>JAAGVU020000061.1:15433142-15467378 GCA_011763525.2 Mormyrus iriodes
TAGCTTTGGAGATATCGGCCATAGAAATGTTGAAATTTTCTCGAATGTAACGAGAGTGAATGGCATTCTTTCTGTGGTGATTAAGGCAGCAAAAAAAAATGAAAAATTCAACAGCAATCTCTCTTAGCAGAAATCGTGACCCGGTTATTCTTAATAATACACAGACATTGTAGTAAGTAATTTAATGTGCAAACTGTTTTCTTCTACTGAACTCCACACGCCAATCGTATCCCTGCACAGTGGATACGAGCATGAGTACCCGGCGATTATCTCCTGTGCAGTGATACAATTGGTGTGTGGAGTTCAGTAGAAGAAAATAGTTTGTACATTAACCCACAGACTTTGTAGCGAGTAGTTTATCTTCAGTATCGGGTCATGATTTCTGAGAAAAGATGTTACTGCTGCTGATTGTTTTTTTTTTGTTTGTTTTTTTTAATCTATTTTTCTGGTGCTTTAATCACCACAGAAAGAATGCCATTTAATCCCATTATATTTGAAAGAAGCCGAATTTCTATGGCTGATATCTCCAGAACTAGGCAACTCCCAGCAGATCAACCTAGATGGAGAGAGAGCACGAAAGCCCCTCTGATCCTTTTTTCGGTTTTGGGGTGAACTGCCCCTTTAAGGCTGGGAAGCTTTTCTACCTCAGCCTGGGTCGCTTTGTCCCCGTTTCACGGCAGCTAGGCTGCGCCCAGTGAACCTTCCCTGGCATGTGTCCTAAAGGCAGCAGCCCGTCCCTGAAAGCAGCAAACAGTGCTGCGACGGGGCCCCTCCATGTCTTCTGGGTTACATCAGACCTGGTGATGTAACTGCGCATCTCAAAGCTTTAAATGTGGTGGAACAAAGTAGTGCTGGAGTCAGGCATCAGGATAGGGCCAAAGGCAGTGTGTGGGGGGGGGGAGACCCCTTAAATAAAAAAAAAAAAAACGCTCTGTCCTCCAATTTATTGTAGGCCTCATTTTCAACTGTCTGACTCTCTGTCTGCCTTTCACTGTGGATGAGGATGGATTGATGCTTACCAAAGAGAAGGTTGCTGTCTAACATGGTATTCGTGGCTTACGAGTTCATCTGGCCTGCAGGGACCTTCCCAAATTGGCCTTTTTTCAGCCACTTCCCATATCAGTTTTTCCCCAAACACCTGACGGGCTTAGTGGCCTTACCTCATCCAAATAGAAATAACACTGGCCTAGCAGTTTCCATCACACGGCCATCTCTGGGGGCCCTTAATGCGAAACATGCATGATGGTCCATGTGACGCTGGTGCTGAGTGTTTGAGGTGGCCAGATGTGGGATGAAAACATTTTTCTCTAAATTCAAAACATTTTCATTGTTTGTTGTATTGATTCAATGTGGGTAGATGTTCATACTGACGAAGTCATCGGGTAATGGTAAGAAGACCATAATTTCCTGCCAGAAACGGTACACCTGTACTCTTTCTGAACACTTCTAAATATGGAATTAAACTGCCAAATATGCAGCCAGTTAGGTTGCATTTGAGGGCAGTGTGCCTTTCCAGCCTCTATGGCTCAGTTTGGCTTAACAGGAATAACGTTCTTCATTTTTCAGTTTGTATTCACCTCTCTGCCACCAAGTTCTTGGTAAAGACATCAGTTTGACCTTAGCAGGATCCTCTTAATGGTTTTACAGATAGGCATATGTATTCTCTGACTGGTTAATCTTGTTATTGCATTTCAGTGTGCGTTTCTGTTTTTTAAAGAACTCTTGTTCTTTGACTATAGTACTTATAATCATAGTTGCTTTGGTGTGGTGTGCGAGTGGGCGGTGGTCTTACCTTGCAGCTCCAGGCCTGTATCTTCATTTCCGGCCTCAGCTGTACAGCTCTGTCACATTTGGTCTCCCCTGTCCTCATGGGTTTCCTCTTGAGATGCCGTTTTCCTCCCACAATACCCACATCGTAGAGGGACCGATAACTAAACATGCACTCTGATTATCTGCGTCCTATCTGCGGTGCTCCCTGCCGTGGGCCCTGTGCTTCCCGTGATTTGCTGTATCTTACTGTAATGATTATATTAAACTGATAGGTGAACGGAAAAGTTAGTTTGGAAACTGCTGCTGTTTTGAACACACAATGCTTGTTTGTCAGTGAAGTTGACAGCTGGCAGCGCTAGAATTTGTGTATGTTTAGGAAATGATTTCTTTATGGCAGAAGCCCTCAAAGATGTTTTTTCAACTTGCCGTCTTTAATGAGTATAATATACTAATTCTGTAATACACATGATCTTTTCTCTTGGACATGGAACTAACAGTTCTAAGTTGGATTTTTGCACACCTTTATTCATCGATGATGGTGTTGAATGAAAACGATAAAACCACTCACAAATTATGGCGTCCTCGCTAATTATGCTGAATTACCTTTTCTACAAAGTCCAAAGCATGGAGATCAGCAGGGGTTGGTAACTCTAAACTATGTGTAGTTTATCGCCTAGATAGTAATATGTCATATTCCTGGCACATTTAAAAAGTGGCTCAATTGCTAATTTATACTGTGTTTTATAAAAACAAAGGCTAAAAAACATAGACTACTTTAATTTTATGTATTTGTCTCCTTCATTCTTATTTCCTTATTTAGACAAATGGACACATTTCTCTTGGGGGTGATGTCTACCAGGAAAGACTTGGTAGATTGGAGAGTGACAAAGAGTCCCTGATCTTACAGGTAAGCTGCAAAATGCTATTTCCATCCCTCACTTAAGAATCTGACATATGTGGTGTGAAGCATCTTGAGATTAGCAGCTGCAGATGAAGAGCATGCAGTTGTGATGTGTGTGTGTTTGGCTCTGCAGGTGAGTGTGTTGACGGACCAGGTGGAAGCACAGGGAGAAAAGATCCGGGACTTGGACCTGTGCCTTGAGGAACACCGGGAAAAGTTAAATGCAACAGAGGAAATGCTGCAACAGGTGACCCTCCTACTCAGGCATTTCTGTTCATTTCTGCCTCAATAAAACCTGTTTAGCTTTATGTGGGCTAGTTAGAAGTTAAGAATAGGGCAATGGAAAGTGCTCTTCCTTCGAGATATCATATAGTGAAAGAGTGTGAAGTGATAATCATTTTTTTTTTTGTATTTAAGTTGTTGCTTTTGACACAGGCTCTGTCCTTGTGGTAATTGTTGGCATTTTAATAGTTTGTCATCCAAATTTCTCTCATTAAACATTGTAAAAAAATAGTCCGAAATGCATTGCTCCAGCCAAGCAGACAAATATGTTCAGCAAGACTTAGAGTTCAATTCAGCTGGAATTTGTGAAACACTATATTACTAAGATAATACTTTGCTGAAACACATGTGGTGTTTCAGTACTTTTCCACTTAAGATAAACCTGATGAATGGACTAGTTACTTGTAATATAGCTAGTCTTTCTTGTGTTGCTGTGGAAAATGAAACTAATCATAACCTACTTTTCATTCTGGTTTCGATTCCATATCTGCTTGCTGGTGGCAAAATGGGTTAAATGAAAGGCTAACCATACAGTAACTGCCCACATCATTATTGCAGTGTTGTTACAGCTGGGTGTCACACTCTGGCTTTTGTGACCTTCAGGAGCTATTGAGCAGATCCTCTCTGGAGACACAGAAGCTGGCCCTGATTGCTGAGGTCTCCAATCTGAACATGAAGCTCACTGCCATGGAAAAGGACCACCTGGAATTTGATGATAGGTTCAGGGACAGTGAGGTAAGGGCTGTTGTGTGACATCCATTTGCACCATTGACTCTTACACTTGCATCTTGAGAGAGTCTGAGAATTTGATGAAGATAGTCCAAATATGTGCAGGTTTACAGTTGATATCACTGACCTTACTTAGATGGAAGACTAAATGATGCCAAACCATCTACCCGTTTTGCATAACTGGTCATCTAGTATAGAGTCACTGTGACAAGGGACACCCTGCTTGAGGTGCCTGTCCTTTGTTGGTAACGCTCCTGTTTATACACCACGAGCATGTTAGAAACTCCAGTCAAGTTAAACTGCATGTTTTTGGGCTGCAGGAGGATATTGCTGGACCTACAGGATCTACTGGTGTTAAAAATTGACTTTCCTTTTATAGTTTATTCAAGTGCCTGGTTCAGATGTGGGTCACCAGAACCAGTCATATGAACCATTTTAAATAGTTTTATGGCAAAAGCTTTTTTTAAAACTATCGCAACAGTCAGGAATGTATAATTGGCAAAGCTGTTGTTTTTTATCGCTGTGCCTTGAAGCAGATATCTGGCGAAGGGAAAATATCAGATTTCCCAGGGAGAGCTCACAAACTGTATAGATGACTTGTCTTGTGTGGGTGGCTGTACCCATGAGGGGGCATTTCCCAAATATTGTTGTAGCAACGCTAAGCATTGATTGGTCCATTTGCACGCTTCAAGTGCTCCTGAAAGACTTGACTCTTTTAACCATGATCAGAGACATTTTTCTTCCTCTGTGCCTCAGTTTCCTGTGTGTTTTCTCTAATTTTTTTCTACATTGACTTACAGCTGTGAAGGAATGAAATATCTGGTTGTTTGGAGCTAGCTTTGGTTCCACAGGAAGCAGGAGCGACAAATGCATGATTCTGAGTGCTGTGTGTTAGCTCGCTATTGATTTCAGTAATAGTTTGCCCCCTAGGTTTGTAGGTAATTCTCTCTGGTCATGTTCCTAAAGTGGGTTTCTCTGCCTCCCCAGGGGTTGATCCAGGAAATCAGTGACCTTAGGTACAGGGTGAAAGAAATGGAGGATGAAAGACTACAGTATGAGAGAAAACTGAAATCCACCAAGGTCAGGTTTTCCCCATACTCGGAGGGTTTGCGTTATTTTGTTTATGTGCAGCCATGTATTTATCAAAAGTAACTATTTCCAGCTCTTAATGCCACTAAGTTTTTAGTAGAGTAAGTCGGCTAATATACTCTGCAGTTATAGCCTTTTTGGGACTTGAACCAACAACAGCCATGAGTTCATGCCCTTGAACACTACACTACTGTGTCACCCTCTTTATTTTTTCGTTTTCTTTTTTGAGCTGTTTCATCACAGATATGATGACTAGAATAGGTCATTGGGATTGCATTCATGTTTTGAACTGATCTAATTGTTGAAGGTATTTTTTTCATAGCTCTTAATTTCTTTTTCTGCACTCGTTCATTCTTTCTGTCTCTGTCATATTAATTTTACCTTTCGATTTCTCCCTTTGCTAACTGCTCTGCTGCTAGTCTCTAATGGCTAAACACTCTAGCCTGAAAATCAAAGTTGGGCAAATACAATATGAGAAACAGAGGAAGGACCTCAAAATCCAAGCGTTGAAGGTGTGGTTTTCGTTGGCCTCCTATGTTCCTGACCTGCCCATGTGTTGTGACTTCCTGCATGATTCAGATTTATTACCGTGAAATTGTTCAGGAGCAGGCCAGTGTGAGTGCAGCTGGGATGGTTGAAGTGTCAGTTCTGTTAGGAGTTGGCCCAAGCAGGGCCGTCTGGATTTCCATTTGAACTGAGGAACATTTCCAGAAAGTCTTCAAACTGGACTTGGCGTGAGATGGTATTGTTTACTGTCAGCATACTGTCAAAGTAAGATCAATCTCTGACTCTGTGCATTTCTAAACACTTTCAGTCAGGTAAAGATGAGTAGGGTCATTAATTTTAAATGACTTTGAATTGGAATTTGAAGCCCAATTTGGAGTGCTTGGGGTGATGGCGATGAAGGCATCCCGGAAGGGATTGTAGACTTTATTCTACTTTACAGTGGAGAACGTAGAAATCAAAAGGCTCTTAGTTCGAAGGAGCCCTAGAGATGCAGACTAAAGACTGCCATTGAGCGTTTCTGTAGGTGCACATTTTAGGCGACTTGAGTGCAGTCGGTGCCTTTGCATGCCGTTTATCCGCTCTCAGACATGATTGGTTGCTGCTGGGGGCTTCTGGGTGGGCACAGATCTCTGATGTTGTCCTGTGCCAGACAGGATGAGCTGGGAGCGCTGAAGAGGCAGCTGGAAAACCGAGACATAGAGCTGGACAGACTGCAGGGCGAGGCGCACTTCCGATCGACGGAGAGCAGGGAAGGAGCGGAGGAAGGTGAGAGTGCGCTTGGATACACCCTGACACGATTCCCGACTCTACATGACTAATGCATGAAATTATCTCCAAAAATGGGCACCTACCCATACACGCACAAGCCCAAAGTACTTTGATCTCATTGCCAGATTTGAAGTAGTGAACCCCACAAATATTTATCTCGTTATACTGCTTTACTGGATAGTTATTCTAAAAAACATTTAACCTAATCTTAAATGTCAATCTGGATTAAGGATTCTTAATGAATCAGTCTTGTTTCTCAGATAATGGTTTTGATTTTCATTGCACTTGTTATAATTTCTGTCCTTTGTGCAAAGTGTGAGACATGGCAGAATAAACAGATCAGGGTCTCCTAATCCTGTTCCTGAGGACCCCATGTGAACCTTGAATGCTCTTGTAACTCCTTAATAAAGCTTAGGGCACGCTGACGGAGGTGTCACATATAGCAAAAGCTGCAAGTCCCAGCCGAAGCTTTTACAGCTATATTTGTATAAAAAATGGTCTGTCCATTGAGCAAACTATGAAGTACACCCTGAATAGGATGCCAGTCTACCACAGAACATGTATGCACATTATGGGCAATTCAAGCCTGGAACACACCAAGCGGATTTTTGGCATGGAAAGCTGTCGGGCTGTCGATGAGTTGGTGACTGCCTGTCACACCAGTGTGAGTGGCACCGCCGTACAGTCTGTCCCCATTGGCGCTGTTTTGGCTGATTTTATTATTATTATTTTTTCTTTTTATCATGTTGAATTGGCATCAAAGCTAGTTACAGATATTGACGTATGGCCCAGAGATCATCACCTCTAGTGATACTGGTATGATCTGGCACAAATTTTCACAATCGACGGGAGTCAATCGCTCGTCGGCCCTGTTGTTAGTGTTTTTGTTGTTGACTTGTGTGTACCCAGCTTGAGAGACACCATTTCATTTAACCATATGCCTTTATACTGTAAGATGAAGCTGGCGTAGCTTCAAAGGGAGAACCTGCACTGCTCCAGGGGTGGCAGTCTGAGGCAGGCATTCCCCACTGTGCTACCCTAATAAAGTTTTTAATGTTTGGCTTATTGAGTGTCTCTAGCCCAATCCAGAACATGTTATTCCTAATGAATAAAAACATTTCACACAAGTAAAAGCACTGCAGCAGGGAAAATGCAGCTGAAGCTGAGAAAGTTAAAAATCACAAAGGCAGATATTGTGGGGGCCAGTTGAATTCAATCAACAGCTTAATTAGGTCTGCAGGCAAAGGACCAGGATACCTATGGGGTTCTTAGGGCCAGTGTTAAGAAACTCTAAGTCGTGTGTGTATCTGTTCAGATCTGCAGACTCTTAAATGAGCATTTTGCACAAAGTGAAACATTGTAACCAATCTGTGTCTTGCTCAGTCTCCTCCACAGATGAATCTTATAAAAAGAAGCTCAAAGAAAAACGTAAGGGGGGGGAGCGGAGGGGGCTTTCAGTTATCTCTCTGTGTCTGTGTCTGCTGTCTTCATAGTTTGCATGTACAGGCATAGCCTGACCTGCTGGTCTGCTGTTCATAGCTTATGGGCGAGACTCCTGTCACCCCCCTCTGTGTTCTGAGGAACATTTGAACTGTTTTAGAGACCTTTACATAGCAGTGGCAACCGTGTCTGAATCAGATGGCTGCTTCATGAAAAACGGGCAGGATGTTGTTTGCTATTTGTAGCAAAATAGCAGCTTTATCGTGAAGTGTTGGTATGTGTGGGGGGTTATTCCAGAACTGGATAACATCTGGAGGCACTGGAATGTTATTTTTACGCATTTGGCTGAGCAATAGGACCAAGGGATGGTTATGAGTGGGGTTAACCTTGCAGCTGCAGGGTTGTGGTTTCAAACCTTGTATCTGCCCAACATATTTTCTCCCCAAATCTATGGGCACGCAATTCAGGTGTTTTTTGTGCCTAAAAAGTTTTTGAGAGACGGTTTGTTTTTCTGTGTTTGTTCAGTGTTCATCTTTTCTGCATGATGCAGCCCTTTGCCCTGTATTTTGGATATCTGCATGTGTGGGAGTGCTTCCTTTACTTGGGGAAATGCATAATAAGTAAAAGAAGAGACCTCCATCCACATGTCGGACTCACGTTTGTAAGTCGGGAAGTGCCTCTAAAATACAGAAAATGCTTTATGTTCTAAAGACAGGCATTTGTATGTGACGTACACATTTTGGAATCCCGCATGTATCTCGTTAGTGTTAGTTGAGATTGGCTAGTGATCCCTTCCAGTATGATTTTTAAATAAGTGGAAAACTCATTTCAGATGGGATGAATTTAAATATAGATCGGGTCAATCTTCCAGGATCTTGGCTTGGCAGCCAAATAGTTTCATTCTGGGATCAGCATCTTGTCACTGTTTACGCTCTGTCCATGGATGCTCCTCAGCCACATCTAACTGCTTCTATCCTTCCTGCTCTTGTGGCTGCCCCTCCCAGCTGTCCAGTCCCACCCTTGTGCCCTGCCCTGCCCCCTACTGGCACGCGCAGCTAACACGTTTTCTCGCTGCCGCGCCATCACACGCTGACACTAGGCTCTGCCGAAATCTCCTCTAGGCATGTGCTCTGTGTTAAACACAGTTAGCATTTAGCATTTTTGTTATGCTAGCTTCTCCCATATTCTTGTTTGTCTGGACCTCTGTGTCCCACATCTCGAGATTCTGTGCTAGATTCAGACTCCTTTTACGCTTAATATTAAATTTACTTTAATCCCTCCACTCCCAGACTTCGAAGTACAGAAAATGAAGAAGGCTGTGGAGTCATTGATGGCAGCGAATGAGGAGAAGGTTGGTTGGTTGAACTCTGTACCCTATCGCCATTTCTGTGTCGACAGTGTTGCCTGGGTCACGTCATCTAGCAAGTAACACTGTCAATTTGTGCCCGCTGTTCTATGCCTGGGCCTAGGATCGCAAGATTGAGGAGCTACGACTGTCACTGAACCGCTATAAGAAGGTCCAGGACATGGTGATGTCCGTACAGGGAAAGAAAGGTGTGGGGGGAAAACCACTAGGGGGTGTTAGTTAATACAAACTTTGTAGTCAGAGTTGGATGGGGGGGTGAATATTCTCCATTAGAAAGTCTTCACCAGCTCTCATGCGGTAACTCTGTTGGAATTCCCGGTACACTGACATGCAATAAATCTCTTTTAGACAAACTGAAAGATGGCGACAGTGACGAGACCTTCAGTGATGCATCTACATCTTTGATGGCTTCTGTGACTGCTGAGCTGGAGAAGCCGTACCTGCCCAGTTTCGAGGACATGATCAGAAAAAGCCTAGAAGAGGTATCTCGTCCAGCATCCAACTGGTTCCCCAAGCTGAGAGTATCTGGTGCTTGAATCCAAAGGATGGTGTCTTAATGTGAATAGTGACCCTGATAGCTGTATTAGTTTGTTCAATTTTTTTGCCCAAAGCAGCCTTTTAACCACGCAAATTGGCACACAGATTATTTTTATGACTGCTTGCTAAGTACCACAGTTATGTAAAAGTCCTACTGAAAGGAACTTATCGAGCAGTGTGGTACACGCAGTGTCTTGTGGCAGGAAGAGTCAGACTGACCTAATAACATCAGCACGCTGCCTTACCTGCCGGGATGTTTGTTATTGTCATTAAAGTAGATGACTCCTGACATTTTCTTGGCAAATTTGGAGATGTTGATGGCCCTGAAATGAAATCACTCACTCACTCTCACTCACTCACTCACACTCTCTCATTGTTGTTCTCTATAAAGCGAGCACCATGCCCCGACCTCCTCCATGGATCTCCAACCATGTACAAAGCCTCCTCTGAGACGAATGTAGACAAGGTCCCGGGGCTTGACAGGTGAGTTTCATTGTAGGCCTTCTCTATGATGCTGCCTGCTGTCCTGTCATGAACAGTCTATGCTCATCCTCAGATTTATAACTTCCCAGTGTCAACAAACTATCGCCTAATGATATGTATACATGATACAATGATGGGTTTTTTTTTCTCTTAGATAATTCATACCATGGTTATCCAAAAATAAAAATATGCAGTAGATTAAGGCAGACCCTTTGAAGATGGAGAACGGAACTCGCAGTAACATTCCTACGTAGGTGTTCCCTGTATCCCATCCATGGGACCATATTAACATCTCATCGCCTCTGGTTTTGTTCCTGCAGTACCTTGGCAGTGTCAATTACCCAGGAATCTGCACTGTGCGATAGTCACCTGTGAGTCCTCTCTTCCTGTATTGACTTTTCAATCTTGAGGATTTCTTCTGTGGTTTTGCTTTAGGCTGAAGGCCAACATTCAGTCAATCCTGCATGTAGACATTCCTCTTACTTCTGACCATTGTGGGATTTCTCTTTGCAGGTCGGAAGGTGTCACCAAGACAGGCAGTGCTGACAACCTGGACAGCGCTGAGAAGGTTAGAGGGATCTCATCGAATCCTTAGCTTTTGTTTGGACAGCCGACAGAGTGAATGTTACTATGGTTGTTTTAATGAGTGAGCAACATGTGTCTCAGCAGAGTATAAAACGTCCTAAATGTCTGTCCTGTACCTTCTTAATCTCTTGCAACGGTGAAATCCCATTATGATCAATCGGAAATAGAGGTAAATATCCGTACCACCTCATAGCTTTCAAAATAACTTGAGGCCCACACAGAATACTAAGTCAGTGTTTATTAATTAGTCATTTCCTCTTTTATGAATGAATGTGAATATACATCTTATATTAGTTATAGGAAGTTGTGTAGCCACAAGGTCCTTTAGCACCCCCTGCAGGGTTTTTGACACATTGCTGCACCTCCTTGCTGTGCAGGAATCTACTGATGTTGTTTTAGCATTATTTCAGAGGTGTGTCCTTAGTGCAGATAGGCTCTGTGCAAAAGTTTGTCAAGTTATCAATTTTTAAATTTATTTTGCGCAGCAATGCTTCTTTCTCAGCAGAGCAATGAAAATACTAAATTTTATGTTGCAAAACTAATTAATTTTGTATGATAAGATTAATATCTGCCACCTCCCATAATACTCTGGTTATTTGCAGTGACATCCATCTATTATCCAGCTGCTGATCCAGTACAGGGCGGAAAGGGCGGGAGGGCACAATTTAGGGACACCAGTTCACATGTCTTTAGACTATGGGGGGGAAACTGGTAAACCTAGAGCACATCCATACAACAGAGAGAGCATGCAATCTCCACAAAAAGAGTAGGGCTGGGATTCAGACCATCAACCATGAGAATGTGAGGTAATAGTGCTGCCCCCTGTGGTGATTCAGTGTCTCTGCAAATGTACAAAGTGAGGTACAGTACTAATGGAGCGCCATTACTTTTGCTTTGTTACCTGGCATGAAATGTGATTCCTTTCTCCCGTAGAACAAAAGCAGCGATGTGGCCGACACGGTCGTCAGCTTGCCCCCCAAGTCTCCCACCCCTGGCGAAGACGAAAGCTTTGGCTCCAGGAAAGTTCGCTCGTCCTTCGGCCGCGGCTTCTTCAAGATCAAGGGGGGCAAGAGGACGGCCAGTGCGCCGAATCTGGGTGAGGGCCGCCTGCCCACAATGCATTTCCCTCCCCCTCAGTTTGCACTCTTCCGTTGGGTGATTCACACCGTGTCTGAAGCAGTGTAAGATCTGTGGCCAGTCTTGCTGTAGATGTCTATCAGCTGCAGTGAATCAGCTGAGGGTAATACACAGAAAAATGCCTGGCTTCAAACCAGGGCCTGGTACTTCTTCTCACTTGGGTGCCCAGTGTATCAACAGAGTGACAACAAGCTGAACTTTGTACAGTTGGGCATTGTGTGTTTGGAGTTTCCTCATTCCCGTTTTTGTGGTGGCAGTGTGTCTCTCCCTAAATGACCACCCCGTCCCGACTACCCTCTGTGTCCTTGTCACTCTGTAACCTGTGTCCTCTGCTGTGTCCTGTTCTGAAGACCGTGGCCGGAGCGCAAGCGTGCCCACATTAGGTACAGTACGGACTCCCGCCGCTGAAGGCCTTGCAGTATGGCCCAGCTGGATACAAGCAAACAACTGGATGTCCCTCTCCTGTGATTTTTGGAATAATCTGATAGCATTTAGCATTACTGTTATGCTGGCAAATCACACAAACATTATAAGCTGGGCTGAATCGAATTATATGGAGGGGTGGGCTTTCCATTCTATATTCAGTACTAGTCAAAAGTTTAAACACATCAAGTTACCTACAAAAGGAGGGTGATAGTGTTGCATAACATGCACCCCACCCCCACACAAACACACACACAACAGATAAATTGTTTAATACGTATTTGGTCAGTGTATAATTCTGTTATTTTATAGTTCTGATGTCTTTGATTAGTCTAAAATGTAGAGAGTGGTACAAATAAACCTTTCTATGGGGGGGGGGGTGTCTAAACTTTTGACAGGTACTGTATATACAACACATGGCAACGTCAGCTTTAATGTCCGTGCATTGCAGGAGATTGGAGGTCTGTGCTGAGTGGCCAGTTTATTAGGGAAACCACCTTGGGGCCTTTTCCTCCAAACAGTGAATCACATGTCTGTGGCTGAATGCATACAGCACACAGACAGGGTCAGGAGGTTCAGTTCTAAAGCATGAAAATGGCTGAGATGCATGAGCTGTTGTTATGGCTGTTAAATATCCAAAACACAGCCATATTATTTAGTCTCTGAATTTAATTTGCTATTCCTTTCCAGGTAGGTCATTCAGCTTCACTAGTTATGGGTAGGTGGTGATCTTAGAAGTAAGGTTAGCCTAGATAAGTTCTCAGAGATAGTAAAAAGCTAACTTTGTCACCAGCCACTTAAATGTGTGAGGATTGTTAGCTGTATGTTTCACTCATTTTTCCGTTACCTTTAAAAAAATACTATCCAGTTGTTCTTTATCCACAATCAGACGTCATCTGCAATTATGCCACAGAAGTGAAGTAGTGCTAAGAATTGGCTGCTATCTGAAGATGAAATTCAGTCTCTTTTTTTTTTTTTCGTCCCGTAATTCCATCCTCTGTGTATCTTCTCATCACCATCCACAGTTACTCTGGTGTTCCTGGGGGCTTCCGTGTGCTCTGTATCTGCACTCAGTGCTGGGTTTCCTCATCCAAACGATGTCAGCATTGCTAAATTTCCAAAAATAAAGACAAGTTATGGCCCTTTTTTGGCTGTAATATGCATTTTTTTGCCTGCTTAAATGTAATCCTGAAACTTGGTTTATGCATTTGTCAAGCTGAAGCTATCTCTGTAGAAGCTAAATTTTCTGTTCAGTTTTAGTGAAAGTTTATATATAATTTCATTTTTGTATTAGAGTGAAACCAGCACTGAGTAGTGTCTTCTGTTTAAATGCCTGGGTGGGGCTGTGGTGCCTTATGGGAAGCGTAGTCTACTGATTAGTGTTGTAGTCATTAAGTGAAAATTGTGAGAAGTGTTAACCTTCTGTGTGCATTTGCAGCAGAAACAGAGCGGGAGGGCACTGAACACCTGGACCTGGCGGGAGTGCCTCGCCGGTCAGGTGACAGCGACAGCACAAACACCCTGCCTTCCTCACCAGAGGGCAAGAAGAAATCCAAGGGGATCAAGAAGTTCTTCGGAAAGTGAGTCGGTTTACAAGATGGTTTCTTCCTCCCACCAGCTGGTTTTCGTTAGAGGCTGTTCGCAGAATGACCATTAAACTGAAAGGTGTGACTGTTGCTTGATTTTGTGGTGTAATTTCCTGGTATTTCGAATGCATGTTCATTCAGAAATGCATAAGACCTCCCAGATTTTAAAAGCAATTTAAGCTTAAGTTCTATGTACTGTAGTCCCTAATGACCATCTTCAGTTACATACATATGCTATTATATAACTCTGTATTTTACTTTAGCTGCTCCCTGACCATTTATAATTAAATTAAGCATGTTTCAATCTGTCTGACACCAGCTCTTTTTAACCTGAGGTGGATTTTCTGAGGGTGATGATTGTATTCGGGGAAAAAGCATACAAATTTTATCCCAAGGCGGGTGACTAAACTCATCTCCCAGCTTGCTCTTGGTTAAGAGCGTGTAGCCTGGGGCCAGTTGGATATGGCGCAAAGAACAAGACTGAGCTTTGTGTTGAAAGCTCACGTTGGAACCTACATCCTAAAGCAGTGTTTGTCAACCCCATCTTTGAGGACCCCCAGACAGTTCATGTTTTTGCCAGACGTCCCCTCCCCCCCCCCCCCCCCCCTTGATCTTGAAGCCACTGCTGAAGAATGAGGGACTTTCCTTGGAGCTGAAGCTTTCACTTTCAGCAGGGGATGGGAGACTTGGGCGGCAAAAATGTCGACCGTCTGGCAGGGAGCTAGGGGGGAGCAAAAACATGGACCGGCTGACAGACCAGATTGCATGTTAAATATTTCACCTGGAACGAAAATATCCTGGATAGGATAGGCCCTTTAAACGCAAGGTTCACAGTGGATTTGTGTGAAGGACTACATTCCAGCCCTGCTGGTTATCAGACTAGATTTGTATACATGGTGTTAAAATTTGTCAAAATCAAGAGATTATCAATTTATTGTGAATGACTGTCAAATAACAAAGTTATAGGTGGTAAGTGTTTTTTTGTACCATAGGATATTTTGAATATTACATCTTTCATAATTACATATCCAGTACTGGGTCACAGTGAGGCTGGAGCCATTTTTTAGAGAATTTATGAGGACAGTAATAAATCATGAATTACTATGACTACAGTGTACTCAGTGTAAATAATTGCATCTGTAGGTTGAAGAGAAGTCAGTCCACGACCTTCAACCCGGACGACGACATGTCAGAGACTGAGTTTAAGAGGGGTGGCGTGAGAGCCACAGCTGGGCCCAGGCTTGGCTGGTCACGTGACCTGCAGAACACCAAAAAGTGAGTGGCAAGAAGGACAGCTGTGTCATGTGATGTGACATGCAAGCTCTTGTCATGTGGAATGGGGGTAAAGGGGGTGTTTTGGTGGCGGATGAGGGCAACCCTCTCCTGTGTATTGCAGCGAGCTGGACACGCCCTTCGCCAGGTGGACGAAAGACCAGGTGTGCAGCTGGCTGCAGGAGCAGGGCCTGGGCATGTATGTTCCTCAGGCCAGGCACTGGGTGCTCTCTGGGCAGACTCTACTGCAGGCATCCCAGCAGGACCTGGAAAAGGTGGGCTTTACTCACTAGCATATATTACAAATGATTATATAATATGATGCAAGTAATAATATATAAAGCAGTTTTTTTTTCCTTGAGGGGCAGTAGGTGGCATAATGGTTAAACATCCTGTGCCACTTATGTGTATTTTACTATGTAGAAATGTACACTATATTGCCAAAATGATTGGGTCGCCTGTCTTTACACACACATGAACTTCAATGACATCCAAATCTTAATACATAGGCTTTATTATGGAATTGGCCCACCCATTGCAGCTATAACAGCTTCAACTCTTCTGGGAAGGCTTTCCACAAGGTTTAGTGCGTTTATGGGAATGTTTGACAATTCTTCCAGTAGAGCATTTGTGAGGTCAGGCACTAATGTTGGACGAGTAGGCCTGGCCCACAGTCTCTGCTCTAATTCATTCCAAAGTTGTTCTGTCAGGTTGAGGTCAGGGCTCTGTGCAGGTCAGTCAAGTTCCTCCACAACAAATTCGCCCATCCATTTCTTTATAGACCTTGCTTTGTGCACTGGTGCACAGTCATGTTGGAACTGGAAGGGGCTATCCCCAAACTGTTCCCACAAAGCTGGGACCATGAAATTATCCAAAATGTTCATATGCTGAGGCATTAAGAGTTCCTTTCACTGGAACTAAGGGGCCAAGCCCAAGCCCTGAAAAACAACCCCACACCATAATCCCCCCTCCACCAAACTTTACACTTGGCGCATTGCAGTCAGGCATGTACCGTTCCCCTGGCAACCGCCAAACCCAGACTCGTCCATCGGATTGCCAGAGGGAGAAGCGCGATTTATCACTCCAGAGAACATGTCCCCACTGCTCTAGAGTCCAGTGGCAGTGTGCTTTACACAACTGCATCCGATGTTTTGCATTGCACTTGGTGATTGTAAGGCTTGGATGCAGCTGCTAGGCCATGGAAACCCATTTCATGAAGCTCCCTACGCACGGTTCTTGTGCTAATCTGAAGGCCACACGAAGTTTGGAGGTCTGTACCTATTGACTCAGCAGAAAGTTGGCAACTTCTGCACATTGTGTGCCTCAGCAAGCGCTGTCCCCACTCTGTGATTTTACATGGCCTACCACTTCATGGCTGAGTTGCTGTTGTTCGCAATTGCTTCCACTTTGTTATAATACCACTAACAGCTGACCGTGGAATATTTAGTAGCGAGGAAATTTCACAAATGGACTTATTGCAGAGGTAGCACCCTATCACAGTACTATGCTTGAATTCACTGAGCTACTGAGAGCAACCTATTCTTTTAGAAATGTTTGTAGAAGCAGTCTGCATGCCTAGGTGCTTAATTTTATACACCTGTGGCCATGGAAGTGATTAGAACACCTGAATTCAATGATTTGGGGGGGGGGGGTGTCCCAGTAATTTTGGCAGTATAGTGTATATTACTAAACACATCAATAATAAATTGTAAAACTATTATATGTGATGCTTTATAGATTTAAAATGTATAAATTTAAAAGAGCAGATTAAATGCCTTGGGTTAAATTATTTTTCCTGAGTAGAATGTAAATGTTCACCTGACTTCTAACTGGCTGCCCCCACTCCACCCTATAGGAGATGGGCATCAAGCACCCCCTCCACAGAAAGAAGCTCCAGCTGGCCCTGCAGTCACTGGGCTCTGAGGAGGACGATAACAAGGGCAAGCTGGACTACACCTGGGTGGCCAGTGAGTGACCTCAGCAGTACTGATGCCCTCTAGGAGAACCTCAGTGAATAAAGCTGGTTCTCCCAAGGACGGGTTAAGTCGTATATGTAAAATAGGATTCAAGAAAAGAGCTGTTGGCCCATTATGATTGAGAGTTCAGTAGTCAGTGTTTCCCAGTCCTTTGGGATCCACAGCTGGCCCACGTTTTTGCTCCCTCCACACTCCCTGCCAGACAGTCCACATTTAGGGAGCTGGGAGGGAGCAAAAATATGGACTGTCTGTGGGTCCCCACAGACAGGACTGGGAAACACTGGAATGGCAACAGAACACAGCTATCATGAGTGCAGGGATTCCAAAGGATTTCGAGATTTCATGTCCTTAATCCTGACTACCCTGTGGCAGACTGTCTTCAGCAGGCCCACGTGTTTCTCTTGCAGGGTGGCTGGATGACATTGGCCTGCCACAGTACAAGACCCAGTTTGACGAGGGCAGGGTGGACGGGCGCATGCTGCACTACATGACTGTGGTAAATAAACGGTTCACCTTGGTGTCGGGCAGAAGCAAGCGAACCGTGACACCCCAGCCCGTGTGGTTAGACTGCGTCTCGGCATTCTCTTGTGGAGGAATGTGCTTGGTGTCTCACACAGTCGTGGGTTTTCAAGTTTGGCCTTTGCTTTTGAAAATGAATTTATATGAGTCAGTGCAAGTCAATGCAAAAATTAGGGGGTGGGGGGAATCTTGAACAAAAGAAAAAGAATAAAAGGGATTAAAATCAGTTTTTTATAGAATAAAGTTGGTGCTTCATATTCTGGTTCTGTTTTTTTGGACGGTACATCTAGCCCCCTCCTATACCAGTGATGGGCAGACTATAGTCTAGCAGAGTTTCCTGTGACCCGTCTCACCCATTACTTCCTGTTTACCCATAATAACGCCCTCATTTGAGTATTCCTGGCTATGTTCTCCTCTTCCCCTGTAATTTCCTAGTTACGGTGCTGCTGAGGGTACCAGTTCTTTGTGGCTTGTGTCGCCCATATTATGCTCGGCTGGACCTCTGTATTTAGTGACCTTTGTGTAATTGCACGCTCGTAAGAAACTGTACCATGCCGCATGTCCTCAGGATGACCTCCTGTCTCTGAAAGTGGGCAGCGTCCTCCATCATCTTAGCATCAAACGGGCCATCCAGGTGCTGCGCCTGAACTACTTCGAGCCGAACTGTCTGCGTCGGCGGCCCTCGGATGAGGTGTGGGACCCGGCTCGTTGATGGATGAGGTTCGGGTGGGGGTGTTGTCGGCTGGCCATGTGAAGGCTTGGTAGGAGGTTGTTTCTCCACTCATTGTCCCCCATCCTGCCCCAGAACAATGTGACCCCAGCGGAGATTTCTCAGTGGACCAACCACCGGGTGATGGAGTGGCTGCGCTCTGTGGACCTGGCAGAGTACGCACCCAACCTGCGGGGGAGTGGTGTTCACGGGGGTCTGATGGTAAGGTGAAATTAACTGAGCGCATCTACTCTTTGGAAAAGAAATGGGTTAAATGATCAGAGGTGGATGTTTAGGAGAGGGGAGTAGAAATGCTGTCAGAATGTAAGGATGGAGAAGCAAATGATTAAGTTGGGAAGATGAAGAGGTTGAGTTGGGAAGAAGAGTTATGACCGGTGTTAAGGGTCTTGCATACTTATGTACGTGTTGGCACCTCTTAAGGAATTTGAGTCCTTCAGTCTAGGTAGCTGGACGGTTGTGATTTTGCTGCCTGTATTACTAAAGGTCTCTACCCCGCAGGTCCTGGAGCCCCGGTTCAATGTGGAGACCCTGGCTTTGCTGCTCAACATTCCACCTAACAAGACCTTGCTGCGGCGTCACCTGGCCACACACTTCAACCTGCTCATTGGCCGTGAAGCCCAGCAGGCTAAGCAGGAGTGCCTGGAGGGGCCTGACTACATGCTGCTCACTGCGACCGCCAAAGTGAAGGTAGAGTATGCCTATAAACTACATCCTCCCAAAGTGAATGTAGGCACTGCCTATGGACCACTCCCTCCCATAGTAAGGTTTTCGCCCATGGGCTGCTCCTTCCTGCCCATAGCAAAGGTTGTCTCAGCCCATGTCCTACTCCATCCCTCCCTCTATGGTAGGCCCCACTAATATACTCTTAACTGCCAAGATCAGTGGGTGGAGGTGTGGTGTGTCTGTCCTCCATTTTACTATCAAATAACAAAGCAAAGAAACAAATTATAACGTATTTAATGTAGACCATTTTTCTATTCAGCAAATTAGTACTAGCTTATCATGTACGTGCATTGAGTTTGTCCAGCATCCTCTGTTTAAGTTGATTTCAAAGTAGCCACAAATCAGTACTCACATCTTTGCGTGTAGGGGTAGTTGATATGGCAGTGTGATTATAGTCCAACTTATTGTAGACCATTCTCTACAGCCCAGGAAGCTGACCTTCGGGACCTTTGGTAGGCTGCGAAACAAGAGGCACGAGGAGAGCGAGGAGTACATCTGCCCCATGGACATGGAGATGCCCAAGGGTAGCAGCTTTCTAAGAGGGCACCGTCTCTATGACGACGAGTTGGACCGGCTAGAGCAGGTAGGGCAGGACCCCATCACAAAAGGGGGCAGCCTGGGCTATTCTGGTCAAGCAGTCCACATCAACATCGTTTGAATAGTGCTGATGTGAGGAATTGAATTTGACTCCCTTAACTAGTTAGTATGAATTGGTAAGCATTTATCTAAATATTTGACTTTTTAAGCATTTTTATTTGGTCTATCTGAGTTTCTTTTTGCTTTGCAGATGGAAGACTCAGAAGGAACTGTGAGGCAAATTGGAGCCTTCTCTGAGGGTATTAATAACCTGACGGTAAGTGAAATTTCACCTCCAAATCAGATGTTCAGTGTTTGTTCTGATTTTTCAACTATTTCACTTTCTATACAGAATGCCGCTTGTCCCTCACAAAATTTCCCAAAACGCCTTGACTTGCTTGAATGACATTTTAAAGTTTGGTTTTTGATATTTAACCGTATTGGAGTAGCCATTTTAACTGGCCGGGACTCTCATATGCTGTATTCCAGAGCATGCTGAAGGATGATGAGCTCTTTAGGGAGCTGACAGCACGCTCGCCTGATGCCAGCATGATGGATGAGGACATGTGAGGGCGTCACTGTCCGGACGCCCGCAGAGCGCTGTGAACAGGACAGACTGAACCCGACTAAGCATGAAAACGTGCCCGTCTACTTTGAGCGGCAGCCTTGTGATGGCTGTACTTCCCAAAAGTGTTATCGTTGAGCACAATAGCAATAATTTAAAATCAAACCATTCACATGTTCCCTCCTCGAGTATCCTCACGCTGTCTGCATTCGTTTCTTGATGACACTTTGTGGAAAGTCTTAATTTTTTCCCTCCTTTATTTGTAAAGGCTGTATATATCAGTCACCCTCTCCACCTACCGTTTCTCCTAAAACTGTTTCAAACAAGACACATTCTTTTCTTAGACTGCCTACCAGCTGGTTACTGGAGACTTGTAATGTGAGATGTGCTTTTGTTTTTGCATATTTAACAAAGTGACATTTATAACTTTTATAAGATGGTTTTTACTAGGGGAAACCAGGAAAACTATTATGAAAATTCACTATTGTGTGAAGAGCCGTCAAATCCGTAGTGCATCGAAAGTGTCAATGAACCTGTAACATTTTAACAATCGGTCTCCGACCTTCTAATGTGCCAAGGGAAACTCTGCTTCAGAGCTGAGGGAACAGTTTGCTTAGTAAACTGGAACACAGCATTAGCCTTAAGTCACTACCAAAGCACACTATGGAAAGCGACATTAACATCGTACACTAGCTGGGGAATAGCCAGTCTTCTCAAGCTTCCTGCTCTGAATGCTGTGCTCATCCCCTATGTTTGCTTTTTAGTTGCCTTAAACTGTTACATGTCAAGTTTGTCACTAGCGGTTTTCCCACTATGCAAAAGCAGGAACTCTATTTTTGGTTGTTGCTGTTAATTATTATTGAAGTCTGTGTTTTAATATAATAATTATTAGGGTAGCTCTGGTCCATGTATATGTAATGTTATTTTAATGCATAATGTGCATTTAGCATGTTTTTAAAGATAAAGCAATAAGATGCCCAGCAATACTTCTATGCAGATCCCATTAACCATCCATGTAAAACCCATTTCTACCGTATACTGTGAGGTTTTTATGCATTTTTAAAAAGTCAATAAAATTTTAACAATCAACTGCGTACAGTGCCTTTTTGTGCAGGACATTTTTTGTTATTCAGAATAAAATGAACAGAAGCCAACAGCTGTACTTCAGAGGAATCTTTAATCTCATTTCCCATATACATAATGTTATTTTTGTGTTAGTCAATATCAGGTCACCGTGGAAATGCAGTGGTGAAAGGTCTGTCACACTTCATTTAACCACATTGCTTTGGTAATTTCACAAAAGTCCATCATCTTAGGCATTTCAGATCTAGCTCACTCACTTAGCCTGAAACCAGCACTAAAAAGCCCAGCAGGACATCTGATCCCTTCAGTTACATACATTGATTGATCTCAGGAACGTGTCTATAATCATGCAGAGAGGCACATTAGGCACATTTTCAGAATTTATAACTATATATAATTCTGTGGTGCTGCCACAGTTTGTGTGGTTGATTTGAGGTGTACAAAATGCTACAATTGGTGTCACAATTAGCTTTAGCATATGATTTGGAAAATTCTACTATCACTAAAATTAAATGGATTTTGTCCAAGGCTACAGTATACAAAGCTAAATTTTGTGCAGGACAGACAAGAAGCCTTTGAGGAAGTTTTGGAAAAGTTACACTATTGTTGCACAATGGATATTGATGAAAATTTTCATTAAACATACAATCTGAATGTTTTGACACCCCTAGAGGCCGCTGATCCCAAAATGATGATGGAATTATGCAACTGATGTTCAGAATTAATACTTTTCCTTCTTACATTACATTTTGTGCCAGTTGGACATTGCATTTAGGATTTAGTGTAAAGGTCCTGCCTTCTGAAATAAATTTGAAGCCACTAACAGTACAGTATTAGCTATACAGACCATTTACTGCCATTTCCCATCATAAATGTATTGCCAGGTGGACCGAAAAGATCTCATATGGCTAAAAACTTCAACATGGCAAAAATGAGATGGAGAAAGTGGAATCATTTTAGAGTGCTGGACAAACTACAGAACCAAGAGGACCTCGTAGGATTTTCTCATTTTACTCAATTGCTCTTGACCACTCAAGTGAATAAAGACATCAGAAAAGACAAATACAGACAAAATACCCTGATGATACTTTTCACCACTAGAAGTTCCACATCAAATTGTGTTTGGTTGATACTTTGATTATTAGCCATAGTTATAGTGATAAGTGGTGGGTATTTTGGCAAATGCAGATATATGGCAGAACACGAGTGATGCTTTCCCATTGAACAAAATACACATGACTGTTTCAGCATTATGTTAAAGTATGCCCCATATTTCCGAATCAAATACTGACTCCCGGAGGTGTATTCAATTCCAATTAAAATTCAGTGTGAACTCCCCAACCTGGGTGGACAAATATCATAAATGCAGTTTCTGCATATGTGTTCTTAACAAAACACAAAGTATCACACATCTAATGTTAACCTTCAAAACAAATTATCATCAAAATTAGGAAAGAAAAAAAAAAAAAAAAGAGTCAGATCTACTCTGATCACAGTATCTGACCAATTGTATTTTATATTGAAGTCACAGCAGATTTTGGACATAAAAACACTTAAGCATCATTTCTTGGTCCTTAACCGTCAAGGTTAGCTCTACGGTTTCATTAAATTTACATTTTTATTTAGCAGATGCTTTTATCCAAGGCGACATACAATTGACAAAGCGGAGTCAATGGCACAATTCAGGTTTAGAGCCTTGCTCAAGGGCCCAACAGTGAAATCACTCTGCTGACCACGGGATTTGAACCAGCGACTTTCTGATCGCAGCACAGAGTCATGAACCGCAGAGCCACAAATCATCCCATTAAAAGCTTTGTTCTATTATGTAATTTCATTTCAGGTTCATGTCAACCTTGGCTGAGGAATGAATGTAGTTTCAACACCCCTATTAACGTGTAAGGCCTTGAAAATGCCACAGGTTCCCCCGGTCCTCTCACTGCTGGGTTCTCACCAAATCACATAAATCAAAGACAACATATAAAACTAATATTATTCGCCTCTACAACAAGATTCTGTCTCTGTTTATGTACCCCAAAAATAATGCATATTGTGTCCTTTCTAGCGTCGTCTTCTCTCTGAAAATGTGCTTGCTTCATTAAACTCCTCACATAGAATCATAATATCATATTATTATAAATCAAGTGCATTTTTATTCATCTGAAATAAGTTTAAAAGTAAATCAGAGGTCAACATGCAAGTTAAACAACACTGGCTTCATAATTAGTTGCATGAGATATTTCATGCTGAATGCATTAGCATGATTTAATCAGTTTATTTCCTTCTAAATCAAGAAGCGTAGCCTGTGTCTAACAGTAATGGCTTGATACTCGCATAGCAGCGCTAAGACAAAAGTGTTTCTACCAGTGACAACCACAGCGTTTCAGAACGTCGTGCTGAACATGTAGCACCTCACATGTGACTATGCATAACACTCAGGTAATAAACAGTGAACTGGATATAACTAAAGGAACTGTGACCCCCACATCCCATTTCCACCAAGAACCTATCATGCTAACAGTGTATGAGAATAGGCTTTTCCATATGGATGGTCAGTCTTCAATCGGTACATTGAAGCTGTCAAATCAACGGCAGACAGTAGCAGATGTAAATTAATGAAGAAATTAAAATCTAATCTTATGTATCCTGCAGAACACAGATGTAAGTAATTAAAATTCAACAATTCAGGCGGGAAGTACATAACATAATTGTTTACGTGGGATTTCCTTGACTCAGTTACAGGTAGCTTCTGCTGTAGATTAGGCAATGTACAGGTCTTGCAATAGTATGTCATCCCATCAAATTTCAGCAGCTTTGCAGCTGAAAATCTTGTACATGATGCGGTTTCTTAGCTACACAAAGTATTTGCAAGTTTGTTGTTAAAGATCAGCATGTCCCCTGTGGCCATGAGTATCAGAGGAATTATCCAATTTTTTAGAATTTGTTGGCCCACAGGCTAAGATGTTTTCATACATCTTTGTAAATTGTAGATTCTGACCAGCCTTTAACCTCAATTAAAACACAATAACATGAACTTTGGGAAAGAAACGCTTAACTGACTGCCTCACCCAGTCAGGCAGCCTTTGGCAACCCTTAGAAGGTGAACCTCCTGCTGTTGGGGTGTCCGACTTTATCAAGGTTGGGGTTGCAAGCAAACTGGATCATGGGAGGGGGACCGCACATCAGGATGAGCGTGTCCTCGCTTGGCGGGGGCAGGTGGTTGCGTACCATTTCTTCGCTGATGAAACCCTGACTGTAGGCCCAGCCTAGGAAAAGTAGATTGGGTCACTGATCCTGCCAGAGACAGCCACTGTATACTGATGAGTAAGACTCCAGGAAAATCTCACAAATGACCAGCTGCAACTCGGATACAACCAACTCAAAACTGACGACATTGCTGGATGTTGTAAACCATGTAACTTGGCTGCGAGATGGGATGTGAACTTACCTTCAGAGGCCTTGTCCACAGTATACCACAGCTTGAAGCGGGACGAGTGCTGGGCCTCTATCTCCTCCAGATCAGAGCGCAGCAAAATGTCCCTCTCACTCTAGGGTGGACAAGGAGGGTAGATTGTAAAGAACATTTTCATTCCAAACATTATCAAGGCTGAAGATGTGCTGTACAGCTCTTTGCTGGACATATGCTTATAACTCATGAATATAAGATACATCTTTTCACTAAATGTTCCTTAACAGACCACTCACAAGTAAAGTCCTCTATTGAATTGCATATGTTACTTTTCATAGTGTAATTGTTGCATGTCTGGAATGTATATGTTCATAACTAAAGGCATTTAGGCTTAAAAAATAAGGCCCGGGCTAGAGGGATAGAATCTCCAATACATGTAACCCTCCTCACCTGGTTAGCAAAGAGCAGGTAACACACAGTCTTATCTGCCGGATCCTTCATTATTGCCCGGATAATCTGCAGCATGGGTGTTATTCCTGCGTGTAAGAGAAATAGATACTCACATGCCTGAAGGAAAGCTAAGATGGATGTAAACCCACTGATACACAGACAGCAGAGTGCCTGTACATGATCCAGCTGACAGCAGTACTATTCACTCACAGTGTGACACCCGGAATTCATAAGACTTGGTATGGTCTAAATAAATCGCTTTCATCAATCTCAGGAATCCAGGACAAAGGACTGGTAACCATGAGCTTGTTGCACCTTTAGATTTATGTTTTCCTGCACCCTTTAAAACCATATAAAAGCTGGAGAAGGACACCATACCAGTTCCCCCTGCAATCATGCCAACGTGCTTGGCCTTCTTGAGCACTGGCTCTGACTTCTTGTCGGGCTTTATGGCAAACACCCCTGTGTTGAAAGTTCAATCTGGTTAGCTCACCAGTGCTGCAACACATGACCTTTCCTCAGGTTGGACTTTAATCAGAAGCAGACTCCAACAGTTATCCGTGGCTATTCTACTTGTGAAATGGTGTACGGTGTACTCAATATTAATTAACAAAACAACTGTTTACAAGACACCCTAATGTATAATGTCTTATGTACCTCATTAGACAAACATATACACCTTTTGCACGCTTTTTAGAATACTAAAAATTGTTTATTTCACAACATTACAAAACATTATTAGGAAAGTGATCATTTTCAAGACAGGCATCTAATTTCTGTGTTTAGTGTCTGTATCACACAATGAATTTTAATTTTGTTTATTGATATGTCATGATATATAAAATGGAGGTTCTACTGGACGCCCTACCTTTTCCTTTGTATATCAGAAGTCCATTTGGACCACGGAAGTCAATGGTATCACCAATCCGAAGGCTCTCCAGGTACTGGGACATCTTTCCGCCTTCAGGGAACTTTGGGTTGACGTTTTTGTAATAAATCTTAAAAAGAAACAAACAACAAATTAGGTTACTGAGGCATGTAATGCATTAGTCACATATCAATTTTTAATTGAATTCATCCCACAAACATTATAGGTTTGAGGGTTCTTTTTTTTTCTTTTTCTAATTTACCTTGACCACCAGGTCCACAAAACCCTTGTCATCGTCGCTGGACACAGGAGTATAGGGACGGACCACTAGGTTCCCATCCACTTTGGCTGACAGATATATGTGCTGGCCTGTAATGATATCGTAGGGTAATGTGACCTAAACAGGGGAGCTTCAAATGAATGTACTGTTTGGTGGGGGGGGGGATTTCCACAATAAATTCTGTCGGCCCACTGGGAAAATGTCCGGTATGCCAAACGGTCAGTCCAGTCTTAATCCCTCGTGACACAAAAAGAACAAGTTATCTCCACACACAATAAAATAAACTCGAACCTGCCACCCACTGAGCCTCTGTGCCCCCCCTGGCCCTTTACTGTTATTATGAAAAAGCTTACCGATCGGCAGGCCAAGGACATGGTCAGTGGTGGGCAATGCAAAGCGAAACTTCCTGGTGTCATGGTTGATTATCTGCACACATCCCAAAATACATTGCGTTACCCAAAACATCCACAAAGTACTACGTAGGTGTTTCAGATTGGATATGTATTTGTTCAGACAGATACTGAATTCAAGTAAGCTAAAATTGAATTCCATGACTTATTTTACTTTTACATTTCATATTATTATGAGGGCTTAGACTTGCAGACTTTATTGATCTCCTAGGAGGGGAAATTCATTAGATAATTCCAGTGTTATGAATGTGACATTTAGACTCAAACAAAATGCCTAAGAGCATGGACAAGCTTAGCATCAATAAATCAATTCACATGTATTTAACCCCTTGGGTTGAATATAGGCAAATTCCCATAATTCATTTATTAATTTACATGTGAGAAATACATTACATTTTATCAGCGCTATGTATGTCACATCAAAACAGACCTTTGCATGAAATTGCAAACCTGAACTCATCCTGAAGAATGTTTAAATTTTATAGTAAACTACCACAGTAAGATACTGGAAAGTGGCAAGATTGCATGTATCCAAACGCAATATCATAAGTCAATGCATGATGGACTTATGCCAAAAGCAATTACATTTTTGCAACTGACTTTTTTTTTCCCACTGACACACTATACCAAGAAGGAGATGGCTTGAGTGTATAAGCCATTTTAAGTTCTTTGTAACTAAAAGTCACACAGTACTGAAAAAAAGAAAGCCCTATGATCAGTTACCTCCTTGTCTATGAGCCGTAAAGCGTACTTGACGTTGGGGTCTTCCAGAGTTATTGCAGGTCTCTTCCCTATACCAAGCAACCTGAGGATTAAGCTGATAAGGCTTCTGCAACAACTCTGGATCAACTGCAAGGAGACAGGGCAACTGTAATTATCTTCCTAGTTAGTTTTACTGCATTATTATAGCAAAATGCCAGGGTCACCACTTGCCAGTTAATCTACCAAAATCTGTAGTTAATAAAAATATACACATTAACACTGTCTGTTAAAATAAGATATGAAGAAATATGCAAAGAATGAATCAAACGGAAAACGTAGATCTGTTGCCGTATGTGCAAAATCAGAATGCAAGCGAACAGCCGCAGGAAGAAAGTCTTCTTCTAAAGGACATGGTTAGTGTCGTCTTCGAAGCAACTTCCCTGGCCCTTGAAATGCAGGAATTTAACCGGGCATCATTTTAACCGTTCTACTCAATTTACACGTAGATGCCTACACTTTTTTAAATATGCTGCCAGGCAGGAAGTTAACGGACTTCGCCAGGAAAAGGCTGCTTATAGACAATAAGGTTGCTTAACCTGAACAGACTACATTTCTGCACATGTAATAATGCTAGCAATAATACCATTCGGCCAGCAATGCATATGGATAAACATATTTTTCGTAGAGCTCTGCTGCAGCAGCTAACACTATCTACAGTTTGATTGTTCCCTAAACCCAGAAACATGAACTTACAAAGGCCATACTTACATTATAGATAGCGCCCAGCATTGTATAAGTTTGTTTTTCTGACAAAACTGTCAGCTAGGATATTACTTTTCTTTAATTGTTTATGAAGGGCCGTCTGCAAGGGGATGTGACAAATCCTAAATACAGTCGATCGCTTTCGTTTTCACTCCGACTCTCTCCACTTTGGCATGGCACTGACGTCACCACGCATCCTCGAAACGCAGCCAATGAGTGGTCTGGTGGGAGGCCCATCGTCATAGTATGAGTTTTCTCCGCCGTTATGATTGGATAACGTTCGGGCGTTACTCTGGAGCGTGATAGCGGCCCTGCTCGCAGCGTTTGACACGCCATTTGATTTGGAAGCTTGTAGATGCGCAATGGTTCGGGGGTAAGGTGTTTCTTGTTTCAGACTTTACCTGCATAAAATATTTTTTTATGCTGTAGTTTGCGATGTGCAGTTATGAGTTATTATTGTTAGAATGAGGTATTTTTCGTTCTTGCAGCATATTGCAGAAAAACAGCTCAGTTTCTTTTTTAGCTGAATGCTTTTGGGGATTGCATGATTTTTTTTTACATAGATTGCACTGTTTCGACAAAAAAGCATGCAAGGAAAGTGGCTGAGATTGGGAGGATGCACTGACGTGGACCACCAGCAATTGAGTTCGATTCATTAATGTTATGATTGGTACATCACGTATAACGTTATAATTTTAATTTGAGTAGCTTTAAATAAAACGCCTTATGCGACACAACCAAACTGAGTCTCATTATGGTTTCTGCTCACGCCGCCTTTTTCAGTCACGCCTTCTCCCCCAGTTGATACACAAAGTGCTCGCCCTTGTACTGTTTGTACTGCTCAGCGTGTTTCATCTTGTTCCCTTTTAATTACATGGTTATGGTAACCTTTCCAGATGTACCAGTCGAGACTTTGCGCCGCTGCTCTTATTTCTTGCTGTTGCGCTCCCACACCTTGACGCCAGGTATGTAAAACGCTGAAGAACAAGTACAGCATTTTGGCTATTTCAATAAAAAGCAACCCCATAAAATCCCATAGAGGTAAAAAATTCTCAATCATACGTCTTGTATTTTAGACTCTGGACATAAAATGACATTAATTGATTTTCTTTGCCATATACGACAGAGATAATCTCACCCCCTTTTAACGAAAACTAACTTTGTCAGTGCTGATCTACAATAATTTCCTTTACCCCTCAAAATCTGTGCAAAAATAGGTGGGGGTGGAGAGTTGAAAATATGTCATAATTATGGAGTACACATGATTCTGATTTTTTTAGACTTGATCTTCATTCTGTTTTCCAGTGGAGCTGTTCTTAAAAAGGCTTAATTAGTTTGTTGATTGAAACCTGCAGCTATCCAAGACTGGAGTGACTAATCTTAGTCTTAGTATAAACTGTTTTCTAAACATATGTTTACTTGCTTTGCAGCAATGAAGAGTTACATATAGTGCCTTTTTTAACCAATAACTGTCTTTCCAAAAAAGGGAGCATCTGGGATTTGTAGTATCATTTGGCAAATTCATGGATGATTTCTGTCTTTCCATAGTCAAGCAGTGGACCAGGGACTCTCTGACATTCTCAACGAGTTGTGGAAGTTGGATAAAAACCGACTGAAGCCTGGAACGGACTATACCATCTCTCTGCAGGTGTGGGGATGAACGTCATGTTCCTGTTGACATGTGGCTACAATGATAGAGCATAACCGCCCTGTTCTGGCAACAGCTATCAGAACACCCATATTGTACTGTTGCTTGAAAAGCAAGGGTGGTTGACTGGAGTTTTTGTGTTAATTAGTTCCAGCTGTCCATCATTTCAGAATTGCTTAAAATAGAATAGGTCTCATCCTGGATAAGCGGACAGATGGATGGAGTGTCATGATTTTACCTTTGGTTTTATGTAGAATATTTTGGTCCCCTGACCTCTCTGTTTCAGTTGGTACTTTTTGTGCTTTATCCCCATGTGACAAAATGGTTTATTTTCATGTTTTTTGATATTACTTTTGGCTGGGGTTCTCATCTTTGTCCCACCCCATGCCCTAACAAATTCTGATCCTCTAATCCTACGTGACACAAATTTTGTTCCAAGTTGTAGGATTTTCTCAACATTGTCACTATCAAAAAAAAAAACCAAGTGTAATGCCCCTTTTAATGTTATTTTGTCAATATTAAAGGTTTAGTCCTTAAAATGTAAATATTTTTATACGTATTAATTGCGACACATACCTGAATTTTGTGAAAAGATTTCCGCCTTAATTAAGTTTGCCCTATTAATAAAATTGTGGATTGCGATGTATAGAATATGAATTTCCAGAAATAATGGTGCAGATTAGTAGAACAGTGGAAAAGCCCTAACGTGGCAATTTTTTATTTTTTATTTTTGAAAAAGCGTAACTTTATTTCATTTCAAGGGCAGAGCCGGCTATGTCAGTCAGGGCAGTAACGTAGCCAGGGATCACGCCTCAGCCCCCTTGTTCTCCTACGTTAATGAGGCAAAACTCAAGAACATCAAGACCTTCTCCTGTAAGTGTCCCGACTGACCGTCATCACCGGGAGTAGGTCTGTTCACGACACATGGGTCCTCACTCACTACAGCTCTATTCCCTAAGATCAAACGATGCTGTGCAGGCAACACAGTCCTGAGTTTTTTCTCTGTTACAAAATATCCCTTCAACCTTTTTAAAGCATTAGAAAGTAACAGGAGGTAGACATCATAACTACTTTGTCTAGAGGTTACTTGCAAAGAACTTTTAAAATCGTCTTTTTTATGCGGCAGTGGCATCTAGAATTTGATAATGGCACATTTGAGCAAACATTTGAGATTTTGAGATGTCACATTGTTAGGCTGCTTGTATTCCTCTGGTATGTTTTTACAGAAGAGAATGGATGAAAATGTATCATTTTCTCAGAGACCCATGAGACTTATATAAGACTTTTTACTTTACATGAGAGCAGACAGTCCAGTTTCATGTTCTTTTATGAACCCCCCAAAAAGGAGGCCCAGACAGTCTAATTTCAGTTAACTCTGACACGTTTATCCTTTCATGTGTGGGAAAAGAATGTTTATGACTCAACCGATGGTTCCTAAAACTCCCTCAGTTGTTTGTCGGGGCTTATGATGCAATTAAAATTGCTCAGTTCCTGAACCACAGTATAATAATTAGAAGTTATTGAAAGCTTTCTTTATTAATGTTTTTTTCCCCCCCACACAAACCTTTATTATGAGCAAATGGCAAAATTGAATTATTGACCTAATCACCAATCTGAATTCTCCCTGTAGATCTCAAGAATCTTTTGGACAACTATGAACCATCCACTGGTGTGCCGGAGAAGGTCACTGCAGAGGAGATCGCAGAGAATAATCTCTTCCTGAATGCCGTGTTGGAGACGGATGTCATGAAGGTGCTGATCCCCACCCCCCACGTCAGCCAGGCACATCAGCCCTTCCTTTCTAACACTATGGCCTTGTAGTTTGTCTCTTTATAACTTAATTGTTTTCCCAGCTTACTTGAAATGATGATATTTTAGTTCTTTGTTCTGCTAAGAAAATGTCATTAAAGAAAAGGTTTATTAAAAATATTTCAAATGTGGCATAAGTGAATCCACATTTCTTTGGTACCCAGATCGCATTGTGTAAACATTGTTAAGCGACAGTTGGCTTTGGTCAGAGAACCTTTGCTCAGCTTTGCCTACATATTTTAGGACATTCAAAGTCATAATCGTGTCGGCCACAGTAGACGCTTATCCACACTCAAGTAAAACAGGCTTTCGGTGCCATCCCTGCACTGTTTTGATTATTACTTATATCTTTTGCCTCATCACATTCGTATGGTGTTGTGATACTGTTGCCTGTGTCAGTTTTGGCTCTGTACTTGGAAAGATTTATGCTAACAAAACATGACAATAAAACACAGATGTATGATAAAATAATAGGCCAAACTGAAAAACCAGTAAACATAATGATGGCTTCGGCTTGTTGATATCTTCTGCTTTCTGCCCTTTTAAAAGATTTGGCACATAAAAACTGAATTCTGTGTACTCGCAAGTTTTTTTTGCATGCTGGGAACCGAGGCAATCATACATAACATTGCGGCATTACTTTAACAAAACATAAAAATAAATGCTTTTATTATTATTTTTTTTTAAATAGTTTCAGTTATAGAGTCAGCCAAGAAATCTTAGCGTTTAATTTGCAGATCTTTTTTAAATATTACCCTGGTTGTGGATGTGTGGACTTTAACATGGATGTTCCTGTTAAATGCATAAAGACTAGTTTGGTAGTTCTGGTTTATACAGTGATCAGGTTTCTGGGGATGCTGGTGATTTACTGGGTGTGGTTGGTTTTACAGCGCACTCACCGGTACCTGGTCAGCAAGGGTCACTCACAGTCAGACGTGAGTCAGTTCCGGAACCAACTATATAACATCTGGTTCCACCTGTACCACCGAGACAGGCGAGGAAGGTAACCGTTTCTCCCCTTCAAGTTTTATTTTGGTAGGATGCTACAAAGTGCCATCACGGGATTATATCGGACTGTTGTTTAACTGTTAAGGTAATGAAAAATGTGCTCCTTGTTTTTGCCTGCCTGCTGCACAGTGAGGACTCGTGCGGATTCGAACACGTTTTCGTCGGGGAGACTAAATCCGGGACCGAGCTCATCGGCCTGCATAACTGGGTCCAGTTCTACCTGCTGGAAAAGCAGGGTCTTGTGGACTACAAGGGCTACAAAGCTAGTTACAGAGACACGGTACCGAGACCCAAAACCACCTCCTTCATTGTTTACATGTCTTGCTAGCCTACAGAACTGTGGGCTCGCATTGTTAAATAAAGTAAAAATGGTTCATGGATTTTTACTGGAACTAAAATTCATTAAACTTGGAATCAGACTGGGGAAAGACATTGGAGGATCCCAGGAGCATTTCATAAATTTAACAAAAGGAATTAGACTTGGCACACATATAAAGTGCAATGTTTAGAGTGGTATGGCATATATGGCTTCAGCCAATATAAGGAGCATTTTCCTGCATTAATTGTCTAAATGGTTTGTTCTCTCCAGCCGAACAAAGACGATCAGATCTTGAACATACAGTTCAGCTGGAACGGCCTGGTCAAGCCGGTGGGAAGTTCCTTCATCGGTGTGAGCCCCGAATTCGAAGTGGCCGCCTTCACCATCCTCTTCTTAGCCTCCAATGAGAAGACAACTAAAGCTGTGGTGAACATGGACAAGTACCAGGTGGAGTTGGTGGTGACCAGGCATGGCCGCTACATCGGGACCGCCTACCCCCACCTCCTGAACACCCGGCGTCCGTAGAGACAGGTGCCTCCATGCTTAGTTTGATTGGGTGGTGCTTAGAAAGGGGTGGGCCGCTTGGCTTGCTGGTGCCAAAGGGCTAGCTTCCTACTTTATACTCCTGCCTTTATGCCAGATATGTTGTTGGGGAGTTTTTTGTTTTATACCAGATCTTGTACTCACAAACTAAGAAAATTGGGGGGGGGGAGTTTTTGATAAACCACTGTTTATTATATTCATATTTGCATGATTAAGGAAACTGGATTTTACCTATGAACTTTTATTTTGTCAGGAGTAGTTTTAATCAAATTGTAAAAAACATCAAAATCTGGTAGACAGTTTTAATGCGTCTTTTTAAATATCTGTTTAGTTACTAGTGCTTTGTTTAATAAAAGATTTTTTACAGCATATGTTTTATATAGTGTTCTGCTTTTCAATATCTGGCCCATGCTATTGAATATGTTTCAAGAGACCATTTACCATGACAGTTATATGCTGTGTTATACATAATGGTACTGGGGGGGGGGGGTCACCATTCACCATTCACCATGGGGGGGTACCTTTCACCCAAGCTGAAACAAACCATTTACCAGAAGATAAGGAAGAAAGTCATGTATACTGAATGCTAGTGAATTCACTACTGTAGGCTAAGATGGAACGGTCGATGGGCCCCTTCACAGGGAGGATCAGGAGGCTATTGGTGTATTAGTTTAAATTACCAAAACCATGTCATATTGCATTATGAACAGTCTGAAACCAAACTCTCTCTCTCTCTTTCTCTCTCTCTCTCTCTCTCTCTCTCTATATATATATATATATATATATATTTTTTTTTTTTATTTTTTCTTTTTGTGACAGGGCTGTGTACTGTATAGCCTCTAACATATAGACAAGTCATACTATATATGTTATGGATTTTTCTCGAAGATACATGATGCATCTCAATTAACTTAAGGGTCACAGGCTTTGATGGTCATTTTTTGTATGTCTCATTTTGGTTTTACATAGAATCATAAAAAACGG
>JAAGVU020000061.1:15472353-15490418 GCA_011763525.2 Mormyrus iriodes
TAACTTAAGGGTCACAGGCTTTGATGGTCATTTTTTGTATGTCTCATTTTGGTTTTACATAGAATCATAAAAAACGGCTACCATACACGTTTCTAAAATCGTTTTTTCAGCACTACCTAACTAGTATGACCTGTATATTAGTTAGCTACTATGTGAAAACCATGGACCCAAAAACGCACACAAAAAAATTAAAATCTGACTTAGAATTTTTTTTTTAATCAAAGCCACAAACATTCATATTGACGTTCATTTCAAGGGCTAAAAATGTCATTAGATGTTGGCTGCTCAGTCCTGCTTTTGGAGATGTACCACCCTGTCGAACGTAGGCACTAACATAATTTAACACACCTGATACAGATAATCAGGCCCTTCAGTAGCAACTCAGAATTAGAGCCAGCCATGTTAACATAAAAGCGAATGTGGGCAAGTGTCCTATTTTTTTTATCTGTAGAACTTCGGTCCAGAACATGGCTGATGTCATCTCCGCCACAAATGAGTCATAGATGAGTTTTCAACAGAGCCCGTCCTTCTCCTGACCATTTATTTTGGTCTGAGGGTCTACTCATACTTGGCCTGGTTGCCTTGTACCATGCCAGAGTACAACTGTCCCTCACTCCAAAAAACAAACAAACAAACAAACAAACGAACAAATGAATGAATGAATGAATGAATGAATGAAAATAATCTTGCACTGGGGCCCATTATAAGAAGCTTATGCCACTGAGAATAAGGTGACAGATTGGCCAGGAACTTCAAGGTAGGCACCTTGGAACAGATAGAGCAATCAGGGCGCAGTGGAGGGTGAGAGGTAGCACAGATGGGAAGTAACATTTCCACAGTGAGCCTACTACTACGAAGTTTGCTTCCTAATTTTTTTTCAGTAACATTGTTCAGGTGTATCGCTGAAGTGGCTAAGAGAGGCTATTTGTAATTAACAGAACCTCTTGTGAGGATGAAAGCAAGTCGTCATCCTGTAGCCCCCGGAATTACCCGTGTGTGCACCCCCTTCCTCAAGCATAAGGGCCCTCCACAGAGGGGGGTGGCAGTCATCCCTTTGTTCACCTGTGTGGCTGCTCAAACTTACTCACACTCTGCCCCCTTGTGGCCCAATTCTGAAAAGCGGAATGTCACTGGGTGATCTGATATGAACGGGGAACGTTACATGCATCTTTCCCGGGACCAGAAACTTTAGTAGGAAATGAGGCCAGAATAATTGTACAAGAACAGATACTTTGAGGTTAAATACATGAACCGTAAAAAAAATCAAGATGTAGTTACCCAAAATCTATTTAATAGTTGTTTTTTTTTTACACATGTATGTTTTTCATGCTCTTTATCTTCATGTGGCTGGGGCGGGTTACTAAAAAATGGCTGAAAGAATTGGGGGCTTGATGCTGTATACAGCTGTCCCTTTATCTGTGTACAATCGGATAGAGTTTAAAAACCTTCCCTCACCAAATCATTTTGTATCCCTGTTTTACAATAACTTCATAAACATTTTACTTCATCTTCATGCATTTCTCTCTCTGCCGGTGTTGCAGAGTCATTGTCACTGTTGAAGTGAAATTAATTTTCATGGAAAATAATATTGATTAAGTGCAATATTAGCAATTTGTCACGTGCCAGAATCTATATTGTTCATAAATGAGTTCTACTCATACCACTTATTCTACAGTGTTGTTGCGTATTGCATTAACTGTGTAGTAATTGACTATGTTTTTTTTTCTTATTTATTACATTAAGTTAGAATTCATTATGTCATTGTATTAATATAATGACAATGGAAACTTTTTGGAATTTTTGATTCTTTTGGACCCTCTTAAATCTGTAGAATTTAGGTGGAATCCAGCAAAAAAAACTCTCTCATGTTCAGGGGAGAGATAACTTCTCTCAACATGTGTACTGTGTCCCCAGGATTCTATGGTAAACAATATAAGCTTCATTCTTTTGGTATTGGTATTGATAATTCTGACCTGATATGGGAACTCATTTTCTGATCTGATGCATATTCTACAGCTTAATTCAAATGCCTGCCAGTCCATGGTTATTGTTCATTTATTTCTTTATTTTTGGAAAGACATTGTAAGACAACAGAGTTAACGTCAGCCTGAGAGGAAATTAGTTTAACTTCATGCAGCCAGTAAGCATTACCTGTAGGAGGCGCTGTTAGCTGCACTCTGTAATGTCCTAAATGCCACTGAGGGGATCACAGTCTGAGACCAACAAGTGGGCACCAGCACCCTTTTGTGCAACAGGGGGCTTCCAGGGAGAAGAGTTTTCAGGGCTGATTAGAGTTGTGTTTCATTTGTCCCAGGATACTTATAAACTTGTGCTTTTTTCACCCCCAGTAAACTGGAACAGAGCCTGGGGCCACCCTGAGAGCCAGCAGGCAGCTACTTTACTCCAGCTTGGTCTCCTCTGCCCCCGATATACTTCCAGGCCACTTAGCCAGTGCAGGATCTTATAAGCCTGGATCACAGGGAAGGGATGCTTGTGGTGATTTAGGCCCTAAAAAATCTGGAACATAATTGGGTTGGTCTGGGTTGGGGGCCCAATATGATATGCTTTCATGGGGTCAAAAATCTTTAGTGGCACCCCTGGTACCATCGTTCCTGATAAACTTACCCATCTTGAATTTGCGGGGTCTTTATTCTTTATTTTTTTGGGAGGGCAAGGACCCCCCGATTCCCCCCCCGGCGCGGACACTGGCTTTCAGTCTGGCAAGATTGATTTTGAGGAAACTTATTCATGTTTTCAGGAAAGAGGATGTGGCAGGGCGGCAGTGCACAGTTTACGTGATGAACACCTGGAACCTCAAATAATATAAATCCACCTCTACTGTCCTTAAGTCAGGGACATCATGCATCCTATTTATTTTTTTGTTTTTGCGGGTGGAGGTGGGGGGGCATGGCTTCTTATGCAACACATATATCATTGCCAAAACTTGAAATGCACTTGCAGACCGAGCATACAGAAACTGCTGTTGCACCAAATTTATTTAAACACCAGAAAAACAGATAAAATCCAACTGCCAGCGATGATGATAATTATATGCACTTAACTCACGACATAGCGTGAAATAGGCAAAAAAAAAATTTAGAACTTAGATCTATAAGAAGTGTGTCCATGAGCACGGTGCCTCTGCACCGAGTCACTGTGCTTTTGTGGGAAAAGAGCAGAGATCCCTCGGCGTTCAGGAGCCTGGACCATTCTGGGCTTGCAGCAGTAACTGAACCATTTGTCTTCTGACACACCCGGGGCCTACCAGCTTCCTATAAGCAGACAGGCCTGCCGATCTCCTGTTAGATGAGGTGTGACCTCCTTGATCCTGTCCTCTACTTGGAGAACATGTTTACTGAGGAAATAGATGCAAAAAAGAAAATCCAGCCATCCGTCTTCAAATAGCCTGAAGTGTTATGGTAATGGCGCTTGTCATATTCATGGCCTGCTTGTTTGTCACCACACACACTGAGCTGGAGCCCTGCGTAGATGCATGTGTGTGCGTGTGTGTTTGTCTTCGGTGTGTGCCGAGACCCTCTGCTCGCCCTTTCCCTGACTGCCATTAGCCCTGCATTGTGTGCGCTCTTACGGAATCAGTGTGCTCAGCTGCCCAGAGGCTGTGGTTTGCGTTGAACCCTTGGACACCAAAATAAAAGTCACCCCTAGTGTTCACAAGAGATCGTCCCTTCCCACCCTCCTCACTCTCCGCCTCCCCGCCCCCCCATGTGCCTACATCTATACAAATTCAGAGAGGACCAAAACTTTGCTGCCCTAATATTCCTGCCCCCATCTATTGGACATCAGGATCTTGGGGATATTGAAGCCATTACTCCACAACCACCCAATCTCACCCTGTCCCATCACTGTTGCCTATGTGGTCTTGCATCGTGTTTGAGAAACGCCAACGCATGGGTATCTGAGCAGTCTTAATATAATCCATATTGTCAATGTCACATTGAAATCTTCAATGACAAATGAAAAAAGCATATGCCTTTGATAATAATAGTACTGATATTAAGAATATTATTAAAGTGAATGGCAGTCCACTGGACCGTATGCCTTATTTTGAGCAATTAAAAAAGTAAATTAAAAATCATCGTTTTCAAATTTGATTTTCATCAATGTGTAACAGGTTGATTGTTAGTGATGACTTTCCCTAAACCTGCAATATATCTTTTAATTATATTGCTTGAAAAAGGTCTATAGTCAATTGTAGCCCGCTCTGAAATGTGACTCAGAATTGGATGAGGTCTCATTTACTAATACTAATTTAGTAATTACATCTACAACATGTAAAGCTTTGATAACATTGGTCACCAAAGGTTTTGTCAGAGAACAACTTTTGTATGTTATTTTCAGAAACCCACTCAGAATTTTGCTCTCACCCATAGTTTTTCAATGATGTTATTTATTTTTAGGCTGTATTGATAGCATACAATTACTTATTAAGAATGTGTGGGCGTATTTAAGAGTAATTTAGGGAAAATGATTTTATTTCTCTTTCTGACATTTTTATGGCTTTACAGAGAAGCGCAAAATACTGTAAGTCTGTTTTGCCAGAGCTTACAGGCTGTAATGAGTTTGGTCATGTTGAAACAGGGTCTTGCTCTCTGTATGATATGGAAAAATTATATCAAGGCAAGTGGAGTCCAAGTGTACTGGCTGACTTCTGCTGGACCCTTAAGAGGCACATTCCTGGAGCCAAGAACAGCAGAAAATCATATACTTCCACCTTTAAGATGAGTCACTTCCACCATGCACATATACAGTAAATATAAGTATAGCATAGTTTTATTGTGTCCCTCAGAATACTTGCATGATGGGGAAAATTGATTAGATATTTCAATCTGACACAAAAAAATACCACACGATTGACCTATTTTGATTCATGTGACAACAAGAGAGAATACGTTATTTGTTAAATTTTGATCAGGGTGCCCCTGGAGATGCATTTTGCAACACAGTTTGCAGATTTGCCTGCTCACACACACCTACTAAACCTTATAATTAGCTGATTAAGATGTGTTTCAGCAGAGGAATCTGCAACCTGTGTTGGATTCTGGCCCTCCATGACCAGAACTGGGAAACCCTTTTTTATATAGTATATAGGCAAGATGCCTTGCTACGGTTTTAAATTTTGCTTGCTCTCCACTGTATGGGTTGATGGATACAGTAGATGGGCATTGAGTGACTAAGTGTGAGTGGACTCACACTAGCTGATCTGTATGGTGCCGGTGTACCTTTGACCCCCAAAGTCCAGTTTGTTTTACTAGTGTGATCGCTCACTACCATACCCGGGTGCGGTACACTTAATCATATCCTGGCCCGCTTGGAGAGGTGGGCCAGAGCATGATTAATCTGATTCGGGCATAGGACGAATGTAGTGTGATGCGATCTGTGCCCGGGTACGAAATACATACATGATGTCAATGATGAGACTGACATACACATGCACACATATACACTATATGTGAACAGAACCCGGAAGGAGCAAATTGCGTCATTTTCCCCTGCAAAACTGCGTTGCAAAAAAATAGTGTGTAAGGAGAGTATTGGGGGCTAGCAGGGGAGAGTTATCAGTATGGATACGATTCGTCATATGGACTTCGAGAAATGCAGCGCCATGGTAGCCTTCAGTACAGGTATCCCGTGCAACACCACTCTGTACAAACTGAGAATTCTGGTAAAGTGTGGGTTTGTCTTTTCATTGGTGCAGCACGAATTAATAAATATCGCTGCGCTGCGTACTTGATAAATTTGTGCATTATCGTGCCCAAAATGGATCCAAATAAGCCACAAAATAAGGACCTTAATCATGAATTCCATTCTGCTGTGCCATAACGCTTTTCTTCCTATGTTTTCTTCAACGTAAAAAAGTCGCACAGTGATGACAAAAGCATGCTCGGGCCAGGATCGTGCAATGTGAGCACAGACACATTGGGGAAGTGGGGTGGGGCACGATTCGAGACAAGCCGGTAAAGTATGGGTATGCCATAAATGAGTAATGAGTCAGATGTTGCAAGACTAATCAAGCTCTTGGGGCCATCGTCTTTGTTTTTGGATGTATACAACCATTTTTATTGACAGTTCAAACACCCTCAACAGTACCTGTGCGCTTTCGGGATCATTGCTGGAATCCCTGGGTGGGGTTATACTCTTCATAGCTAACTGGAGGAGGGCTTCACAGTGGATTTATATAATGAGAGATAAATTAAGAGGCAGTCATGTGGGCCTTGCTACTGAGTTTGTAGGGGCTGGCTCATAGTCATCCATCTTGTGTTTCTTATTGACCATGAAGTGAATCATCATAATAACAAGTGGCAATGATTTCTGTTATGCAGTTTTTCTTTAAATTTTCTACATTTATTTCTTACTAGTTTTATTTGTGATTGTCAAAAGAATAGGACAGTTACAGAATTTCAAGCTTTATCACGATAATTCCGCGTACAGGACATGGTCTCAGAAAGATGGGCACACCCCACAGGTTTTCTGTGGGTCAGTCCTTTCCTCTTCTGCTGGCATGCCTTTGAGTCCACAGTACTGGCAGGACTTGGGCTGCTGACTGTGAGGAACCCAGCTGAGATGGCTAAGGAGGACTATCTCAAAATGGGTATGACTAATGACAGAGACGAATGACTGAATGCATTTGGGTTAAAGCAAAAACCACTGAACAAACCGAAAGTCAAAGGAATTGTAAGAAATCCAAAGAATCAGAAGGTCAGAGAGCCATTCTGAGATGCAGCCAACATAGACCGAGCAGGTGAAACCAAACCTCGAGAGATTAACCAGAAAGAACCTGAATACATGGAGTGCAGCTGTGTGATTTATACATTGAGGTCATCTGGAGGCGTGGCATGAGGAACAACCTGCGGCAGATAACTAGTGAACAGGATTCTGGACCAGATATGACAGTGATTTTGTAATGTGTCTCTGTTTCAGTTAATACAAGTGGAACCTATATGAAAACAAGCCATACAAGCAGAGCCTGTGTCAGTATCGTTAATACGAATGGAGCCTCTGTGAGTACAGCCTATATGAGTAGAGCTTTTGTGAGTATAGGGAACAGAGTCTATATGTATTCAGCTCATATGAAGAAAATCTATATGAGTACTGCCCATACACAAAGAGTACATACATGTACAACTCCTATAAATAGAATCTATAAATAGAATTAAAAAAAACGAAATAATGCTTTATTTGCTATTTGTACTAGTTCAGTTTCAGTTATAGTGCATTACTGAATCCATAAAACAAAAATACAGAATCCAGGAAACAAAAAAGGAAATATTATATTCAACCCTGAAAGAGGCCCACATGGGAACAGCCTGTGTGATTCTAACCTGTGAAAACCCCACACAATCTACACAGCTGGCTGGCCAGTCATATAGATCTTAAACACTTCATTTATAGTTAGCAGGTGGTTCAAAATAATGGGTTAATCTTTGACCATGGCAGCGTTTCTAATCCATTTGACTGCATGGATGAATATAGACTGTATATGTCGTCCTCCGGGGTAATTGCTGAAAATGATTTTCACTCCATGAGGTTTTTTCGTGCAGCCCGACACCAGCCACACACCCCCAGAGGGTATGGTTAACCGGCCCAGCCTGAGGATGAAGGTCTGCCCATCTCTGGGCTATACCCACCGGCCAGCGCACTGCAGGGCTGACCTGACTCTCCCTGACAAATGGAGCTCCTTTCATTAATTGTAACGGGAAGCATGTTGGGGGGGGTCACATGCACACAGACTAATCTGGAAGGTTCCATGAAAGGCTATGCTGAGCTGCTTTGGATAAAGGTATCTGCTACAGATCATAACAGGGCTGCCAACTCGCATGCATCTGGCATGACACTCACACTTTCAGATTCTCACACTCACAAAAGAAATCTTACGGCAAATCTATATTATTCCATTATAAAACTAAAATTAGCTACATTAAAAGTGCTGGGCTATTCTGAAAACCTTGCAGACTATTTACAAGGTAATAAAACTGTTACATACATGTAAATGTGTGTGCATGTGTGTGCAGGCTTGTCTCAAATTGAAAATCTCACGCCAGCCAGCTGACCAAAGTTGGCAACCCTTTAATAATAACAGTAGTGTCAATCTGTCCTTGGCCAGAGACCCAATGTTAAATATAGCTGATATAAGCAAGTAGCTGATTGGTTAATGTAGTGCCTATATATGGCAGGGGGCAGCTGTTTAATTAGGACAATCAAGGTGAATTGACATGCTGTTTCAAACACAGTCATTACACAATTTTTTGTTTCATGCTACATGTGTGGCCTTGATCTTAGGCCTCTAGGGGGGTGTGATGTGCAGTTATCACACTGGTGACATGCCAGCATGTACAGTTTGTGTACCTATGTTAGTATCTCATCAGGTCATCTGATGAGAGTTGGAAAGAAATGCACTTACTGCAACAACTTAGTACAATTACAAGAGTGCAGAAGCCGCCACTAAATGCTAAGCTTGCCGCTCTCAGGAGAGTCAGGTGACATGCATGTCTTCATTTAACTTGACTAGACCCTGATGCCCATCCCGACTCATATTCATGCATATAAATTATTAATTAATAAATTACACTTTTATCCCAATGTCACTGATGTGGCTCTGCGTCCCCGTACCAGCCCCATTACTGCCTAGTCCCTGTGAATTGCAAAAATGGAAAGCCTCCATTCCCAAAAAAATTCCGTTCCACCCCCCCATGCCACACACTTGTTTGCCATGCTTACCTGAGTGAGTCTCACAAAAATGTACGCCGGTATGATTTATAATGTAAGTATAAATGATGAAAAAATATTTTTTTTTACATTTTTCTGTTTTTGTTAAATATTAACACCACTACCTCAACATAAGTTTCACTATTTTTATTATTGATTTTTTTATCTATTATATTAAAGAATATATATGACAAAATAATACCCTTGATTATACTAAAACCAATGCTCACAAAATCACACAGGACCAGCTGGAACATAAGGCCTCCCCCTCATTCTGTCACACCCCTGCAGTTAAATACACATTTGTTCTTAAAAACAGGTGCAGCTGTGATTTTGGCCATTCAGAACAACCACAAGATTAAAATAAAAAAACATAATTGATACTAAACTACTGTTATGGCAAGCTGTGAATGACTAATGAATTTCAGGGTCAATTACAGGCATAAATTCATGACACAGTTCATGGCGCTTTATTAAAGAGAAACTCATTGGTTAGACCTTATTAAAATGCATTTTTTTTACGTGAACAGTAATCCTTCACAGTCTTGTTGTGAACGACTGAGCCACAAGTTGTATGCAAATTTATCTATTCAAATTCACATTGTTCATGCCACTACGGGATGAATCCATGTACAGCTGAGCACAAAAACACACACACATTAAACACTAATTAAATTAAAATATTTGAGCCTCAGAGCCTCCTGTAGCTATACACGTGGAAGTTCAGAATGCTTGAATGAATTTCAAAATGTAAAAATGTATTGTGTTACACTGCAGTGAAGTATAATTAAGTAGCCGTTTACAAACTGATGAGGCACACAAAATTTGTTAATACAATTTATTTAAGAGCAGAATGTAACATTTGAGATAAGTAACATAAGAAATAAACTAAGTGTCTTATTCAATATTTATTAAATATTCCCACTGAAACTAAAAGATTTGTTAAATAAAATGAAATATAAAAATGAATGCATTTCTCTGGCTCTCATCTAATCAAGCCTCCCAACCTTTTGCACGTATATTTAAATGCAAAAACAGAAACTGCATATTCTGTTTAAAAAATTGCTGTCAACCGAAGTAAAAGGCATTTCAAGCTATTTTTTGTTTTTCGTTTTTTTGACCAGCACAAACCCGAACACATACTAGAGCCTTTAGAGAATCGTGCCGTGTGCGTTTAGTCAAGTCTCTGTGTCGACTGTTCCAGAAACTCCCCTCTCCAGCATTTAAGGACTGTTTTTCAATTAATCAGCTCTTTGTGCTGTGCCAGACTATGCAAATTTATTACACCGAAGCAGTATTCCCCAGATCCTGGGAAAAGTGTTTACAACCCTTATTATCTTCCCACTCCCCCCTCCCCCAGTGGAAAAAAAAATCCCGATGATGTTTTAATCAAAAAGCTCATTGGAGTTACACATATAAATCTGCAGCTCACTCAGCAAAGCTAGCAAAGGAATGGGTGCCAGTCACAAAAACACACACTAGGCTATTATTTGTTTTTTTTTCTTGTTTCTTATTTTTTCATAGAAAATATAATGCAAAGCCAGTCTGTTTCCTACCTTCCATCAACATTACCTTACGTTGGCGGTGTAGTGAGGATCGCTGATTTTACATATGTGTCCAAGTTACTAATTAGTATGCCCCCCAGCCCTGTGATTCCCCCCCCCCCCCCCCATCCACGACCAACAAACAGGAAAACAACACTGCAAACTTCAAACACACAGCTGACTGATACAGCATTGTTCTTGAGACCATACCTTTGGTGCTCTTTCACAAGGGTCAGGCCAAACTGTTTGTGTTCTGTAGGAGTTGCTGCATCTTTACTATGAACCATATCCTCTCTTTTACATGCAGATGACACTGATAGTCGGCTGTCGAGCTTAACAAGGCACCCTGCAAAAAGTGGAAGGCGTAGCCCTGGTAAGCTTTGCACAGGAGACCTCTAGACTGTCTGGAAAAACAGTGGAAGTGTAACGGAACTGAATTGGAACATTCTGAGACCGGGGACAATGCATGTGACAAGATGGAATGTCTCAGCAAAGTGTTCATGTGGTATTAAAAATACATTTAAAACATTCTTAGTGTTGTTACTTCTGACTGGAGATCCATACATAGACAGAATCTCTCCAGAAGCTTCTCTCAGTAAGTTACAACTGTCTCAACTGCTTTGAAAACTTCCGGTACAAATTTTAAAACAAGTAATTCATAAGCTCTTCAGTGCTCTTGTGAGTGCAGTTTTTTCACATTTTTAATTTTGAAATAAAAATTTCTGCTCAAGAAGAATAAGAATAAAAAAATGATGTTTGTGCCTGTCAGGTTAAGCTAATTCTACAGGTTTTCGTGCGACTCTTATTAAATTCCGCCAGCGCTGACTGCTCTCATAAGACCAATCAACAGAGCAGAATAAGTTAATTATTTACTGGTGCCCCCCTCCCTCCCCAGTCTGGGGGAGCTCACAGCTGTGTTAGATGTGAAGGGTCATGGGGGGTGAGGGGAGCTGTGAGGGAAGGGGGGGAGGAGGGGGGTATTGTCTGTGCCGCCAGAGCAAAGCTGGACGGGGCGTGATGGAGGGTTCGGGGTCCCCACTGTTACTCAGCCTTTCCCCCCCGATTTCATGCCTCTTTTATCATTCACTTTCACACAAAACAAACAACACAGAGGATGTCTGCCATGGAAACTCATCTCCCCTTCCTCTCACTCTCCCTCTCTCTCTCTCCTCTCTCTCTCCCTCACTCGCCCTCACAAAAATATTTTCAGATTCGTTTGAGTCTAGCAGAGTTTGGGACCAGACTTTAGGAATAAGAAAAAGCAATTTTTTAAACTGATAAAAAAAAAAAAATCTTTATTTTTGGCCAGTGCTTCTACGCACAATGTGTGATCCGCCTTATACATCCTGAGAGTCTACCATTATCCCTCTATCTCTATCCCTGCTCCTTCCTAAAATTGACTACAAACTGTAATTTCTTTTCACTAAGTGATCCAGTGAACACGTTCCCTTCTCACATCTGTCCAATGCCGTCTTCTCTGCCCCCTCTCTCACGTTTAATCTTTCCCTGTGATTTACAGTGAAAGGTTCCTCAGATCCAAAAGTTGACGTTTTTTTCAACTTCAGAGATCTAAGGGAATCTGGCATTGTGGCATCAGCTGTGAGCTGATGATCCTCATTAACTTTAATTGTGGTACCTTTGTAGAGGCTGCCCTATTGTTGGTTGTGTTTTCCATGCATATAAAATGGGATAATATGGATTATCCCACCACGGCTGATCTCACAGTTCGTTTCAGCCTCAACATAAAGTGAAACCATCATTTTCCACCAGAGGTGCATGACTCATCGAAGCATATGCCGTTGTTTTTCCAAGATTTCTTATATGTTCTTAAAAGTGTCAAAAAAGCAGGAAAACTCTCCAAAGTGGTTGGTAGTTTGGAATGTAATTCTTCCTCATTCCCATGTTGGGGTCTCCCAAACTCATCTCTTCTTGGTGGCAAACAGTGAAGCTATGGAAGCATAATCCCACTTGCTATCCTTTTAAATAAATCCATCCGCTTCCTGCTCCGCTGTTTTCACTTGCAAATTTCCCTAATGTGTTTGCTCAGGCCCAGGCAGAGTCGATTGCTCTCTCCTCGAATGTTTCCCCGGGTGCTTGTAGCGCCCAGCTCACAGAGCTCGTTTTCGGATTCACACGAGTCAGATCTCCACATCGTTTCAGGAGCATCGTTTATAGACATTGACGTGGAGGATGAAATGGAATACAGAAGTTTTCCTGACCCTAGGAGGCATTATAGCACCGTGGCGACACTGAGCCGTGTCAAACAGGTCATTTTGTTTTGGTTTCAGAAATGGTTTGGTGTTAGAATCTCTTCTCTTAACTGTGGCTTTGGAATGATGTCATTAAAGATGCTTTCCCTCTGAAGCATTAATCCCTGACATAATTACAGACACCCATTGGACACGCATCTGCATACCTGGCAGTGTCTCATTCTGAATAATTACATTAAACTGAAATTTGATTCTGGATTTATATGGTGTTATTGTTTGCTGGGAAATCTTTACATTTCCTAAAACCCCCAACCAATAATCATTTAAGTGCTAAGCTTGTTAACTACTGTCTGCTATGATCTGAGATAGCATGATAATCCAAATCTGGAAACCTCAGCAGAAGATATGCAGTATTCTTTTGTGCATTAATATAAAAAATGTATTTTTATTGCTCTGAATGTTTCATAAGGTTGAGGTTTAGTGTATACATCCTTCACTGGGGTCTCTATGAAGATTTGACAGTTACCTCAAAGATTGCAATGTTTAGGGCAAGTAAAGCCAGCACAGACACTACCAGTCAAAAGTTTGGACACACCTACCCATAGAAAGGTTTATTTGTATTATTTTCAAAATTTTAAAATAATTATAAAAATATCAAAACTATAAAATAACATAAATGGATTTATGTACCAAAACAGTATTAAACAAAATAAAAACAATTTGTTGAGGGTCGGGGGCATTTCTGTGGGTTGGGACTCACAGAAACTCACAGCTGGATCAAACGCCTTGGCCAACAGATTGATCCCACTCTTGGACATTTAAGCAAGGACCTTAACCCCATTTACTCCATGGAATGGCTGACCCTGAAGTCTCCTCTACACCAGTTGCATGAGGTGGCCTCCTGGGATGCTTTTCCAGCTGTCCTGAAGGCGGTCCCACATATGCTGAGCATGCATTGGCTGCTTTTCCATCACTCTCTGGTCAAACTCTTCCAAAACTATTTCTGTTGTCTTTAGGTCAGGAGGCCAGGGCGTGCGATTCAACACTATCACTAATCTTTGTAGGTGACCTGGTGTGTCCAAACTTTTGACTGGTAATGTATGTTGTCAACGGTACTGGGCAGAATGGTACCAGCTTTTGAAGAGGGTTTGGTGGTATATTGCCTGCCATATACTCAGAGTAAAGTTGTCTCCCCCCTGACACACTGTCCGGCCACTGGCGCATTGCCGGAGCGGTCCCCACGGTAACCGCCATGATCTAACAGGCTGAACATGAGTCCTGCTCAGTGTGGGAAGTAGGCATGAGAGGGACAGCTGTGAATGGCAGGGGTCAAAGGGCAACAGGCACTTCCTACTCATGACCTGGCTTTGGCAGACAGTGTGAAGCAGCACACGGCCACCTTGAAGTAGCCAAAGTCTGAGTCACTGTGAGAATCAGCCGATTGCCACCATACATCTGAAATTATTCTAATAGTAGTCACATACCACTCTTTTTTTAACTTCTATTCCAACAGGGACTTAATTTGATCAGGTGAGTTTTGGGTCCCAATAAAAGTTCACAAATGCATACCTCAAAAGAGAGAACAATTTCACACAAACATTAAAATCTAAACTGTCTCAGAATGCTGCTGACCTGCACACTAGCAAAACAGGTCCTATGTATTAATAATGTTATAGATGGTGTCAGGGGCGATCCTAGGATTTGAAATAAGGGGCTCAGCCCCCTGACGAAATACAGGATGTTACCCCCGCCCCCAGGTCCCTCACAATTAAATTTACCATGTGAGAGGGTCCCCCATGATAAAAAATTTGCCGTTAAGCAATTCAAAGAATTGTTTTAATATTGTGTGCCCTACTTTAATCTACATGACAACGTGAGTATTTTACTGCCGTCTGGTGTCAGTCTGCTGTGAGGGCTGATGTCTGAATAGTAAGCGCTCTATCCTCCAGGAGGATGTGACGCTGAATAGCTGCTCCATTATATATTTATATTGCTCACTTACCACCCATCACAGATCACAATGTCCAGTCAGCTACTAAGCAAATACCGATCTCCGCTGAAGACTTGCTTATTAAAGACTGTGCCGGGCTATGTTGGGGAAGTTCTATGCTCCACTAGCTGTCTGAAACGACCCAGCAGAAACAGGAAATGCAGTTTTTGACCTGTAAGCATTTCCATTTTCGGGCTCCAGGGGCCCATCTCGTTTTGTATCACTTGTCACAAAGAGCAAAAATGTTTGCAGTTGTCATCCACTGGGATTTCTCACACATCAGAGTCAACACTTATTGTAGCATGTTTCTTAGCTTTCAGTTTTTGTTCTAAAGCTACATTGACCACTTAATAATGTTTATGTACTGTACATTGCCTGCTATGCAACATTTACAAGCAGTCTAGCTTCACAGAGTTTTCTGTCAAAGGAACTGGTAATTTATGTACTTTACAAATGAATCATTAATTATTCCTGAAACATTGTATTATAACATCTAATTTCTGTCACCAGCAACTGAACTTAGTCAGTATTAAATTACATACACATTCCACATACATACCAATAACCCAGAGTTGCCTGAACTGTGCTACATAATGAGCAGAATACATATTAATGTAACTTTAATGTGATTTTGCAATGCATGCAAGATTAATCTTTTCATGACCTCTCTATAAGAAATGTCATAATAAACAACTAACTAGCAAAATTTTAAACTTGCAAAAATCCGAAAGAATTTCAGAGAAGATGTTGATGTACACAAGACAAGAGAACCATTGTAATCCATACAGACACCCATGTTTGTATTCATATCTTGTGGGACCATTCATTAATTTCTATGGGCAAAACCCTAATCCTGATTACAACCTTAACCCCTACCCATCACTAGCCTTTATTGTAAGTAACCAAATAAAATCTTTTGGCTTTTTTAGTTTTTTGATTGCAGTTACAGATTTTTATAACATTGAATGTCCCCTTGTGGGGACTGAAAAAATGGTCCCCAAGATGTCAAAATAAGAGGCTTTTACCACATTGCGGGGACATTCGGTATACCTGGACGACACACACACACACACACACACACATCTCTGAAAACACATTGGTAAGAATATAAGAGTAAGAAATAATGTGAATACACAGCCAAAAATGGTCTCTATTAAGCACAATATAAAAATACTCATATTAATATGTAGTGTGAGTAATCTTTGATGTAGTGTGGCTGATTCCATGAATACCTTGTTTAATAATCATATGATTTTTTTAATTATAGTCTTTCAGAAACTGATCTGGAATTGAATATTTTGCATTGAATTGTCACTTTAATTTTCATTGTAATTTAATCACAGACATATCTGAATATTAATAATATAATAATAATTAGAAAACTGTGAGTGTAGCTGTACAGTTATAAAAGGTTAATTTCTGTTAATATCTCCTGAATAAGGAGTTCCTACCTGACAGGCAGTTTCTTTCCAGTTTCCTGATGAGAGTCATTCCTCTCACGCTCTGAAAACATAGACTAATACCTGGATCATAACTCAGACATTCACCATTCTCCTTCTGCGTGTCACTGGTCTAGTTATAAGCATCTAATTGTTTCAATGGAAGCGATGATGTTGAAATTTGAACGGTCCCCCTGGAGCCACACCATGTGCTCCTAGGTGCTTGGACGCTGGCCTGTAACTATAAGCATTACCCTTGCTGTGCATTGGACTCGCTGTCGCCTCTGGCACTTAGCTGCAAGTAATTGATGGGCATGAAGGGATGAGAGGCGGGATCCAGGAAGAGAACAGGGACTTGGCAATGAGTGGTGTTCAACAGCCACTGCTCAAAACACAAGCCATCAAGGGAACAGACGGGAACTAAATCACCTGAAGGGTAGCCAATAGTGAAAAAGTACTGTACAGGACTGAGTTCTTCAGCCGCAGTGAATAGGTAGGATCCTAACAAATTTTTCCTGAGCAAACTCATCTTTTCACTGTTTATCAACAAAGGGAACTTTCTTTCCAAATTTGATGCTTGACTTCATTCTCTTTTATGTTGCATACATATCTTCCTATAAAGGCTTGGTGTTATCACCATCAGAGTAGTGTTGTTCCATAAACACTCCTTTAATTATTACTACACTTACCCTTCTATTAAGGATCAAAAATGCCTAGAGATTCTACAAAGACTTTGTTATTCACTTGGGACAAAGATGCAGAAAATGACCTCAACATTGCTGTCTGATTTCCTAATACTTTGCGTTGGAGGGAGTTTGATATTGGGGGGGGGGGTGCTACTTATTAATTAAAATACTAAGGTCTATGTATTCGGGGGTGAATGAATCCAAATTAAATATTGCGGGGGTATTACTGTCACGTAACTTTTATTTTTCTTTATTGTGACACCAGAGCACGGATGTTCAAATTTGTTCATTTTTAAAGGTGACATCTTTTTAAAGGGTCTAAATATAAGAGAAAAAAGCTAGTATCTATATCTGGCCCTGTATCTGTCCTAGTTACACATAACAAAACACTGGCATCCTGTATAAAAAAAAAAAACTTTTATTGATGTATTTTTGAGATTTAAACAATTTTGTAAACGTTTATGTACAGCCAATTGTACACAAGCAATGTAACAAATTATGGAGTTTTAAAACCATAATCTACTTCTTCAAGTAGTATGTCTTTGCAGTAATATAATTCAGACAGTGTGAGTTTCTCTATTGGGCCTGATGATTGGTGGTCAGGGGAGGAGAAAACTATCCAATGGCGGCTGACCGAGAGGCACATGGAGGCCCTAGAGCTGTTCCTCAGATCCCCCGATGCCAAAAAACGCACGTCGAGTGATATTTGTGCAAGAGCTGGATTGTTGTGCACATGCAGCTCTGGACGCATGCGCATCCCCTGCGATGGGCTGCTCCTGGTGCTCTCAGCCCTCTGTCCCCCTCCCAGCTTGGGCTGAGGCCGCGCTCTCGAACCTGCACGCATTCCCGAGGAGGGCGGCTGAGCAGCGTTCCCGTTTGCGCCGTTGCTCCTGCGGGAGGCGGGTCAGAGCTGCCACTGCCACCGCCTTCCACACTTGGAGTGATTCAGCCATAATCCCCCTTTCTCCCTCTCCCCTGCTGCTCCATTCATATTCTAATCACAGCTTTCCCTTCACCAGGGAGCTGGGCCGCCTCTCCGCTGGCTGCCTTTGCACTTCTGCTTCCCCTTTTGTGGCTGGCGCTCCTCTGCGCGTCTCTGCGAAATAAGGTTGCTTAAACGTTTGGAGAAGCCCCTGCCCTACCCGGGGCTCGAGAAGGGAACGGCCGGCAATAGAGGCACGTTTGGAGGTTGACCGAGGCCTGGCTTTGTTTAAAGTGATCTTGTGTCCCCAGATGAGCTGATATTCCTCTGCTTACTGGGGATGGGCTGCGATCAGAAACGGCAGGGCTTTCCCTGCCCCCCCACAAAGGCGTTCGCCTTTCTCAGACCTGGCGGCAGGCGCCTTCAGGCCTGTAGGTTTGTGAGAGCGGCCCAAAACAGTGGTGCCCATAACTGTCTCAGAGGTTTTGGGGGTGTGGGCAAATGGGGCCAGGGCTCTGGGACTTTAAATAACGTGGGGGGGGTGTTGGGA
>JAAGVU020000061.1:15508806-15526213 GCA_011763525.2 Mormyrus iriodes
GATAGATAGATAGATAGATAGATAGATAGATAGATAGATAGAACTATTTATTTCACAGGAAATTACGATGATCTACAGTAGCAGAAAAACACAGTACAATAAAGACATAAGAAAAAGTATAAAATACCAGAGATAACAACAGAGTTCAGGGTGTGAAAATACTGTGCTATAAATTGCTCTTGTAAAAAGTGTCATCCTGCCCTCGTCCCGGGTGTCAGTCCGGGTTTGGACCTGCAACAGACAGCAGGTCCAGCAGAGAGGTGACAGCCAGGCCCGGCCATGGGTGTCGTCTCGCGGCCATGCATGACAGACTAAATGAAAGAAACTGAGCCATACAAAAGAGCCCCCTCCCTTTCCCGGCTGGCCCACAAATATAAAAGACACAGCTGGTCGTACTGTTTTGATAGAGCGGCTCCCGATACCCAAAACGGCTAATTAACAAAGTCTTTTCCTTCCTCCCTGAAACGATCCATGCCTCTTTTGCATTTTACAACCATGCGGCTGCCTGAATGGTCGCCCTTGTTTATGATGGACGTGTGGAGTGGAGTGACAGTTACAATATCAGCATTGTATCACGCCCCTCATTTTCCCCTGACTGCTTCTTTTACATGTACTTCTATGCTGGGCCCAAAATGTGGTGCGTCCTATTTTTAGAGACAGAGGGCAAAGGGAAAATCCGTTCTTCTGAGTTAGTTCAGCAACTTTGGATGAGTCATCATGGAATCTGCCCTGCAGTCTATAAACATGATTAAAACGAAATGCTTGATGATGATTTAATTTAAGAAACAGACACAAAAGTCACCTTCAGCAGTTTGGCCAGAAATTTCCATACTCAGTAACGCATATTATATTATCCCAAAAGCCCAGGAATCATGACCAATCATGAAAACCGGAAACTCACAGCTCATCCCTCCTCTGTGCAGGGTCCTTCCACCTGATCCACCTCATGTTTGATGACTATGTCCTATACCTGCTGGAGTGCCTACACTGCCAGGAGAGGGCCAATGAGCTGATGAGGGCCATGAAAGGGGAGGGGAGCACAGGTACGACTCAGCCTTCATCTATGATCGACACCTATGACAGCCACTCAAAACCAAGCTGAGCAGAACCATTCCTGGATAAAAGGCCGACAGGCTTTATTCATAAAACCCACTCTCAGTTTTTTTTATTAAGATAGAGGATTATAATGAGGGTAGATCCATCTCCATTAATACCAGTAGACAAATTGATCTTATTCTTCATATAATGACCAAAAATGTTCTTAAAAGGTGTGAGATAGGATATGAACAGATACATCCAGCAACAGTTCCTTGCCTGAAAGATTCTATTTTACAAGATGATCTAATATAAAATAACTATGGTTGAAAATATAATTGCAGTAAGAATTACATATATTTCCAGTCTTTAGATCTTGTCTTTAGATTTTTTCTGTTCTCACAACCTTTCTAAATCCCTCCACTTCTGTGTGTGTTTTTTGTTCATCTTTTTGAAAAGCACTGTATAAATCGGATGCATTATTATTATTATTATTGGCAAATAATAATTGGCAAAATATGTTCCAGAGAATATGAACATTTTTGCAGTGAAAGCACAATAGATACTCTCACAGCATATAATATGCATAAAACAGGAAGTTAATATAGGCAGCATACAGGAAGTTTTGCTTACTTGCAGGGTAACAGTTAAGACTGTGCTTTGTTTCGCAGACCGGGGAGACCATGTGATGCCGCCAGTAGCCACACCCCCTTCCGTGTCCCCGAGGTCTTACTCTCCCTCCAAGTCCGTGGTTGCCGTCAGGGTACCAGCCGCCCACTCCCCAGGGACCCCTCAGTCCCTCGAGTACCCCAGTATCCCTGCAAGCACAGGTGAGAACTGGCATGAGCTTCCCCAACCAGCTTGATGAGGTTCCCAAATGCTACAGGTATCCAGTGCGCTAGTCAGTGCTCGTCTGAACGAACCCAACCTTAAGGAATTATCAATATACTAAACATAACCAAATAAACAAATGTATTATATATTATATATGGGAAATTCATTAATTGAAGACATAGTTATCTTTTTGTAAGCACATTGTTGTATCGTGCTAATTAAAGTTAAAACTGTTCAGATGTTTTATTCTTTAGGGTACATCATAATAGTTTTGAAGTTTTCCACATTATATGTGTCATAATTCTGGAAAAAGACACTTAATGTGAACAAGTTTCAGATGCCATTCAGAAAGAGCCGGCACAGATGCTGTGGAATGTTCCAGAAGGACCGTTGTTGTTGATGTCTGGCTCTACATTCATCCCCCTGTGTCTGTGTGTGCGTGTTTGTGCCTGGTAGGAGCGATCCAGTCATATACCTGGTCCCTTACATACACAGTGACCACGTCCGATAACACCCCCGCAGAGGGTAGCCAGCAGCTGGCTTGCATGCGCAGTGGCACTGTGCCCCCACCCTCAACCACCCACCGGATGCCCGTCTACCCCCACCGGGATGAGCATGGGTAAATGCCCCTCTCTCTTTCCTGTCCTTTGTTGGCTTAGGCTGGAGATTACCTGTCTCCTGGGTTTCGACGCTGAGTCTCTTTCACCTCATTAATACACTTTCCTTTTTTATTCTGCCTGAATTAGACAGATTATTTGCTTATATTATTATAATTGCCTCTTATGCAACCCAATTTCACAATTTCACAGATAACTCAAATTACTCAATCAATCAGCATTCTTCCCTGGGATAATAAAAATATTCTGGTTCTGATTCAACACAAAAAAATTCCATAGGAATACAGAGCGTGCATCTAGAAAATATAGAAGTAAAAGAGTGTGGTCCAGTTTGCTGTTAAGTGTCGTTCACTTCAGTTAGGGACTTATCCAGTTTGTATTACAGCCATCCAAAGGCTTTCCTCCTAAAAGTAGGCTTTTCATCTTACCTCATTCATTTTTCCACCCTTCAGATACACAGGTAGCTACAACTATGGCAGCTACCCCAACCAGCACCACCATCCCATCCAAAACCAGTACCCTGCCCTGCCCCACGAGCCTGGAATCACCACATCCCTTCACTACCCCACCTACCACCGCACCAGCTCGCAGGTCAGTCCCATACCAGGCCCCCTGGATGGCTGGGCATGTGCGACTTGTACCCACATTGCAGCTTGTGTTTTGTTATCTATTATTTTTACAGGCAGCTTAATTTAACTACAGGGTTATTGATGTAGATGTTGTTGGGCTGATGAGGGGTGTTTACTCAGCAGACTCTTTTGTCATGAGACCATGGTGTAATTTGTGTAATTTGTGATTTCCATCAGTGCTTTTTAAAAACAAAGAGGGTTAGTTATGTACTATATTGTGCTGTTTATTATTGCTATTATTATTATTTTTGTCATTCCACCTTTAGCCACATGGTTCTACGTGTTTATTCAAGATTTATGCAAGACATTTTCTTGCAGAAAGCGTTAGTAAGAAGGTATGTCAGAGAGGGATTTGGATTATGGTCAGATTTTGTATTCTCTTATGTGCTTCTCTGAACTGTCAGTTGGGACAAAAATAAAACCTTTTATATATCATATAATGCCATACATATTATGTATTATATACGTTATGATATAAATACATATATATGTGTGTATGCATGTACGTTTATAAACATATAATATATATGTATGTGTGTATATATAAAACAGTAGTAGTAAGAATGATATATAAAGAGATAAAATGAATCTTTAGCACAGCAGTGGAAGTTATTTTCCTTTTTTTGGAAAAAATAAGATATCAAACTAATATCAAACTAATTCTTAAAGAGAAGACTTTTTTATTTACATGAAACAAAGCAGCCACAAATAGACTGTAAAAGTAAATGAATAAAAAGAAAGAAACATAGATCCGAACTCCAAGAACATGGAGTACCACATTAGGGCTTGTTTACCCAATTGTTTTTGCAATTTGTTCTTCATGTGAAGGAGGCGACCTGATATCTTTGGGCGCCAAGCACCGCTCCAGTAAAAGGACGGCACGGCTCGCTATTCACCGCTTGTTTGTGGCGCAGTGTAAATTCCATACTTGCTTTTGAGGGCTGAATTTTACACTGGGCAGTAAATCGAGGAGGAATGTTAATACGGAAGTTAACCAAAGCTAGGCCTCATTAGCATGCAAATGGTGCCTCGGTTGTGAACAATGAGGAGGGCCTGCTGCTGTGGGGCCTTTGTGCCAGGCCCTGGGCCCTGCGGCGGGACAGCGCCGACCTTCCTGCTGCCAGCATTCGAAAGGGTACCTGTTCGCGGACGTCTGTTACAGTAACTCACCGCCACGTCTCCAGCCCAAATATAACATCCGTCGGTCAGACTACAGCTTTATATCGATTAGCGGGGTGTTCCGATCCGGGAAAGTGAATGTGTCTCAATGTCGTTTGAGCTGTAGCTTTAAGGGACAACACTGAGCATGTTAGTAATCAGAAAACGAAGTGGTTACGGCACTAGACCCGCTCGGATTTGGGCATGGATGCCAGATGTTGCACTGTTGTTGTGATGTTAAATAGCTGTAATGCATCAGAACATAAGACAGCAGGATGAATAGCGATGAATGAGAGAGAGCTGGGGAGAGGGAGAGAGTGAGGGAATGGAAAAAGAGTGAAAAAAACCATAAAGTGGGTAAGAGTGAGTGTGAGTTGACCCCAATAGTGGTAATTTTCAGTCGAGAGCTCTCCAGAAAACATTGCCTTTGTGCCCAGAGTGGATCTGTGGGCCCCAGTGTTTGGGAGTCACCCTCCTGAGGGAGCGGATGTGGCCTCCGAAAGGTGGCTGGGCCTCATCCAGAAGGTCCAGCACTGTGCCTCCTGTCCCCCATGCTCAGCAGCTGCTCCATGCCGCCAAACCCGCCACCCCGGAACAGGCCGAGGGGTGATGGCTAAAACAGACCCACTGAATGGTCCCTTCTCTGCTCTGGAACAAGAGGCCCCTGAGCGACCGAACTGATCTCTGACCCAAACGGCCCTTTTCCGATTCCTCATAAGAGCACAAACTGTCATTTGTGTAAATTTAGAATCTTAAGATAGACTTAACTTCCACTTTTTCTCCGCAGTAAACTTAACCGGCATGACAAAAACCCTATTTTTTTTTTATCAGAGAGAATCTTTCAACGGGAACACAGGAAGATGACACATAGGGAATGGTACACTCCCACTGGAGAGAAGAACGTTAATGTTTTTTAAGCTGCAATTCTGGCCGGTCATGTCTCAGGATTGTTATTTATCTGTTGCCCTTGGCAACATAAATACTTCTGACAGGTCACTTCTTCAGTTTCTTCTATGCTGAAAACGAAGCAAGATTTTCCTCACAGACTTACGAATAGACAAGCGATGACATCGCTTATTAATTTTATGCGACGCTTCAGCTGCTTCAGCACATGTGCATATTGTGTGAAACTGTAGAGATACTCTGAACATGGTGTGGCCATCTTCTTTATGGCTGATACTCAATGTGCAAAGACTTTTGTAATGTTTTCAACGATGCACAGGCAATAACCATTTCCAGAGATAATCATTCAAGGGATTATACATATAACACAGAAAAATGCGCTAACAGTCTCATATTCAGTCATTTCATACATGGTTGTACTGTCTGTTTTGTGGTCTCTCTATATCAATACATTATTGTATCTGCCTACAGCAAAAGTGGCCATTAATGAGTGAGCTTAACCGCCCTTTCCACAGTACTCGCTCAACAGCCAGATGTCCCGGATGGAGCCTTGTCTCATGACCAGCACACCACGGCTGCACCCCACCCCGGTGGCCCCCAGGTGGCCCGACGTGGCGCCAACCAATAGCTGCTACTCCAGCTCCTCCATGCATTCCTCACGCTACAGCCACTCCGGGGACGTGTACTCCTCGCTGGTGCCACGCAGGAACTCCGAGTACGAGCACATGCAACACTTCCCGGGCTTTGCCTACATCAACGGCGAGGCCACCACGGGGTGGGCCAAGTAGGCCGCACGTTGACTGGGGGCTTCCCACAGCTCTGCGAGCGGACGCAAGGCCTGCCTTTCCCTCCACCTCCAACGTGGGAGGAACATTGAGGGGATGAGGGAGGACCCAGATATGGGGTTGGGCATTTTTCAGAGTATAGCCGACCTTGACGTCTGGAGCTGAGGAGGATGCTCTGTGTGCTCTGGAGAAAGGAGCAACATGGAGCCACGGAGCGCGAAGGGCAAACACGATTGCCATGCTGTGCCTTTTTTAATTTTTGCCATCTTCAAGAGAAGATCCCACGCAGACACTGACAACAAGGCCCAACCCCGGTGCTACTCTGGATTGCTAACTCCTCTACTCACTGTCAAGGGGCAATGTGTGCAGCAGAGTGTACGAAGGGATGTCCATTACCTTTAGCTCTCTGGTGGACCTCATTTTGCTGCGGAAACAGTGGTTTTAATTGCCATGTGCCGCTGGTTACGGGGGCATCTCGCAGAGCATATACTGCACGTCCGGCTATGTGAGGCTCAATGTCTTACTAGAAGAGCTCGATAACTTCACCAATATGGCTGCCATTTCACAAAAAGTACGAGCAAAAACAATTATATGGCTGGAACGAATACTTAACAAAAGGGAGTTAGCCGGCCATATTTTATGAGATTGATATTTTGTGTTTTCACGAACAGATCACTGAAACGAAGCTGTCCTTTCTGAACGTGTGTTGTGTTCAGCATCATGAGTCTCTGTTGCTGTATTTCTGTGAGAATTTACTGTAGACACATTTTTGGTCACCTTGTGCTGTGGTGTTTTTTTCGTTTTGTTTTTTTTTTCTTTTGTTTTGATCTCTGTGTTTCCTTGCTGTTATATATTTTAAAAGTGTTAGAAATTTTAAGATTAACTTAGATTTGTGTGTCATAAAATGCACTCAAAGCTCCTCTGGACTTATTACCCTATGGGTAAGAATAAAAAGGAAAATAAATCAATATGTAACATTAAGAACTCTAGTCACTTTTTTCTGTAAATAAAAGCACTCTGGACAACTTCGGTGGTAAAGGCGGTCATTGTTTATACTGATATATATTGGTATATTTGTTTCCACATAAAGGACTTAAAAACAAAATTAAAATGTGTATTGTTTTCATTTCTTGTTTTAATATCTAAACATGGAAAAAAACTGTTACAATCAAATTATACAGGTTTTCTATGCATCTTCAAATAAATTATTTGTCACATTCTCTAATACAATAAAACAATAGTTTTAACATGTCAATGACTGTTCTCCAGTGTTCTGACTTAACTAGAAACCTAACTGGTTCAGAGCTTTGCAGCAAGCTTGTTGCAAAAATTTGTTGCACTGCACAAAATAAAACTTGAATAATTGAGTGGTCTTTAACTTGTTAATAGACTTAGTGGTAACACCAAAATTACATTTTAAATTACTTGACAACCAGTGTGTTATTTTCCTTCGTCAAATGACTCTAGTCATTGTTATCTCGGAGGCCTCAATATTCTTGTTTATATTAATTTGTACAATGCATAAGTTATTATATTAGACTTTTCATTATGCAAGCCATTATAATAGCTGCATACCCTATCAGTGGACGTTGATACTTACCAAGACATTTTGACAACTCGATGCATTACTGTCAAATATTTATTGTAGGTCATCAGGTTTTCCTGGGTTCTACTTTCAGTTTGATGTTTTAAAAGAAGCCGAAATCTTTTCAAATCCTTGGAGCTGAATTAAGATTGTGGGGGGGGGGATAGAAACTTTTTTTTCAATTAGCTGAGAGTAGAGCAGGCACAGTGGGGGCTGGAAGGAGTTGAGAGAGGCACACCACGGAAAGAATTACATTTCAAAGGAGAGATCCACCCGCTGGGTGGGGTCGTTGCCCCTCTGCGCTGTGAACTTTGACCTTTCGCCCCCGAGTTTTGTTTGGTGGCCGATCCCCTGCTCTGCAACCCACCCAAGCTCCAATAAAACTTCAGCATCGAGGCCTACCCATAGGAAGCTGTCAGAGACAAAGGTTTTGAACATGGGAAAAGCACACAGCGCTCAGTCCGTGTTTTACCTCCTTGTGGGCCCGATTGTACCCTCCGCCATTGACTAAGTAGGCCATGTGCCCATGTCTGTGTTCAACTTGTCGTCATTTCAGACCTCTCGTTGATGAAAGTAAATCAGGTATATCTGCTCGCATAGGATACTTAAACCTCTGCCCTTTCAGTGATGGGTGTAGGGATGTGTAACTTTCTGTTGATCCGAAATCATTCAAATGATACTATAATTTTATTGCGATTTTTGGAGCTGATACTATTCTCTACAGGTCATTCACATTGCCTATGAAATTTCCAACTCTGGAATAATTATAAAAGTAAGGAAACAAACTTGTTATAGCTTGCCATTTGAGGTGCTAATGGCTGAATGGATGATCTTGCTTAACATGAAGCTAATACCAGTATGAGAGACCATAGCATGTGGCTACCTCCCTAGTCAACTCCCACTTTGTTCAATGATGTAGATGTTCCTGGTGTTATAAAAATATTATCAAAGTACTATAAAGCTCTACTGAATATATGGAGCTTACTGATGCAGAGACAATGCATTGTTTTTGCATGCATCCATCTTCCATAACTGCACGCGCAGTATAGGATCAGGGTGAGCCTAGAGCCACTCCCAGAAAGCACATGGTACAAAGCTAGAGACCCTGAACAAAAGGTCAGTCCTCATAGGGCACAAACACTAAGGACAATTAACCTAAACATGTGTTTTTGAACTGTGGGAGGATATCAGAGAAACAAGAGGAAACTCAAGAAAACATGGGAAGAACATGCACACTGCACACACAAAGCAGGGATGGGATTGGCCAGTTAATGTAAACTTTGTCTCTTTATATATGACATTACTTATTACCAGGACCTTCATGTCCACCCAGAATAAGATAAGCATCAATAGGACAATCTTAAACTACCAAATATATGCAAATAACACATATCTTGACCCTCCCCTCCAAATCCTTCCTCCTTCCACACTAAAACAGAGACAAAAAAAGACTTGTAGCAAAAAAAACCCACACTGAAAAAAAACGTACTGTCATTGGAAAACCACATCAAAATTAAAACATAAATAGTACAATTACAAATGTTATGCTAAAAAAAGGATCAAGTGTGTTACATGTCTTCTTTACTTGAAGCTTGGACTATTTTAATGGACTTTCGTTTAGTCCAATGGAACTGTTTTCAGTGGCCAAAGTCAATTTCAACACACGTGTTTCAATGCCTATATTCTATATTTCAATTTTAGTCCTTTTTTAAAATCAATGCCGATTTTGTTTTTTCTATGTCAGACTTGAAGTCTCTGATTTAGCCCCATATGTCACTAACCGGCTGCATCTTTCTCCACTGGCTGCAAGTTGCAGCTCATAACAGGGTTCTGGCCTAATAATAATCAGATTACGGACTGTTTCTCATTGGCTTTCACCAGTTCCTACATTTCAGTGGACAGAACTTTCAAAGCTTCCCTCTCCTCCCAGGCCCCTCAAAGCTGGGTTACGCTTCCAAAAACAATTTTTTTGACTGTTTCCATTTATTAGCTAATGATTCACCTCTTTAAGTCGTAACATGGTTCCCACAACTTGGTCACAAAAAATTAGGCAGGATGCACCATAGAATAAAATGGCAGTCCAATGCTAGGGCACTCACACATCAAAGGAGGATTTCCCTGAGCTGCACTTTTTGGGCTTTTTTTGGGTGAGAATAAAGCAGAGTATACAGTGGGCATTTAAGCAAACCTGCTGAGAAGACACAAGCCAGAGATTCAGAGCTGGAGACACCCTAGTACAGAGAAGCGATACAATGTAACGTGTAGTCCTGCTGAGGTTCCAGAAAATAGAAACTTAATTTAAAATCCATCCATCCATCAATTCATTTTCTAATTTAACGTAAATTTAAAGTTTAAGCAGGTATAGAACATGGATGGATGGATGGATGGAAGCTGCATTCAGTTTCAATAACATTAGAAAATATGTGAGTTCTATATATTTTCGATCATAATCTCTAAAATCGGATGTCAATCGGTAACATCATAAGAGTGAAACAATTGAACAATGGCCTAAAATCTGAGGCCAGGAATTAATCTCAGACTGCATGTACCTTAGGGTACTTCAACTCATTTTATCGACCAGGCAAAAATATTATTGTAGTAGCTGGTGGAAAGATGAATGAAGATTTGACCATTTTTGGATGTATAACATTAAAAAAAGATATTGTATGCCCCATGTGGTTTGAAATAATTCCTTCATGGAACTGATGCACCAGCCTTAAATCAATTACAACATGAGATCGCTTGATAAGAAAAACTAAAACTGAGTGAGAAGGTAGAATGAACCTGTGACAGCTCTGTGAGCACTATTCAGTTATTTGGTCAAAATGTTTACCCACAAGACATTCAAAACTATGGGCCTTCAGTTCTAATGATTCAAAGGATTTAAAGGCAAAAGCACTAATTGGTGATAAAGGGAATCAGAGGGAAGAGATAAACCAATTTTTACTTCATATGCAAATATAGGACTAGGAGTTTTGAATGACTGACGATACTGAAAAAAAACCAAACAAAACACCTTATTAGCACAATAATGGGCAGCAAATAGGCACCAGCAGGATGAACATGGAGCAGAGAGACAGAGGAGGCAAAGACAAGACAATAGAGTGAACAGCTAGAGGTGCTGGGCAGAGAGACCCTATACCCCATAGACATTTTCGTAAAAAGAAATGCATAACTGTAAAGAATCCCTACTAAATAAATACAGATTCACCTGAATATGTACTCTTAAGCTACTGAGTATTTAATGTCAAATTAATTCAAGCTCATTAAATTATTTTCTTCCATGGTGAGTTATGTTAGCCTTTAATAATAGCTAGGTTACTTGATTCTGTCCAATTTAACCAATATACATGAAATACATATAAGAAATATAAAACAATGTTTTCCATATAAGGGAACAATGGGTTCTTTGTTATTCTAAAAGCATAGATGATTTTCGGATTTATGTCAACTTTCATTAAATGTTCCAGGACCAAATACTGGTGTAACTCAGATTTGCAGTTGGCTTTAAGTTCTGCAGCAATCCACCTAAAATATTTATATTTATATATGAAATGTGTAACAACCATATTAGACACTGTAGGCAGTGTACTTTTTATTTTAAAAATATTTTTTTAAAAAATGTTCAAAGACGCATTTATTTGCTGCATCATTTCCATCTTATGCCTAACATTTTACGAGCCATCTGTGCCATTCTTATATGAACCAAGTATTTTTATAATGCCTAAGACTAAGACTGTTTATAATGCTAACGTAATACTAGGCTACGTGAGTCATAACCTCGTCATACTTTACGCACAGATGTATCATGAACAATTGTTTCGGCATAGTGGTCGAAAGGGTTATTGCACATCTAACGTAGTTGAAATACTTTCCGTGGATGTACTGCACTTTTCAGGACCGTTCTGGTGAAGAGAATGACGTAACCCATGTTTTTGCGACGCCCCGGTTGCCACAGAGATCTTGAAGTCCCCGGGTTAGGGTTGAAGGTTTAAAGTGGATAGAAGGTGTAGCCAGCTAGTTAAGTAGATTCGGATTTAGTAAAGGGGTTGTTATATTGCCGAGTTTGACAGTTGCACCGGTCTCTTCCAAAATATGGATCTGGGCGCTCTTTTGTCGCACGTCGAGGACAGGGACTGCGACGAAATTGAGAGGCGCCTGCTGCAGTACAATCAGGAGGTACGCCGCCTACGCCTTACTGTAGCTGGTAGCTGCCAGTGGCGCTTAACCTGATAGCCAGCTAGCCTTGCTTTTAACCAGTTCGCTAGCTAACCTGATGTTTAATTTATTTGCCAGCTAGCCTGGCTTTTAGCAGGTTAGTTAGATAACCTGGCGTTTAGCCTGTTAGTCAGCTAGCATGACTTTTGGCCGTTTAGTCATCTAACCTAATGTTTAGCATGTTAGCCAGCTAGCCTGGTGTTTAGCCTGTTATCCAGCTAGCCTGGCGTCCAGCTGGTTAGTCAGTCAATCTGGTGTTCGGCTTATTAGCTAGCTAGCATGGCTTTTAGCCAGTTAGCCAGCTAGCATGGCTTTTAGCCGGTTAGCCAGATAGGCTGGTGTTTAGTCCTGACTAAAGTGATTTAACGTTTTGCTAACTGGATGGAGCTCGCAAGCTGCGCAATAAACTATTATTCAAAATATTGAATTCGGTCTCTGTTCAATGCCTGTTTAATATTTTCTGTCCATAATTGGTTTTAAATTTAGCGAACTGGTGTGCATATTTGCAAGGGGTTGTCTATGTTATTTTGGCTGTTAAGTATCTTTGGTATGAGTGTAAACTGCTGGTAGAAGGCGCTGCGTGGATGGGGCTGAGGTATAAATCCTTCATACCGCAAAAACTAAATTATATGAATCGTAATACCTGTGGTCCATTTCCAAAACCCACTTTCTTGATAAAAACACCGGTATTTAAAGCTGTTTGTTTTTTAAGGTTTCAAAATAATGAAAATAAGCGTAGCGCTGTGCACCGCACAACGAAGGGAAATGCCTTACGGTTCTCAAAACACAGTTGTGTCTGACAAAGCAGTTAGGTCTTAAATTCATATTTTCTCCAGAACACGTGTTATTCTGCGTATGCGATTTATTTAAATAATGTCAGCCACTGCCATTGCTTTTCCTGTTTGCCATCTTTTACAGAATAGCCGCACCTTCACCTTTGACCAAAAAGAAGAGGACAAACGAGTTGTAAGTTTTTGACATAAGTAACTCGCTTTCTTTTTAAAACCAGACTGCCATGAAGCAGATCTTGTTTTCCTTCACTCTCAAATACTTGAGGGACACGAGTACATTAGAACAGAAAGCTGTCTTCCAGTCATGCATGATTTCTCATACTGTTAGCACATGAACGTTTGGTTGTGTGTCCCTTGGGTGGTTGATGGTGGGCTGTGTGCTGAACATTGATGAATTTTGCTTCTTACTGCCCCACAGAGGTTGTGTCAGGGCTTGCTGACTGTTCTGGGCAGACAAGTTCAACCTCGCTGCCAGAAGGCCTGCCTGGAGACATTGCGCATCCTGTCCCGGGACAAGCGGGTCCTTGGTCCTGTGGCCACAAGAGAGGGTATGCTTATACTGGGCAGACTGGCGGGCCTAGAATCCATGGATGAGACAGGGGGTGATCCTGAGGATGTAGAGGTGTTGGTGGAGGCCCTGAAGTGCCTTTGCAACATAGTCTTCAATAGCCAGGCGGCCCAGCAGGTGGGAGCCGACATCCAGCTGGCCCGGGGCCTCTGCCGGCAGCTGCAGACAGGCCGTGCCTGCTGCCACGAGGCAGGGCTCTTCTCCCTGCGCCTGATCTTCCTGTTCTCGGCCCTGCGAACCGACGTGCGCGACAGTCTGCAGAGAGAGCTTTCCGCTGTCAGCGTGCTTACCCGAGTGCTGGAGGACACACTGTGCGTGTGCTGGGCAGGGCCCTATGAGGTTGCTGCGCCCAACCCCATGGCTCCACCCCTCTCGGCTGAGGCGACTGAACGTACCATGGAGGCCCTGAAGGCCCTGTTTAATCTCACGCTGTCCAGTAGTACTGAAGAGGTGAGCTGGCCGTCACATGGCTACACATTCTGTGCCTGATTAGTTATTACTGTGGGTTATTCCTCCCATGAGCTCAAGATCTGTACCCATTTTTCTTCCAACCTGTATATTGAAAAACTCTTAGGACCCTCAATCTGTCTTGCACATGACCTGTAATGCCAACTTCGGTGGTGCCATTCTGTTGCGTGTGAAGTCAGCCGCTTGCTTTACTGATATTCTGTGGGCTGTCGAGGTTGAATGACGTAACCAGTTTGCAGGGGGAGAATTTGTTGGGTTCTCCTCAGTTTATGGTAGACGTGTCTGTAGAGAGGGGAAAAAACCAAGTCACCTGACCCAGGACAGAACCTAAATTGGTTTAGTCACCTTGTGGCAGACTGCTAATACAGCACAAGTGAGGAATTGGGCCATACAGCACGCCTTTCAGTTAGCAGTTCATTGTTGGAGTCACTCTATGGACTTTTTTTTTTTTCTTTTCATTGGAATATTAATGAGAACTGCTTATTGCCCAATGATCTTCAAAGCCTGAACCTGATTAGTTGTAGGATATAGACCAAGTTTTTTTCCCCCATATGAACTGTATGTATCCCCACAATTTTTATTAAAGGTATATTCCAAGTAAAAGTATTATAAATGTCAAGCAGATTTATTCCATTAAGGGAGAACTATAGTATTTAGTCTATAATCCTTTTTTGCTTCGCTATTTTAGACTTTGGTTCCGCAAAACCAAATGGATGTTTTTTTAAATAACTCACAGCACATGTGATGCAACAAGTTATTTTATTTATCTATTTATCTATTTTCTATAAGGTTGATATGCAGATAGATATATGTTTTAAACAAAGGAAACAACTCTCACCTAATATATAATTCATTTATATGACAGTTCTTGTTTCCGTTAATGTATTATACACAAATCCAAGTAACAAAACACCACTTTCTCTGGTCACCGGAGAAATAGGGCACAGATCTCATGAACTGTCAACCTATCCCTTTCTAAACCTTGTCTTTGCTGATAAACCTCTTAATAGTACCAAAGCTGCCTGACCTCTGTTAAGGCTCTCCTGCATATTTTGAGCTCGTATTAATTGACTGAGAGGGATCGGGAATACCCGCTGATGTCCTTCCCACTACTCATTGATGTGTTGCATTTAGCCCCAAGCATCTGAGTTTCCTTAGAAGCTGTGCTGTGCAGCTGTAGAGATTTTGCTCTGCTGCTGTTTAATGGGGTTGTACTGGAAGTGGTACAGCAATTACCAGCACTGGACTATATTTCACAATTTCAGTTCTGCAAAAATAAAGATCTGCCTTGAGGGCAGTTTAAAAAAATAGTTGTTCTTTGATTTTGTGGGTTATGCTGTGCTACCCAGGGTTAACTACGCAGGCTTGAAAATCGGTCAGATGGTACTTCTAGCTTTTATTTTCTTCAGTTATTTTTTTATTTTCTAATTTTAACAACCCCATGACTTTGAACGGAGTTGCCATTGTAAAGATTTGTTTAAAAAGTGATTATATTTGAAAGACAAAAATGGAAAAGGAATTACAAGTGTAAGTAATATCTCTGGGTATAGGTAATACTTCTGTACTTTGTAAATGTGTGACACAGTGAATGACCATAGGCAATAAGAAAAGTGTTTATTTTTTACTTTTAAGTAGTCCTTTAAGGAGCAGAAGGATCTGAATCCAAATCCCATTTGGTACATAGCATTACAGTTTACTTATTGGTGTAAAATGTGGGATTGATACCATGGAATAGTTAATTCTTTATGTAGATCTTCACTTAAGTGTCCCTTTCTGGTGGAGGGATCCTCAAAATGGTTCTGTTAGATGCTGTTTCAGTTCTTGTTTGCATATCACGTCTTTTGTTACCCAGATCTTTGAAGGGGTAGCCATCTTAAGTCGAAGACCCTTATGGTTTAGGAATTTAGGATTGCCTGGTGTCTTCCCTACAAGATTAGGAGATGAGTAGCAATAGTTTTCTTGAGAAGAGTTGGCACTAGTTCTTTAAAGCTGTGGGTGCCAAGAATTTTTTTCCCCCCATGATGCCATGGAAGCATTTAATGTATGGTGATGGCGGGCTGTATGTCACTTGGCAGTGGGAAAAGGTTTATTTTAATGCTTAGATTTTCAAACATTGTAGTAGGGAGTCTGTGAGAATCCTTTATTAACAGCACAAGGAATTAAATTAACAAATGTTTTTGTGTTTGTAAATGCAACATACATTTGTTTTTCAAGCTGGTCAGGGTCGCAGGCAGCATAGGACACAAGGCAGTGCTGCACCCTGGATGAGATGCCAGTCTTTCATGGGGCATGCACACATGATTATACCTAATGCATGTTACCCTAAAATACATGTCTTTGGATTGCAAGAGTAAACTGCAGTAACGTATAGAAAGCCACAAAAATGATATCAGTTCATATTCTACCTGCTTATCCATTACTGGATGGGAAGGGGAGGCCTGGAACCTAACTAGGCAATATTGGTCATCAGGCAGGGGAACATCCTACGGGTCTCACACACACACACACACACACACACACACACACACACACACACACACACACACTGGAGAAGTCAGTTTGCTTAAGTTTTTTTCGGCTGTGGTATTAAACCCTAAATAACGCAGGGAGGACACTAATACATAGTTTGGGGGTAAAATTGTTGTCGTCATAATTATATGCTCATGTAATGCATTTAACCATATGTTATTTTGATGAAAAAAATCAAAATTTTGAACTATATAGAGCAGCAAAGGGTATTCTCTTTACAGTGGAATTAACCTCCTGTTTTTGTTTTGATTTTCAAGCAAACTGTAAATCACTTTTTACAATCCCCCCCCTGCTCCCTATGATTTTTAGTTCATTCTGTGAGTACAAGAGTCTGGGTTGTAGCCTGAAAGTGTAATGGTCATCCAGCTACAGTTATAGTGTTTACTGAATATCTTATAAAGCTGTATATCATTGTTTAAGTGTCAGCAGTAGTCTTATCAAGAGCCACTGATGCCTGTCAGCGTGCTGTTATCGATCGTGCCAGCTTTTAGCTGAATTCTCCCCTTCCTTACCTGTTGTTGCCCCCTCAGCCTTCTCATCCCTCTGTCCTATCCTGCCTATCCCCCTCCCTCCCCACACACTCTGACTAAATGTCAGACTGCTCTGAGGATTGTTTTACATCCTTCATTTTGATAGGATGGTGCCCACCAGCTCCGCCTCATCTCCGCCATCATGCGCCATGTTTTGATGCTAAAGGCTCAGACAGAGGACAAAACAGAGGAAGCTCACAGGTTGGGACCTTTTTCTGACCACAGTACACATCCCTGGGCTTTGCATGCAGCTGCAGTCATACTCCTTATACTAATGCTCTGTATATGTCCACGGCAATAAATGCAGGCAAAAAAAGATCTTTCCTGTTATGCAGACTTGTATAGTGTGCCATTCCACTGCCACACATACCATAGATACTTTTTGCAGTCTGTTTAATTTTGTTTCCACATTATGCATCTGCTTACAATAATTTTGTTTCTGAAATGATGCCCTTCATAGCTGATATTTTTGTGCTCTCCATGCTGGGAAACTCTGCCAAAGTAAAATTTCTGGCATCAAGATTGCCACAGTAAAATCCTCTGATTATTATATTAGCATAATGACTTTTATTTTATCATCATTCACTTTGCATCATTTAACATCTGAGCCTTGAATTTGTATAGTAATGCTTTAAGGGAAATGAGTTTGGGTTGTAATTGAAGGATCTGAGTAAGCAGAAATGCGTGAGGACAATTGTGAGGGAGTGAGCACATGCCAGCGCTCTAATGGTGGTAATGGGGGGGGGGGGGTGGGCGC
>JAAGVU020000061.1:15526313-15543674 GCA_011763525.2 Mormyrus iriodes
GAGGAGGGGGGGCAGCGTCGCCCCGCGGGGGGAGGGGGACGGGCGGGCCCGGGGGGGGCGGGGGTGACGGCTGGCACAGAGAGTGGGGGGGGAAAGGCTGGCAGACACAGAGGGGAAGGGGGGGTGGGTGTCATCTTGTAGTGATTAATGACGTCCCTGACCCACCCGTGAGTGGGACCGTGTGGATTCCAGTAGCCGCCCTGTGAGGAATCGGGCCTGGGCCCTTTGTGAAGCCTGTCCGAAGCCCCTGGCCCTTTGAGCCCTGGGGAATGGCCTCAGTGATACGGTGTGGAATGAACAAAGGCCGTGGGGACATTGGGAGCCCCGGCTGTGCTGTGCACCTGAAAGGGCTAAATGGAGCACGCTGGGCTGGGAATTCCTCAGCGATCAGCACCGAATGACCCTAAGCACCCTTCCACATTTTGTCTCCCTCCCTTTTAAAAGCCCACACTGTGTCTGTCCATGTTTTACTGAATGCTGTGATTTGATGACAAAATGTAATTTTTTCAGGGTTTTTCCTGAAAAAGCCCACTGTGAACCCTGTACATTTTGCAGGGCTTTATTTTTCATGCTAACATTTTATCAGCCACACCAAATTCCCATTTCTCATGGAAGATAATCATGGAATCTTATTTGTATTATTCATTTTACGAGTTACTTAAATACCTACATAGACAAGAAGCAGTTCATCACTTAAGTTTATTTTTGGTTTTCACTGTGTGTTTGTTCTCCTCCGAGGAGCTGGCTACCACCTTCCTGTGCTGTCAGTTCATGCAGCAAAAGCATCTTATCTCCCTGATTGCACTCTAGTCTGTAACAGGGCAGTGATTGAATGCACATGCCATTTGGATGGATTATATGTTGCTGTCCGGTCACCTAGTGCTGGCTGTGTGTGATGTCTCCAAGCCAGTGGTGCCCATGTCTGACCCATACAGGCTGCTGTCTTGCAGGTTTTTCGTTTAAATATGAAGTAGGTCCTGATTGACACCCAAAACACCTGTCTAGCTACTTGAAATAATAGCTGATGCAGATAAAAAAATAATCTGCATACTTTGAAGGCTTCCAGGACAATGGATGGGTACCAGAGGCCAGAGTCTGGTTGGGCAAACCTGTCTTAGATCTGCCGTTCAATTCAATGAATTCATGTATGTCTACAAAATCTTACAAGATGAACCTACAGGACTTTGGTATTCCCGGAAGATGGCTGCCTAGCTGTGTTCTGAACACAGGCTGCCTCGTCATTCCAGCTTATGAAAGGCTGTTTACTTTGCTTTCTTATTCTTTATGGAGTCAAACCATATATAGCTAAATATACAGAATAGTATGTTATTTTTATTATAATAGTAGATATGGCCTCTTGGTTTCAGTCTAGTTGGAGTTGCTTCCCTGTGTGGGAGTGCATTGGTGTGCCATTCAGCCTTGTCTCTCTGTATCTCTCCCCTGCTTCCTCTCCGGATGCAGCAATGCCATTAACCTGCTGAGCAACATCCCTGTCTCCTGTTTGGACGTGCTGATTGACCTACCAGTCCAGGACGGCCAGGCACAGTATGGGGGCAAGAACATGGAGGCGGTGTGGGTGCTGCTGAAGTTCATGGAGAAGAGGATAGACAAGGTAGGTGTTGTGCTCCGGGGTGTAGCTAATGGGATTCCAGGCAGAGCCCATACAGGTCAAGCCTGCTCCGCTCACACATTCCTCGTGTGTTTCATTCTGCACAGGTTACCAACTATAGGGAGGGCCTGACGCCGGTGCTTAGTCTGCTGACTGAGAGCTCACGGCATCACCGAGAGATCCGGAAATACATCAAAGCCCAGGTGGGCTATTGTACACCCTCTCAGACTGTACAAAACAATACCCTATTAATCTTTTTCCACATCACATCAAATGGTACTGTCCGATTCCTGCAGGTCCTCCCCCCACTGAAAGATGTGAAGAACCGGCCTGAGGTGGGAACCACAGTGCGGAACAAGCTGGTGCGCCTCATGACTCACGTGGACATGAGCGTGAAGCAGAGTGCTGCAGAGTTCCTCTTTGTTCTCTGCAAGGAAAGTGGTAGGAGAGCAGGCCCCGGCACCTAAAGACTGGCTAAGGAATGACATGGCATGGAAACCAGCAGATCCCACTGGCCAAGTGCTGCTATTTCCCTGAAAATGATTGTTGCACCCTAGGTGTCTTGACTGGCTAGCTCAGACTGTCCCAAAGATTAGATGGATGTGGTTGTTCAGATGATAAATATAGGAAACAGTGGTATTTTATGAAAACATCTTATATAATTTCTGGCCCCTAAAGGTCAGTGATGTGTCACATTCATTAGGCAGTGTCTTGCTGAGAAGTAGAGTGAATAATCTGCTGGTTGTGAAGACCCGTGTGGGTGCTCTGTGTCTTGCAGTGGACAGCCTGCTTAAGTACACTGGCTACGGGAACGCGGCGGGGCTCCTGGCGGCCCGTGGTTTACTGGCAGGGGGCCGCGGGGAGGGGCAGTACTCCGAGGATGAAGACTCGGACACGGAGGAGTACAAGTCAGCCAGATATCTGTGAGTATTACGATTTAGGTCCTTTTTGAGAACTGTGTAATTTAACATAAGACTATACTGTATTGTTAATAACCCAGAACTATATAATACAAAATAACATCATATGACAAAATAATTTTACAAAGAAGCTTTGGGGTCATATCTGAACAGAGGACGATACTGTTGCTGTACTAACAGTTAAACAAGAATAGAACGTTAAACTCACAAGGAATGAAGGTAATGGACTCGGAAAGATTAGGAATATGACTTAACATCGCATAAAGTAAACTAAGCTGTAATTTTCAGCATTTGGAGAGAAATAGTGCCACATACTGGATTGGACTGGATTGACTGGCTCACTTTTGGGTTCTTCAGCTACATGAACGTGACTTCGGTTTTATATTTTGGGCCATTGTCCCGCAGTCTTCTCCTGGGTCCGTTGTGAATTGCAGAAGGCTTTCCTGCCAGATTTCTCTGTTTCTATTTTGCCTTGTCTTCATAAGTCCTCTGGGTCCTGATTGGGGGGGATGCTTCCCCAAACTGCCACTAACATGCTTAACTGAGATTGTGGTGTTTAGATTGGGCCAGATATCGGCGTCAAGGCCAAAAGGACCAATCCTAGAATGATTAGACCACAGGGTTTTGTTTGGTTTTGGTGTACCAAACACCTTTTGGACAAAAATGGTCTGTCTGTCTCTCTGTCTCTGTCTCTCTGTCTCTGTCTCTCTGTCTCTGTCTCTCTGTCTCTGTTTGTTTGTTTGTTATTTTCCATAGACCCACAAAGAATCCAAGCAACCTTTGTTAGAAGTGCACTTTCCCCCATGGACATTTTGGTAGCCTCTGTTCCATATTCATTTTCTGTGCCTCCCCATGCCCCCTTCTGAACATATTTCAGCTGTGCTGTTTTTTCCCCATGCCTTAGTCAAGGACGTTCATTTGGGGATTTTTTTTACTTGGGGCTCTTCCTTCCTTCCATGCATCTGTCCACCAACCACAGGGTTTACAAAGTGCTTTACACAAATTTTAATAGAAGAAACAGAAGTTAGAATAAGCATACAAGAAATAGCAATAACCCCAAAAAAGGAAAAGCTGAATACATTTGAAAAATTAATAATAATAAAATATCACCAGAAACATGGGACTTTAACCACCCACATTCTTAGTAGGGGATTTTAGCCTCTAGCACACGCCGGGGATTGCTGTGCTTCTCCTGATGATATGCCGAATTCCTTATCAGTGTTATTTTATTTAGGATGGTCATGCATACAGTCTTTCATTGTAGTAGAAATAACATCTGCATAGTGTTTCTTTGAAACAAACATGCTGTTAATACTCCTCCTTGCTAAGGTCATGCGTCTCCCTGTGTCTCCTCAGTATCAATCCCATCACTGGCCACATCGAGGAGCCTATGCCGAACCCCATGGAAGAGATGACTGAAGAGCAGAAGGAGTACGAGGCTGAGAAGTTGGCCACCATGTTCAGCCAGCTGTCGAGGTGTGGCTTGTGATTTGGGCGCCGTGCTTAGGATGCAGCCAGCCTTTCGTTGGTCGATCACTATGACCTTTCCTGACGTAATTTCTCTAGTAGCCACATTTCCCCATCATGGTCCTGGTCCATCTTCCTGGTTCGCTTGTTCCTGGTTCTTCTTATTCGCTGCATAGATACTGCCTCGGTCAAACTTTAGGTGAAACAAGCTTGATGATCACTGTAGTATTGTTAGAATAACCCCCCTGAATGTTTATTGATCGGTGTAAATGGGCTATGTGTCCAGATAATCATACAAGTCATATATATGCATCTTAGACTAGCATTTGTAACTTTCCAGTGGAAGAAGCTCTATGTCGTGGCTAACACCTCAGCACGCGTGCAGGTTGGTGAGCGTGGGTTGTCCCTGAGCGTGCTCCCTGCCAACCGCTTAGTCAAAGCAAGAATCCTCGCATCTGTCCGGCCAAAAGCCACTCCTCAATTACCGGCGCCCTTGCCGAGCCACTACATTCAGCTGGAGTCAATAGAGCCACCCGGCTTACCGGCTCACGCTCATTACAGGCGCTGCATTAATTACCCGCTAATTGGTGCGCGCGGTGGGCTGGGAAGGCAGCTCCTTTTATGTCCCACGGTCCCTTTTTGATAACATATACATATCGCCCCTTTATACCTGCCCTTTTGTCTGACAGAAATGCCAAACAATGTCCACTAACAAGGAGAGGACCTGGATACTAGCTCAATTAGATGAGGGTTTCATTGAGTTGGAAGGCACGAGGGCAGCGACCATTGTCTGGTGGGGAGAAGCGGTAATGAGAAGCACGTGTCGGGGTGAGGTGGACCCCCCCCACCATCGCCCCACTCCTCGCTGTGACGGTGTGCAGTCCTTCGCCAATACCCTGCTCCTGCCTCTTGGGATACCTAGGGCAGGCGGACAGGAATGTGCTTCACCTGCCTCTTAATTGCAGGTCGTGACCATTTACCAATGACTTTACCCACCCCCCTCCTTGTCTGAATGAGGGAGGGCCGCTACCAGAAGTTATAGTTTGGAAATGGCATCGTCCTGGGGCTGTTTGTGCTCCTGTTGACCCATCGTCTCCTCTGTTCTTATTATGGCCCTGATTTATTCTGTCCTTGTTTGCTGACATATGAGAAATCAGAGCTCTGGGTCAGAAATGGGCAGTGTGGTGCCGCACTGGTTAGCATATTTGCCGCACCTCTGGGGCCAGGGTTCATGTCTCCGCCATGGCTCCATGTTCTGCCTGTGTCGTCCATGCTAAGGTGAATTGGAGTTACCAAATTGCCCATAGTTGTGCATTTGTGAGTGAGTGGTGTGTGAGTGTGCCCTGCGATGGGTGTGTCCTCTGGAATAGACTCCAGACCCCCTGAAACCCTGAGTAGGACAAGCCAGGTACAGAAAATAAATGGATGGATGGTCGGACGGACGGACAGATGGATGGATCAGTAGCATGGGTGGTAGTAAGATGATGCTGCCCCCTAGCCTTTTAAGCACTTATTGTATATGTTTTTAACATTTTTCAGGTCCAAACAAAGGTATCCACTGACAATACAAAGCTTTTCTCCACTACCAGACCTTTAATCCCCCATGACCCTGTCTAGGATAAGAAATTAGACATGGATGCATCTCCTTTCACCTCAAAACTTGCTTCCATGTTTTATTAACAAAAATGTCGAAGAAAAGATCCCCTCCGTTCTGTTCAGGTTTCCTTTGAATAATAACCTTATTTTCACTTTTTAGTCAACACTGATGCTTCTAACTTTAAATAAGCGTTGTTGTTACCACCATAAATCACTGTCAATCACCATCATCATTCTCCACTAGGACCACAGTATATGATGTTAATGCAGCATCAAGAACTAACTGTAATAATCTAGCCTACTGAGTTCTCTTCAGTAGCCTCATGTTTGGGCCAGGAGTGGAGGTCATGTGATTTCTGGGCTTACCGTGGAGATTACCTAGTGTTCTTTAGTCAGCTCCTCTTGGGTATGATTGGGTAAGGAGGGGCAGAGGAATGGGATGTGCAGGAGGGCAAGGAGGAGCAAAGGAACAGCATGTGAAGAAGGGCAAGGAGGAGTACAGGAACAGGATGTAAAGGGGGTAAGAAGGGCAGAGGAACAGGATGTGGGGGGGTTATGAAGGGGCAGCGGATGAGATGAGTAGGATCGTAGAAGCAAGGTTGGGAGGGACTGAGAAACAGAAGAATAGGAATTTGAAAGATGATTGCACTATGAACATTACTATAGTTTGTGGACTATTAACGATCAACTGACCCTAATGTGGGGGGCGGTGGAACTCTGCATGGCATTTTATGGTGATTCATGACATACCTGCAGAAAGTGAGTGTCCACAATTTCGTCTTTGCAAGCTATGCTGGGTTTCAGATGACTTTTCATTGCTTTCTTTTTACCGTTCGAATAAATGCAAATGAGAGCGTTCAAAAGCTTTGATTGGATAATTCGTTGATAAATCTTATGCAGCGCTGGTGCCACACAGTGCAGATATAATTGGATTAGCATCGAGGGGCCGCTGCAGCTTTGAAGAGATTAGAATGAGCGCTGATCCTGTAATTAAACTGCCGGGAAGAATGGCCACCGGGCTGGGGGTGGGGGCCTGGGGGGGCATCCAAGGGTCCTCAAGCACCTCTGAGGCGGATGTGGGGGTAAGAAAGATGTCTCCTGGAATAATGGGTCCTCTTTAAAAAAAATAAAAAATAAGAGGAGGGTGGTGGGGGTGCAAAACGCCGACAGCAGCAGTAAGAGACGCCTCCTCCAGCTGCAGGTGGACTGCACGGGGAATTCGGCACAGAGGCGTAGCCCCCGCGGGTGCAAACAAGTGCACCTCCTTTATGTGCACTGACAGTGGCCTCCCGCGAGCCTTTCAGATCACTTCAATTCCATCCTCCTCTGTGCAGCGTTAATTGGCTTCAGAGGAGTAGATGCCTTTGTCTGTCCCGTCTTGTTTGTACACACTTCTCTCTGCAAGTAGTTTTGTTTGGCTTTGCATTTGTCAGCTGAAAGCTTCTCACACATCTGTAGCTAATAGTCTTTTGAAAGCTCAAGTATAGTGAAATGCCTCACTCATTTTGTTTTTTTTTTTTTTTTAAATTTAGAGATCAATTGTTTTTAGTGATTTAATTTGCTTAAGCATTTCTTTTGACAGGAACGTATATTGCTTAGCAATTTTGGCATGTCAAATGTTTGATATATGGTGAGTGAACACGAACTTATGCTTATTGATTTGTGATTTGTGTTTCCAGACAGGAGCTGATAAAACCAATGGGTGTAAGGCGAGATGGCACGTTGGTTCCCCTGGAGGAAACAGTCAGCCATTGCACTGTGGACAGCAACAGCTCTGACTCAAACTAACACAGAAACGCCTGACTCCTGAGTCCTTCCCATTCTTAAATGCAGTCTAAAAAACAGGAAATTGAGAAATGTCAACAAAACTGTGTACATACTGATTAGGACGTGTACCCATACAGAGGCCTGCAATATATGCTGGAAAACTTCTGTATTGGGCGTGATGGAAGAGTAAACAAGAATGATTAGAAATGTTTAAAAATACCTGTTTTATGATTATTGAGAGACATGTTGTGAAAAGTACAATACAATAACCAAAGGGCGAAAGTGACGTTTTGACTTTGGCCCAGCCAATTTCGGAGACCTTTGGAACGAAAGCATTCCTGCATATTTTATACCTAAATACTAGGGGTGGGGTGGGAAATCATTTGTTACAAATCATGATTCTTTAGGATTTAAACATGAAATTTTAATATGAATTTAAATGTAGGTTAATGTAATGAAGTAGGGCACTTTTGTTTCTTGTAATATACTTACCCAGTTGAACACAGCCTGATTTTAAGGGACTGATGTGTGAGTCTGGCACAGTGCTATCATGAATGAGTAAGTGTGTGCAGAGACTTTTCCATCACCATCTCAATTTTAAATCCAAAGTTTGTGTTTTTATTCTGTTATGTAAATAGACAGCTGTTTGGGTTCGTGCTTTGGTGCAGTTTTGGTACAAAAGGGAAACAAAATTTGTCTCAATTATTAAAACTGCAAACACGACATAGAAACAGCTGTAAACCAAACATGAGACAATGCCTGTCGATGTCTGAATAACAAAACCTCTGAGATGCTCATTTGCACAGTAAAAATGTGTGAAATAATTAAAAAAAGAATAGTAATTATAATGAACCAAATTCTGTGTTCTCTACTACCAAGTGTCTGTAGTGATAAACACTTGTATAAATTAGTATCAGGAATGTATTTATTAGTTTCATTGTGTGTTCTGAACTGAAAATGATGTAACCAAATGACACTAAATGCTTTTCAGCAAAAGGTATTCAAAAAATTGCAACACAGAAGTGGCAAACAATTATCAATATATCATCGGCTGAGGAGAGCTCTGTCAATTCCCACCCTACTATATTTTGTTAAAAAATAGCTGTGAGTAGAAAGAAGGAAACAATATGTTTTGTGCACAGCAGCTCATGATAAAAGTCTCGGCTTTTAAAAGGGTAAATGCAAGTAATGGGTCCATGAAATCATGAGGTCCATTTTAATGTGGACTAACCATTACAGGCTTAAATTTTCAGTTGTGACATTGCATCTCAAGCTCACTCTAACCAAAAATGTTTGTGTGCGGTACAGTATAGTATAGTGTGTCATAGATGGTCCAGTACAATTATTACAAATCATTCATGGCTGTGTAGTTTTGTTTACTTAAAACCTTTGTATGGGCACCTTTTTATATATCGATTTTATTTTGCATGGTTAAACCCCTGAGTTTGGGATTTAGTTTTTTCGTAAAATCAGCTGTTTCAGTGCACTGATAAAGCCCCTTTTAAAAAAAGTGTTGTGATGTGTATTCATTGTGTTCATGCAATGTGTGACCGGCTTTATCCAAGTGTATTTTGCCTATCCATCATCAGCCGTCTTAATTCTCCTTCCTCTGGTGAGGGGTGTAGTTAAATTCTCTTCTGTAGTACCCAAGAGCCTGACAGGTCCAGTGGCATTTTGTTTGAAATCTCAGCTGCTGAAGATAAAGGTTCCTGAAAATAAACAGACCTAAGTCTCTGCACTATGAGCACCACAACAGAACATACATAACTCAGTCGTCTTCCCCCATCTGCATTTTTCAATGGAAACAAAATGTGAAATAGCAGCACTGTACAACCCCGTTTCCATGAAAGCTGGGACTGTGTAAAACGGAAATAATGTGATGTGTAAATCATATAAACCCATATTTAATTGAAAATAGAACAAAGACATCACATGTTGAAATTGAGAAATTGTATTATTTTATGACGATTTATATTTATTGGACGGCCAATTTGAATTTGATACCAGCAATACGTTTCAAAAAACCTGGGATGGGCAACAGAAGACAGGACAAGTTGTGTAATGCTAAAACAAAACACCTGGTTGGATATATCATAACTAATTAGGTAGATTGGCAACAGGTCAGTAAGATAACAGTATAAAAAGAGCCTCCCAGAGAGGCAGCATCTCTGTGCAGTGAAGATGGGGAGAAGTTCACCACTATGACAGACTGTGTGGGAAACAATAATTTAGGAATAATGTTCCTCAAAGTAATGTTGCAAAAAATTTGGGAATTTCATCAGCTACAGTACATATCATTGAAAGATTCAGAGAATGTGGAGAAATCTCTGTACACAAGGCCAAGAACCAATACTGGATTGTTGTGATCTTCAGGCCCTCAGGCAGCACTGCATTAAAAACAGACACGATTCTATAGTGGAAATCTCTGCATGGGCTCAGGAACACATCTGAAATCCATTGTCTGTGAACACAGTTTGTCGCTGCATCCACAAATGCAGGATGAAACTACCATGCAAAGAAGAAACCAGAGCTAAACATGATCCAGATACGCCACTGACTTCTCTGGGCCAGAGCTCATTTAAGATAGTTTTCCATTTTGCCTCAGTCTGTCTTGACGAATCAAAATTTCAAAATTCTTTATTTTTGGAAATCCTGGACATTGCGTCCTCTGGGCTAAAGAGGAGTGGGACCATCCAGCTTGTTATCAGGGGACAGTTCAGAAACCAGTATCCATGATGGTATGGGGGGTGTATTAGTGCCCACGGCTTGTGTAGCTTGCACATCTGAGAAGGTACCATTAATGTTGAACAATATATACAGATTTTGGGGTAACATATGCTGCCATCCAGACAACGTCTTTTTCAGAGAAGTCCTTGTATATTTCAGCAAGACAAAGCCAAACCACATTCTGCAGGTATTACAACAGCATGTTTCTGTAGTAGAAGAGTCTGGATGCTAGACTGGCCTGCCTGCAGTCCAGACCTGTCACCCATTGAAAACATTTGGCACATCATGAAATAAAAAATACGACAAAAGGACACCCTGAATTGCTGAGCAGCTGAAATCCTATTTCAGGCAAGAATGGGGCAACATTTCACCTTGACGCAACTGGTCTCCTCAGGTCCCAAACATTTACAGTGTTGTTAAAAGAAGTGGTGATGCAACACAGTGGTAAACATGTCCCTGTGTAGACTTTTGAAACGTGTCGTTGGCATTAAATTCAAATTGAGCACATAAAAAGGAAATTCTTTATTAAATAGTCAAGTTATTCACTCTTACATAAAAATAAAATAGACGCACACCTACATTAAGTCAAAGCAAAAAAAAAAAAAAAAAAAAAAAATCCATGTAATATGGTAGATTGCAATTAAACCTCAGAAAACAGTCTGTCCAAACCCAAGTGATTGCACTACACAGGCTGACACAGCACACAGCCTCCCCTCTCAGAGCAAATGCCCAAAGTTAGCGGTCCCAGGCAGGATATTGCGGTCCTTTGTTGTGGGGCAGGAGCATTTATTAGACTTGTGGAGATAGCCAGCCCCCCCACCTCTGCCAAACTGCCGAGGTCACAGCGCCGGTGAAAACACACAGCGGGACCTTGCCACACTCGGGAGGCCGTGCTTCCCATGCTAATTTAGCGCCGTCCGCCCCGAGGTGGGCCCGCTCTTGGCTCCCGCTTGTCGCCACCTCCCTCTCCTCCTTATCGGGCCCCTCGGTTCCGCTGCCTTTCATCCATAATGGGCTGCAGCACAAACCCGTAAACTTTCCCACCTTTCAAACTGCCCGTGTTCACTTATCAAGCTTTCTTGGTAGCAAGTAACCTTATTCCTTATCCGGGTTCTGCAGTCACAACTAAATTTTCAGTTTTAGATAAAAAAAAAAAGAACTAAAAATTTTCTAACTGGAAATACTAGGTCCTTTTCTGGACTAAAATCATCATAGAAAACAGTATGACTTTGCAACTATGTTAAGTGCCTCAATTGCATTGACTGGCCAAAGTGCCAACATGAATTAGACATACAACAATTACAGAGAAGACATACAAAAAGGGAATGCACATGACTGCTGTCACCATAGGAACTAGATTTTGAGAAGAAAATACTGGCACACGAGTCCCCTCAGACAGCACAGAGTTTGTTCTCTCCTGTGCAGGGCCAGGTGGCCAAGCTCAGCTGCTGGGGGCAGAGGATTCGGTGCTCTTGCTGTCCGTCTCAGAGTCGTCGCTGCTTTCGTTGCCACCATGCCCAATGGCCCCACCTCCTGGGTGCTTCACCTCTGCCAGAGTGAGACCCCAGCTGCTCGCAGAGAGAGCACCGCCTGCCTTTGCAAAGTGCAGAAGAAAGGAAACGAGAAATTGTATGCCTATATTAAATCTATCTGAACTTCTATTAAATTAATTTCAAGGGTCATTTATTGTAACTTGTGTTCCGAGAAATGGTGAAATTCGTGCCCCACAGTTGTAGACGAAAAGACAGGTGCATGGGGGGGGGAACAATAGGACAAACAGCAGTGATTAAAGACAAGGCAGGGCAAGACATAAATATGAAGATGGGCCTAAATATCACTTAAATAAAACAAATGACTGATCTTGACTCAAAACATTAACCCTTTTAGGACTTCTGATTTGACTTTGCAGTAATTTTCTTGGGTTGTTTCCCCCTCCCCGATACCTTCTGCTCTTGATCTTGGATCAGGTCACAGATGTCTTTGTGCCAACCCAGGATCTGCGCCAGCCTTCTGACAGAGTCCAGCAGGTCCCCCAGCTCCATGTAGTCCCCTCTGCGCAGCGGAACCCTCTGGAAGGAGCCCACTGGATCTCGGTTCAGCAGCAGGCGGGGAACCGTGGACCTCACTGTGTTCACAAGGCTGGCAAAAGGCTCAATCTGCAGAAGGAAAAAAAAACCAACTCTGTGTCAACATTAGCATGGCACACACACAGGCACACAAATAGATTATAAAGCGAAAATAAACCATAAAAAAATAATGCTATTTAGTATGTCCCAACTTAATTTTCCACGTGGAGTAAAACAATGGCCAATTTTACAAATGGTATACAATTTTTCAATGATGACTGGAGCAAAATTAAGTACACTGTGGCAAATAGGAACAACTGTCCAACCACAATTTGGAAAACGCACAATACGCACTGGCCTGTATTACCACTGGTCAAGTGGTGTCTTCTGTAATGTAAAATCATGTCACCCATAATTTTCATAAGAACCTGTAAGGATCACCGCATAGAACAATGGCAACGTTTAAGCCAGTCAGTCGTTTAAATGCAGAGAGCAGCTCACCTGCAAAGACGTGCCCATGATGATAAGTAGGTCAGCCTTTGGGAAATCTTTGATATGCTGGAAGTAGCTTTGAGGAAGATCCTCCCCAAAAAACACTACGTCGGGTTTGACTGTCCCTTGGCAGAATGTACACACAGGGATCCTGTCAGTCATGATGAATTTCTTAAAAATAAAAAGAGAGGGGAAAAAAAAAAAATACACTTATTTGGGCCCTTGGATGAAAGGGGAAGAAAAAAAAAACAATAAGATGCTCCTAAGATCACATTTTTACTTTATTATAAATCAACTTAAATCATTTAGTAAAATATAAATCATTATTTTTTACTGAAGTGATTCACAGATTCCCACTGTGGGGATTTCAACAACCAACCTCCCTGAGGAGGACAGAACAAAACAAAATGCCACAAAGAAAAAGACTTTTGAAGTAACAATTGCATTTAGAAATATAGCTACAAAAGTGAGTTATATTAGGCTGAATGATAGATTTGAGCTTAGTCTGACAATCAGCACCCTGATATCTGAGTTTTTGAAGCAGTATGAGGTAACTACATCCTATGCAGAACGAACCCCAGCCTTGTGCCTTATGCTACTTGGCACAGGATCCAGACCCTCCACAGCCCCACACTGTAAGCAGGTGGAAAATGGAAGCGACAATGGAATTCCTAAAAGGCCAAAGAGTCAGTGCCCAGATTTTAGATTCATCAATTGATCATTCATCACTTTAAAATGACCAAATGTATCGAGAGGGAGTGTTTCAAATTAGCAGATAACTCATAGCCAGCGGGTTCCTCTACCTTGGTTTCTTCAGCAGGAAATGGTGTATAGCATAGGTGACAGGAAGCTGAAGCAAAGCTCCCATGGGCCTCCACAAGCTTCTCTTCTGGAATTCCACACACTAGGTATGTGAAAAACACCATTAAATGAATAAAATTCAAAAAGGGTAAATGGCATCTCTAAATTGTCCGTAGTGTGCGAGTGTGTGTGTTTATGTGTCTATGCGCCCTGTGATGGACAGGAATCCTGTCTAGTGTCTACCCCAACCTTGCTGCTTGGCCAGTGCTGCTTGGGATAGGCTCCAACCCCCTCCCCCAACCAGGACAAGAGGTTGGACTATCAATGAATGGATGAATGAAATGATCATAAGGCCTTACATCTAAGTGACTCATAAATCATGCCTCTGAATCACTGTACCAGATAAGGGGCTGAAAGATGGATGGACAGTTGAACAATAATCAAGGAATATAGTGGAAAATGTAGTTGCATAAATGTTTATCCAAATGTTTATCCTTAATGAGATGTCTGTAATGTCTATAAGCAAGCTTGCATTTCTTAGATGTCTCGGTAGAATTCAAAATTCTCAGCAACAGACCAAACTATTAAGAGTCAGAGCTTGAATGTAAATGTTACGACGTGGCAGGAGTTTCCCCCAAGTCTTCACTATTCTACAGGGTTAACCATAATGTAGAGGGTCCTGTGGAATTCATTTGTTTGAGAATTTTCAGAAAAACTGATATTTTCCCAACAGGCAAACCCTGCTGTGAGGCTGACACGAGTAGGATGCTCGGTGTGTGGCCCTCACTGTGCTCCAGGCCGTCGATGTTCTGGGTATACATTCGGAGCAGCAAGCCCTTCTGGTGCAGCATGCGGATGAAGTAATGGACGTAGTTTGGCCGGTGCCGTCCAGGGTAAAGTTCTTTCGCCAAGGAGAAGAATGGCCGTGGGTCGTTGGAGAAGTAGTCAATGTCGAAGACTGCTTCCGGGAAGGGGAGGTTATGCTTCTGGAGGTTTGCGTACAACCCAGTTCCCGGGGTTCTTTTTGGAGGAAGTCAGAACGTGAGGACATCAAAGGAAAAGTTAGCGGAAGAGGTGGGGGACATGATCACATGTGTACCTGAAGTCCGGGATACCGCTGGCTGTGCTAATTCCTGCCCCTGCCACCACCAGCACGTTGCGACACCGCCCGAGCTTCAGCAAACGGGCTATAGCGTTCAGGCTGCCCCGGGGAGCGGTTCCACGCATGGTTTTGGAGGCCAGCCTAGGTGGGCTGCGGGAAGACTTCATGCTTGGGGAGGTTCTGTGCCTGGGGGGAGCAGCAGTCTTCAGCAGCCTACCTTTCCTGTCAGGGCAGCCAAACCAGTTTTCAAAAGCAAGTCATTTATTACAATAATCAGTTAATTAGGCCTCCTATTTGTAGATCAACACTGTAGTGGAACTGAAAAAGCTGCAACTCAACAGATTTCATACTGGCAAATGGAAATAAACTTTGGCTTAATGGGACACTGACATATAATGCAGTCATCATTATCAATTACGAGTACATTATTACTCCTTATGGACCTACATATCTGAATATATATATATATATATATATATATATATAGTTCATACAAATTACCGTAAACACATGAATTCTCTAAAATTAATTTGAAGACAGATTCAAAATTATAGAACCTCCTTGCCAAAACTGCTATTACAATTTACTTCTGCAATGAACAAGCCAAGGCAAGAATTATGGAAATGAAAAATGGAAAAAAAAAAAAAAAAAAAGACAAAATCACACAGTACATTTTATACAAATTGATGAGAAGTACAGCGGAACCTCGGTTCTCAAACTTAATCCATTCCAGAAGGCTGTTCGAGAACTGATTTGGTTGAAAACCTATTTTTCCCCATATGGATTATTATTATTTTTATCATTATTTTTCATCAATGATAATTATAATTTGTATTAATCCGTTCCAGATTGCCTGTTTAAACCTGTATAAATACATACCTAACACTAAAACCATAAATAATTTTTAAACCCATAAATGCATAAAATAAATTTAAAAAATGATTTCGCCATTGCAAACTCGGCAGAGAGATCAGACAGGTGAATAACTATCATACTTTGCAATTATTCCTTTTTAAGCTCTATTGAGGTTCTCAACTTTCCTTTCTGGTTCGCCACTCTCACTAACCATCTCAGGACCCACGGTGGCTTATTTAAAACAAAATAAGAGCAACAAACAAAAACAAAAAACCACAGGCATAAATACGGCACAATTCAGCAGAGATGTTCACTACGTGAGTGTTAGGGGTAGACTCCTTTGTTAATCTGTAAAAAGACGTGTGCTTTGTCAGACAGATTTTAGCGTGAGAGGGTCGGTCGAGAACCGAAAATACACTCGGCAGACGTTTTCTCACTGAACAATATGGACGAGAATCGAATTGCACGAGATGCGAGACGTTCAAGAACCGAGGTTCCACAACACATGAAAAAACTGGAGTAAAATAAAAAAAATTGGAGTACATACAAATTTGATATAGCTTTATGTTTTATTTGAACTTAAAGCAGTACTGAAATCTTTGGTTACCTATTGGGGGAAGTGGTTAAAAACACTATTGAGTGTTAAATCAGAGCAACAATTTTAATACAGCTAAAAAGTTAAGGTGATGATACGGTGATTGCTCTGCACAAAAAACAAAACACTATTTCACTATAACAAGTTTTTCAAGCTCCTCGTTTGCACGCTGGCTGAACATCTTTGCTTTTAAAAGAATTTTTCCAGAAAAGGACTGTGGGAAAAGCACCCATGGTGGATGAAACCTCACCTGGGCAAAGTGGCCTCCTGCTCACTCATGCTCATTAGACTGAGATCCTGGGCCAGGGCCGAGTCAGCCTGCCTGCCATGCTGGGCGCCCTGGCTGGTGGCCATCTGTGGGCCTGTTGATGCATCCTGGGGTATGGGTGGGTCGCCCTTCCTAGCTTGGGCAGAGGAGCTGCGGGTGACCCTGGAGAGTGTTAGCTGGACGGTTCTTCGCTCTTTGCTTGGTTTGGCCTTGCTCATGCTGCCCTCTGCAAAGAAAACAGCCAAGATCTGTGAGGCTACCCATCATGTTTGATTCTCTCACCATAAAGCTGTTCACAATGATTCGAGTGAAGACATCAGCTTATTCCAAAAGAGAAATTCGACAAACATTTCAGAAATCAAAAGTGGGTCATCCTTCAATAAGAAGAAACCTGTACATTAAAAGTTTTTTGAAGTTCTACACTGTAACCACATCTGTCAAATTAATGGATGCCTCATGACAGGAATGTACAGCCTCTTTTAAAGATTAAAGTGCATAAACACATGAATAATTCCGTGTTATTATAATTCCTTAAACTTCAAAGTTTATAGCCCAGAATTTCATTTTTTTCCCCTTCCTTCTCCAACCCTGTACAGTAAAAGCTCTCGTATCCGGCAATGCAGGTACAGAGACACTGCTGGATAGTTGAACGTTACTTTTGAAAAACATTGAAGTGTAACACATTCTTACACATACACACTAACGTGCTGCTACCATCCGAGTCTTTTGGATATTCGACACCAAAGAAATTACGAGGTAAACATCTGTGGAACAAGTGTAAAGAGTACTAAAGGAAGCTGCTCTGTAGATATTAAGCACAAGAACTGACATATGTACTGTATGGTGCTTCTTTTACTTACTGTATTTTAGAATTGTGCCGGTTACAAGTGCTTTTACCGTTATTAATACATCCCAGCAACTAAAAGTATGGTTAGAATACATTATTCCTGTACATCAATTCTTATCTTCTTTAATGTCTGCATTACAGTATCATTTATTTGGCATATGATACATACCACCTATTCCGCCCTCACTAGATCGTAAAGCTGGTTTCTAGTTTGACAGATAGCGTAACAGGTCTGCAATAAACATCCAA
>JAAGVU020000061.1:15556097-15589404 GCA_011763525.2 Mormyrus iriodes
GATCCACCCCGGCTGGGGCCAACAGCCTGTCCACACGATTTGGAAGGTCCCCTACCTGGGCACCAGGCAGGCAAGACACCGTACGGGACCCTCTATCACGGGTGCACACATAACTATCTAAATGGGTGGATGAATCAAACAATCTTATCTAAACATCTTTTGAAAAAGAGCAGATTCGCTGTTCATGTATATAGCGGAAATATCAGTTGCTAGTGCAGCACAGCATAACCAGAGACCAGATGTATCGTTGGGACAAACAATTTCAGAGTGGAACAGAATCTCCAACTCCTCCTCCTCTTTCCATTAAGATGTCTTTTTTCACAGAACAAGACACCTAATTTCCAAATAGAAGTACAATCTTTCTAAGATCAAAACTAGTGTTCCACTCCCTAGATGTATACCCTGTAAAAGAGAATGAAACAATAGGTCAAAGAAATTTGCTTCAAGTTCGAGGGAAACATCAACAATACAATTAGAAGGCATTCTGCAGTGCAGCCAATGATTATACTGCCTCCTATCGGTAGTAATATATACATTTACACATACAAAGCTATATTTCACTGGTAGACAGAAGGACTTAGATAAATTATAAAGTGCAAGCCACAAATTTAACATAAATAAACACAAATGTAACCAAACTTTGCCGGCATCACTCTAGTTCTGCTCCTTCATGGCGAAGGGCATCAATTCCCATCACAGTCTGCTTTATTACCTTACCAGCTATCAAGCTGTCAGTGTCCTAGTTAGCGTAGAGAAAACTCATGATTGTATTTTATTTATGGACAAAGTAATTTTTATTTTAAGGCTGAATAAAGGGAACAAACAGATCCTTAAATAGTCTTAAAGGTATTGAATTTATCTTAAAAAGGCCTTGATTAGTTTTAAAATGTCTTAAATCCATCTGTTATGGGTCTTAAAAATGGTAAAACTGGAAAATAAGACTGATTTATGCGTTCCTTAATGGGAAGGTTTTATATATTGCTACCATTTTGTATTTCAGCATCACACAGATAGGAATGTATGGAACCAACAGCAGTCATTCATGTTTGTGCAGGTTAGGGAGCGACACTAGCTTCAGGTAATATGTTTCTCTGTACTAACCTGTAAATACGTTATCTATCACTTTTTGGTAGGAGAAAGTGCAAATTCAACCAAAATTGATTGGATGACCCCAATTTTGCAACATGTGTGAGAGCTGTTAAAGATCATGAATATGAAGCTCATTGTCAATTGTGCATGATGTTCTTCAAACTCAGCACAATGGGAATCAAAGCTAAGGAATCTCATCCTCCATATAGGAGACACACAGAAGTCTTAAATCTAAAAACGCCTCTTAAATCGATCTTGCCTAAACCTGCAAATACCCAGGAATAACAGACAATAAAACTACATTAATTATATGACAGTGAGTGAATGTCAAACATCATACTGTTTAACAACTTTTCACGCCCTGTCATTCCAGTAAAAGCACGAAACCTCAAAGACATACTCTTCAGGTGTGGATGCTGTTATTCAGGAAGGAAATACATGTGCTTGATTCAAAATGACAATGTCAATATATTCTCAACAAACCCCAAGCAGATATGCATTTGGACTAATCAGATTAACTTGTATACCAACCTGAAACAGAAACATGCAATGTATTTTATAGTTTCTACAAGTGCTGGACCAAGGCCAGAAATATAGTGAAGGACCCCAGCCACCCAAACAATGGACCCCTCTCTCTTTTGCAGTCGGGGAAGCGCTTCCGCTCCCTGAAGGCTAATACAGAGAGAATGAGGAGGAGCCTCTTCCTGCGCACCATTTGGACCCTCAACCAGAGCATCACCTACGACTAACTTGGTTGTTAACTACCACCGCCACCCCCCATTACAAATTTATTTATTATTGACTACTAAGGACTATTCAAAGGTGTTTTTTGGAGGGAAATATATTAGACTTATATGTAAATGAACCTGCAGTGTCAACTCTTATCAACCTCACAAAACAAAGTTTTGATATACTGGCCCTTAACAGAATATTGATAAGGATCACCAGAGGCCAGGCTCATTAGTTTTTTTGTATTGATTGTTTTTGCTTTCCTTGTGTCTGTGATTTTCTTTGCTTTGTGTCCTTGTTTTGGTTTGCTCTGCTTGTGCCTTATTTTATTTTGATTCTGCTTATATCTTCCTAGTGTTTAGCCCGCAGTATTTGTTAATGTTTCCCGGTTCCAGTGCTTGTTAATTGTGATTTTTTTCCACCTGTTTCTTGTTGTCTTGTTTGGTTAATTGTCCTATGGTTCACACCTGTCCCTTGATTAGCCTGGTTGTTCTGTTTGTATTTAATTGCCCACCCTCACTCTGTTAGTTAGTCAGTTATTGAATGTGTTACAGTGCTTTGTTTGGGTTCCTAGGGCTGCTGTGTTGTGGGTTTTTTTTTTCTTTCTTCCCCCCCGGTTGTTTTTGACCCCTTGTGGTTCAGTGTGTTCAGTTTTGTTAATAAACCCCTTTGTCTAGGAGCTGCTCTATGAATCATCTCCTTTTCCCACCTGTACCAGAATGACTGCCGCAATGATCCATAGACTCTGACATCCCTTGTGCTGAGAAGGGTATCCCTTGTGCCTGTTTCTGACCCATTGCTGCTCCTGTTTCATCTCGGCCTTCAAAGTCTGGCTCATAGGGGCCCACTCATCCTGTCTGTACAGTGCCTCCTGTTGGCCTAGCACCTACCTTGTTGTCCCCTGTTGTTGCTAGCCCAGAGGGAAAGGACTGGGAGGGAGGGAGGGAGAGAGAGAGACACACACACACACACACACACACACACTTTGGAGGATTTGGAGTGGGACCCCTTGGCCCTGAGTCCTGCACCGGTGGTCCAAACCTCTGCTGGTGGCTTGGTTTTGCTCTGGTCCTGGGTTCCAGAGCAGCAGGGATCCAAAATGGGGGCGGGCAGAATCTCTGGCTCCATCCAGACCAGCCCCTCAACCCTGATGAGTTTGGTAGTCCCCTTGCTGCCTTCCTGCTCCTGGCATGCCTTTTGGATGGTCCCCCCCGGCTGGGGAATGGGCTTTGTATGATCTGCTTCCCAGGGACTTTCTGGGTGCCTACTGGATCTGCCTCTAGCTCCAGTCATGCTGGCACTTGGGCCAGTTGATTGTCCTTCTAGGCCCATAGTGGTCCACTCTCCCTGTCCTCCTGTCTCATCTTCTGTTAGCTAACACCCCAGTGTCCTGTTAAGTCCCACATGTGCCCTTCCCTTCCAGTATTCCTACTGTTTTGGTCCCTGTCCCATCTCCCTGGTCTTGTTCTGCATCCTGTCCCCAATTTGTTTGTCCTTGGCACCCAAGTTCTTTTCCCTTGCTGTTCCCTCATCTGGTGGCCTTGTACCAGCTCTTCCTGTGTAAGTTCCTGGTTTTGTCTGATTCCTTGGTTCTTGTTAGTGGTTTTCCTGCTTTGTTCTGTGCTTTAGTTTGGTCTTCCCTACCTGTCTTTGTGGTCCTGGCAGTATCCTTGTGTGCCTGGTGTTCATCCATTTAGTGAGGGGGTACTGTCAGGGTCGGTGCCTATCTCAAATGTTTTGCCCCTGTTTGGTCAGCAGGTATCACTGGCTATCCTGTTCCTTCCTCTGTCAGAAGCTGAACCCTTCTGGTGATGGCCAGCTTCACCTGTTTGATTTGTTTGTTTTTTCTATGCCTGTGATTCTTTGCTTCATGTCCTTGTTTTGGTTTGTCCTCCGTGTCTTTCCCAGTGTTTAGCCCTTAATGTTTGTGTGTGTCCCCCCCACCTGTTGCTTGCCCTGAGCCTTTGCTGTTTGCTTAATTGTGTTATGGTTCACAACTGAACCTTGTTAGTGTGGTTGTTCTGCATGTATTTAGAAGCATGCCCTCATTCTGTTAGCCAATCTTTGCACATGAAACTGTGTTGTGTTACTTGGTTTCCCAGTCATGCTCCCTGTGTTGCCGTTCCCTAGGTGTTACTTTGTGGTTTTTTTCCCCTTGTTTTTGATCCCTCATGGTCCCTTTATTTTCTGCTTTTACTTGGTGTGTTCAGTTTTATTAATAAACCCTTTTGTCTCAGAACCACACCATGGATCGTCATCTTTTTTCCATCGATGCCATGCTCCACCATAACATTACATGGCCACATTCAGATCTTTTGGGACAAAAAGAAAAAATTAAACCACCAATTATTTAACATTTTTATAGACCATAGAAAAAACTAGATTAATCAGCACTTTCACTAATGCCTCTTACATGCAATAAGCATCAGGGTGCCAGCACCCGTTTACTTCTATAAGCCAAGTGTGCTCCTTCTAGCTCCTGGAAATCTACCATCCTTCAGAGATCCAGCCTTGACTAAACAGGTCAGGATGCTTCAAAATTAAAGACATCAAGTGTAGAGTTTCTTGTGTTAAAATCTTTTATCGAAACAGTAAGCTTTTTATTAGAATGTATGAACTTTCAGGTGCGATTTCTGCACAGATGTGATTGAACTGGATGGTTGAGCATGACAGAGAATCTCTGCCATAGAGATGTAACTGGCATGTCATGGCAGGGCTGCTGGAAGTAGAAAGCAGAATTTAATTTGCCAAGAAGAGGGGAGATCCCCATAATAATGTTTGCTGAGCCGGGGGTATGAAATGTATATGAAAATCTAGGACATCATTTAGTCAAATCCTAGGAGCACCCCAGATGCATTGGACTGACTTATTACAGCATAGGTTCACTCAAGAAGTTCATTCAGAGATTAAGAAGTCAACAAATGGTACAGATCGTAAGGAAAAAAAATCATTTTGATTTGCTTTATACACAAATAGGTGTGTGATGATATTTGCATGTTATAACTCTTCAAAAGTAAATTTCAGTTTTCATAATTTTCAACACTGAATCTAATACCACATATTTTAACTATTCAAAATGTGCATTGGTTACTCTCAAGCAACTTAATTTTTTTACAAGGTTTTTAAGGGGATGATGGTTGCATTTTTCTCAGTCCTATTACCAAAACCTCATGCAACTGTTTAAAGGTCATTTGAAAATTATATCAACTAATACTTTCGCATTCCCATCAATAAAGTGTGTATTCTAAAGAAATGATTGGTTACATGTTCAAAGGAAATATATTTGTGGTTTAAAAAATCACTATATATGCGTGCAAGTTGTACTTTTTAAAAATTCATGAATCATAGCTACATGTATCTGTACATGCATCAAAGCTAATGGTACCGAGCACATTCAAATAACTTACCAAAAATGTTTTTTTTTTAAATAAATAAAATCTAAGAAATAATTTAGCTAACAAGACTGCGCGTTAAGATCAATTGCCTCAGACATACTTACAATAAAATTAAAAAACACACAAAAGAAAGTGAGAGAACTTACTTTTGATTCTTTTGTGGTCTTAAGGCAACTCAGATGATGCAAGTTCCTGTTGAACATGCCACTTGTGGAATGTGCTAAATTTTTTAGGGGTGGAAATGTGCTAGAGTAACAGGACTGAGTGAAGACCTGGGGACACGACTAAAATGTGTATTTTAACTGACAAATTATTGATTCACTATCAGCAAAATATATTTAAAGCATAAATGGGAAATACTGTAACAAAACAATACAAGAATACGTTTTTTTTTATTTGTAATCATCATATTTCCTAGTGAAGTGTAGCATTAATGAGCAGGAACATGTGACAAACACTGTCTTCAGGTAGATTTTATTAATGTTTTACATTATGTATTCTAAATTTGCAATGAGGACACTGTGGAGGACACTTAGCCTGATAATAACATGTGATATATAACTACTTTTCATGCATATTTATACATATAATGGGGACAAAATTCGGTGATATGGCTCTGGTACTGAAATGATCGTATTCTTCCAGAAGTCATTTGTCAGTGTTAGAATGAAGACACATATGAGCAATTCTGAAAGGAAAATTGTTGTTGCTTCACAAATTATGTCTGAAATCTTGAGTATGTGTTACATACCTCTCACAGAAATATAATAATGAATAATGTTGCGCATATTTCTTTTTGATAGATATTTTAGCTTTGTTTGTATTTGGAACATAGGCCTGCTGCAGTAGTAATAAGTAAAGTACTGTAATTTAATTCATAATACAGGTCAGGGCTGTCACAATTAGCACTAATTTTGAAGTGTCATTATAATTTCCTTGATCGCTTAACACATGTGGTCTTTTGATCTCCAAATGGGAGAATAGCATCAGATTTTTAATAGAGACCTATAGTATTCATTCATGGTGGTACACAATGGGTCCTGAAGTTATTCTAGAATCCCAGAATTCATAGCTAAAGTCAGATCATCCCATTACCAGCTCACAGGGAAGGTCATGGGCAGGGGGGGGGGGGGGGGGGAGGAAATATTGTTACTGGGTTCATTTCGATTTCAACAATTGCTAGATGGCTCAGAGGATAAAAATTTTGCTGTATTTTGCTTTTTTTGACAGCTGGTACCTTAACATAAGAATCTTTCCAGTTATTAAGTCCACTTTAAATTGTTCTCTGGCTTTTATTTCTTGAGCCATTTGCCAAATAGGTTTTAGATTTACTCTTTTGTTCTAAAGCATTAACCTTCTGTTTTAACAGCAATGTTATAAACTGAGGGAAAAAATAGTCTATTGGTAGACAGAGGGGAGTAAAATGCTTCATGTTGTAGCTGCCTTATATGACTTATGCAATACTGATATAGGTATAATTTATTTCTGTCTTTATTTTGAAACTTCTGTTTGGAATAAATTCATTTTTATTGCCTATATACATACTATAAAAAATATATTTTGGATGGCATTGAAACATGATAGTAAATGCGATTAGTTGCCAAGGTGAGTGATTGATTGCATTAAAAATGAATAATTTGAAAGCCCTACATATAATACAATGCCCCCTGTTTTATAATGAGCTTTATTGATCCAAGATTTCACATTTCCATCTGTTTATTTAGCCTTTGTGAAAGAATTAAAATTCAGCTTTTACTTGCTTGCAAGTAATATTTTTGTTGGAATCTGTATATCACAAGTTTAAGTTAAATAGTTCAATATTAAAACATATTTTATTTTTGCAAATTTTGCATATATTTGGGGGTTCAACATTCATGGGGTAACAGTTCTGAAACCAAGATTGAAACGCGATACAACTGTTCGCTATCTCGACATTCCCTCCTCCCCACAATCCGCTGCCACTGCTGCAGGTGCATCCTGTCGTGTTCTTATGTTACTAATGTTACAAAACTCATTTTTCATCTCACCATTAACCCCATAACATATGTAAATCACAAAATTAGTATTCTATTTAAAGTAAGAGCAAACTATATATTTTGTATATTTTACACATTACACATTTTATTTTCTTTCAACTGTGCGTGTCACATAATTAATTTGGTCCAATCATAACTGAGGCTAGTTTCATTAGCTCAAGATCGATAATAACCCTCTTTAGTGTTCCAAATTGTTGGTGATTAATAAAACCCAGAAAAATGTCGCCATTTGTTTTTACCTCCCCCCCCACCCAAAATAAAGAAGTATCAGCCGAACTGTGCAATAACAGCCCCATCAACCTTCCTGCCATCTAATCTTTACTCCTCCAGCACCACTCAACATCTACAATTTGTAGAATTACTGGATGGATCAACTGGAAATGTGAAAGTCAATAAATGTGTTTCTCCAAGTCCAAGTTATGACATATAATTCTGAAACTACACCTATTCATTTATTACATGCTCCACTTACATGCCAATTTGCACATTGCATCTTTCCCAGCCAATTAGATTGACTGTATTTCCTTGTGTGTGTCTTAAAATGTCATTTACATTATTTATATTATTTATATGTCATAAGCTGGAGAGTAATTAATTCACTCCAATCTTTGTAATAATGCATAACTTGGTCTTATCCTTCTAGACCTGACACTTGTCCAAACAAAGTTTCACCCAATTCTAGGACGGAAATTAGGCATTATAATCATCTTAATTCTTAGTACTTTACATGGTAATAACCAATATATGTGTACATGTCTAAGTCCATATCCTTTTATTAATGCATAATATGTCTCACATTTAAAAATGTATTCTCCCATACTTTTTCGTCAAAAAACTGTTTGGGAGATGGGAGAATATGCGCAGCTATGTGCTTTTTTGACTTAAGTGCATGGGAAATTGACCCTATAGGAGAGCTCAAAATAGCAAATCGAGATCATGAAACAAGTAAATTGTATGCACAGCTTAAGGATTTTGTGAGCTTGATTTAGTATTTGGTGGACACATTAAGTACATCGTGCGCATAAAACAAAAATGCTGTCTGTGGCACCTCCAGGGCTCCACAGGTATAACCATGTACAAAATGGAGTGTGTGACACAGATTTATACCCTGTGGAGTGACACACCCCAACCATGTCCCAACACATTCCGACCACACCCTCCTACATCGTCTCCCATGTCAGAGCTATTTAGAAAATATGAACACTCAAGCTGAGCGAGGGGATACAGTGAAAACACAATTACCCCTGCTGCAAATGGCCCTTAAACCCAATTGCTCCAGAGACTGGCAGACCTCGCTTACTCGGCTATACACTCTTGGGCAAAATGGGTCAAACACTAATTGCACAAGATGAAACTTTCGACTTTTTTTTTGCCCAGGAGTGTATGTCACTTTGAATAAAAGTCTCTAATAAATAAATGTAGATAAATAAAAAAGCTTCTGCTAGGCTGACTATGCTAACCAAAACAGCTTCAGAAGTCAGTGGTTGAAAGTACTGGGTCACAGGCCCTTTGTGGGGGGGGGGCTGAGAGCCAAACAATACCTTACCAAGAATGGTATGTAGAAGGTTCTGCAAAGATATGGCAGGAAGTCTGACGAGACTAAGGTGGAACCTTTTGGCCTAAATGGACAGTAGTATGTGTCACAGGTCAAATCAAGTCCGCCTGTTAAAACCAAAAATAAAATATGTAAAATATGGTGCTAGTAGTATCAAGTCACAAGGATGCTTCTTAACAGCCAGGACAAACAGTCTTGTGAGGACTGGTACAAATATGAATGGTCCACATTGCAGATCATGCAAAATGGTCTACATTACATATACTGCAAAAAGCTGCCCTAAAAAAGCTCAATACTGTGGAGGAATCTCATAGGATTTTGCAAGGAAAAAAGATTGGGAAATTATTTCTCTATCTTGGTGTACAAATGTAACAGAGACTTATCCAAAGACACTGCTTGCTGCAATAGCTGGCAGCACATATTCGACTAAGTTTTTACCAAATGGGATGAGTATTTATGGAATTATATTAATTTTTTACGGCTTCAGACATATTGTGGACGTTTTAATTACTTTGTGACTTACAAGTGAAAATTATGATATAAGACAAAACTAAATCAAAGCTGTGAAAGTAAGTGTGGGGAGGGCTGGGTATTTTTTTAAGGTGTAATGAAAATGTTCATGGCCTATGTTGTTACAAAGAAAATATTTATAATAACATAATACGCTTTACAGTTGTGAAATGACATATTAAGAAACTGTAGTTTTTTTTACTAGTTCTAAATATAACAGTCCTACATGTGACTAAAATGTTTTAGTCATATTCATTTCGTCTAAGCAACTGAAATTATTTCAGTTAATGCAGCTCTAGGAGGTACTGAGTTAATAACAACACCTAATCTGTATCTTACAGTCTGTTTTATAATTTAGCGCGTGAGGCAAGTAGCCAAGGGCATGTGGTTGACTTGTTCGACAGGCTGTTACATAATGAAATACTTTGATCTGTAGCTGTTTTCTCTTCCTCATTTATTAGGAGTACTGCTTTCTTTAAATAGGTAAAATCCATGTTTTTTTGTTTCAAATACGCCTTGCAGAAAAATATCCCCGCCTGTCATGTGATGAACCTGGGTTCAAATCCACAGAGAGGCGTGAAGGTTTATTCCATAATGTTTCTGTATTTGTGTAGTGTATGCTTTTTAATGTGTTTGAACTACTTTTACTTGTTTTCACTATATGTACTGTTTTTTTGCATTTTGTATGTGTATGATACTGTATATGTATAATCCTGCTGTATGCATAAAAATCGCCCCTGGGAGCAATAATGTTTATCTAATCTAAATTAAATTTGAATTGATTTGCATGAACATTCCCAGGCAAGTTTCATTTTATTTCATGTTTTAAACCCAATTTTAACTCACACTGTCTGAGATTTTCCAACTAAATTCTATAACGTAAAACGTGCATTCAATAAAGCGGAAATGAGCTAAACAGAATTTCAGCGCTCACTCGAAAACACGCGCAGCGAACCCGGTTCGCTTCAAGTCTGTTTCACGCAACTTTTGAAACGTCACTTCCCGTCCCAAAGCGAAAAGCTACTGTGTATGGAGCGCCACGTATGCGGCAGGGCAGGAAAGTCAATCGCACTTAGGAGAGGGAAAGTTTTGCCGTTTGTGTAATAGAGCCGTACCGAGCGCAGTCCGTTGTCTAAATGGTTTTATTTAACATCGTAATATTTTTGAAAGAGGTTTTAGGAAAGTAAGCAGTCCGGTTTGAAGTATTGCCTTCATAGACGGGCAAAGAAAGAAGTTTGGTGAGTGCCTTGCATTTTGTTATCTCAATTTATAGTTGTTGTGGTGTTTGGAACGTTTTATGTTTATGATAATTTGTTTTTTTTTTTTGACTCTCTGCAGAAATAAAGCTGTACACGGGCATTGAGCAGGCCGACTCGGAAAACCTAGCAACCTTGTATGGAGTGTAATTGATGGCCCTGGACGTAGTTCGCATCTGCTTTTGTTGCATATTAATTACAACAGTCTGGGCCAGTGCTTGGTTATATTTGCTCATAAGTGCTATTCGGAACGATATGGCTACAAGTTATTTTAACTTAACATTATTAAGAATTATGAATAGTGCCAAGGAAATATCCTGGAAATGTATATTGGACAGCTTTTAATTTCAGTTCGCCGATAGAAAGGACAGAATCGAGTCTCTTGTATTTCATGAGTAATTTTTGCCAAAATGTACTCAATATTTCAATGTCGCGTTAGCCGTCTGTCTAAAGCACACCAAACCACACTGCTTGCACTGCCTTTGCATTAATTACAGCATCATACGAGAGACGATCCACTTCACATCTACTAATTACCAATTTAGTTAGTTAGGAGCATTTTATTAAGGTCAGTATATACAAAGATAGGTATTTAAACACCACCTGTTCGAGTAATGTTTTGGTTGACATATGGGAGATTAATCACTGCAGTAGTTGATGTTACATGTTACTGTTTAAGATAATTTATGGAAATGGTCACGTGAAAGGATGTTTGCACTGTATTGTGAGGTGCTAGATGTATTCCAGCAAATATTCCTTCCATGTCAAGTTTAAATAACTGGTAATTTATGTGGAAGCAGTTTAGACCAAATAATCCAAGCTTCAATCAATACAGATTTTTACCCGTGGTGGCTGCAGTCAGCAATATGATGCAGCCTCTTTGACAAATTAGGGCGTAATAATAATACATTTACTCAAAAGAACAAATTTATAACAATTGGCTATTGTCAAAAGCCTGATTCCACCATACCCCATCCTGTAGCTGCACGCATATGGTAGTCATCTGCTGACAGGATTTGCAAACATGTTTGGGCGTCAACCTGCAACTCTGTTTGCATTTCAGTCTGCTCTGCAGGCTCCTGGCCCTACATCTCATCCAGGCACATGCAAAACTGGGGTGGGAGGAGCATGTAAACCTAGGGGGTATACTTCTTAGAAGGAAATTAATCTTTTACATTTTACCGTTACATTAAAGCTATTGTAGTTGTTTCTTTCAGCCGCAGGTGCCTGGTGGCTTAGTTGCTATGATGACTATCGCTAATGGCAGGAGGTGCTAGTAGGGTTTTCGAAGGAAGAAGCCCACCTCGGAAGTTTGCAATTTAAATGAGTTTGTGGATGTCCCAGACTACGACGGCCCACTAGGATTTGCAAAACAGTGTTCCGTGATGGGAATTAATGAGCCGACATTGTCTGGAGAAAGTTATTTCTGCTCGATTTATCCTTGAAATATTAACATAGCTTTTACTTCAGGGAGAAGATGAGTCGGGCAGACGACGGCCAAGATGATGTGCCTCTGTACCTTCAAGATAAACCTCCTGAAGGTAATTGTTGGATGTACTGCTGTGAAAGGGGATTCGGACCCCCTGTGTGGATGGTGGCTTTGTCAGGAAGGAGAATCGGTGACCATGTGTGATTGTGTTGATGTACTCCATCTGTCCTTTCATTATTTGTCTTGATTATGAAGCAGTGTCTCCTCTTAGCTCTGAGGCACTGCATCTTATGTTTTCCACATTTCTTGTCCACCACACAGGTGTTGTCAGCCACCCTTCTTTTTTATGGAGAGCAGGCTTCGCTGAATGACGTGGCGTGCCCCGAGGAGAGTGCTATTCATTCTCTTCCTCCCCCTACCCTCTAGGCACATGGCTGATACTAGGCAATCCTCCGTAGAAGAACCGGTTGTATGGCAACCTTTTCTTGCACAGAGCTACTGCTCTGAGCCTCACGTCAAGGCGCTTCAGCACTCATGTCTGTGACGTAATTCTGGTAACTGATGAATAGAACACATTTTTGTGGCGTGCTAATTTGGCTCATTGGAGTTTTACTGTTTATACACAAAAATGTTTTAAGGGTAGAACGAAAAATTATTGGTTCAGACAGATATCCAGTTAGATTGTGGAGGAGGTGAGTCAAAGTACCTAGAGGAGGCAGGACCAACCATTCAGATGTCTTGGTCCTACCTCCTATAGTCACTTGGACCCACCTCCTCTATAATCTGATTGGTTATCTGTCTGAACCAATCATTTTTCCTTTTAAAACTCCCATGAGTGCTAATTTGGTTTGCAGGATGGCACATTAAGTACCATTGTTGCTTTATACCACTGGGGGTTGGAATCTTTGATTTTTGTAGGTAGTTTGTATGTTCTACCTATGCAGAGTTTTTTTTTTTTCCCCCCCCCTATGTGTTCTGGTTTCCTGCTATGTGTGTATAAATGCATGCACGCTATGCCCACAGTATACTCCTGCCTAGTGTTCTCTGCTGCCTGAAATAGGCTCCCGGTCCCCCCCAGCTTATCTTGACCAGGATAAGTGGATGAAAAATGGATGGATGTGGATCATGAACATGGTAGGCATGGTATTGTAGTAATAAAAAAAAGTGATACATTGCCCAGGTTGTGGGTTGAGTGCAACCTTGGGGTGATCTGTGTAGAGAGTGAGCTAGGCTTATGCTATTGACTGTAAGCTCAATTGCTTGATATTAGTCGTAAGGTCCTTCATAGTAAAAGTGACCTCTGGAATTTTAAAGTGACTTCTCCTGCCCACTAGAGGATTCTAAAGTACCTGACAGTTACACAAACTAATTAAACGCGTGTGGCTTTCTTTCCTTACTAGGTGGAATATCATATTGAGTGGGGAAAAAAATTGGGTTGTTTATAATAATTGTGATTTTAAACTTGCTTCTTTGTGACTGTTGTTTACTATGTGACATTACAGTTTAATCCAGTGCTTGGGCGAAGGCCAACCTCAGTATTGTCTTTGTGGAGCAGAGCCGTGAGAAATTGTCACGGGTTGTCATTGTTGTGAAAGAGAAACCAGTAGAAAAACAAACTCAACAAGTGACTTGCATGACAAGTCTGAGTACAGATACTCCCCCATTATTAATAAGGAATGCATTTCAGAATTTGAATTTCACAGTACTCATTCATTTAATCAACATCAGCAACTCAAAATCAGAAATAGTGCTTGTTTGTTTAAATAATTAACAGTATTTTCTTGGTCTTTTGGAAATTGTAGTATCTTTACACAGTTCTCTAAACCCAGATTGACAGTTAAAATTAAAGTTTGTCTTGTGGTCAGGAACAAAATGTCATTTTTCTATAATGTTAAGCATTCAGCAAACACTTTCTATCCATTTTAAACCCTGCATTTAGGTAAGCTCTATAAGACAGATATGCACATAGTTTTTTTTTTTTTTAAGCCCAGAATGCACCCTGCCCTTGCTGTTGATTTTGTGTACATGTATCTGTATAGGTAATGGTGAAATGTGTATTACAGTATATGTGTGTAGAGTGGAAAACTGTGGGTCCAGAATACAGTTTTGACACCACAACTTTCCTATGGAGTGTCAGTCACATTTTTGTGTTGGTGGTTAATGTTGTAATTGTAATTCTGTCTGTAAACACACAAATCTGTCAGTCAGCTGGTTTATCAATTCAAGAGAATTAACCAAAAGACTCACATCACATGTCTGACAGACTAGGCAGCAGAGATGGGTTATGAAGCACTTCCCATTTTACACCACACGGCGGTGCTGTTTACTTAGTCTGCTCTGTCACTTTTTAACCTTCAGTGGTTTGGTCCTTTTAGAGCGACAAGCACCGCCCGACTCGAGCCACCATTACTCAAAAGTGGAAAATGTACATCAAGACTCTTTTCAGTGTTGGCTCCCCGGTGGTGGAATGAAATTCCTCTCGCTATCAGAATGGCAGAGTCCCTTGCTGTCTTCAAACGCCGTCTGAAGATCCACCTCTTCAAGGAACACCTTGGAGGCTAACCAGCCCACACACTTGTATTTATATTATTTAAAAAAAAAAAAACCCTACTAACCCATTAACACATACTCTTCTTATCTCTGCACTAATGTCCTTTTCTTTAACAGGCTTTTTTAGGTGTGTAACAGCTGGCAGTAACTTAGTCGGCTGACTGTTGTTATCGAAGTCTTTGCTGTACAGATTGACGAATAGTCGTGAACTACTGAGCACTGTTGTATGTCGCGCTGGATAAGAGCGTCTGCTAAATGCCGTAAATGTATGTTCTGTTGCTGAACCTGCAGATCTGAATGGCTGAGGCCCAGATACACTACACTTAGTAATTGATTACAGCTTTGTGCAGCCATGGACATTATTGTAAACAAGACCATATCTCAAAAGTGGAAAGTCACTTTTATTTTAGTGGTCTATCCATCCTGCTGTTTTCTTTCTAATTATAGTACGGGGGTATTCTATTGGCCTTTATGGTCAGTTCAGTGCCTGTGGGGAAAGCTAGTAGAAGTCTTGACATTAACATTTTTGTAACTTTTACAATTGCATTGAATTACCTTGGAGATTAATGAAGTTTTTAAAAGTACTGTCCCCTAAGCATTAGGTTGATAAAGGCCTCTGGGATAATGGGTGTCGGTGCACTTCTCAAAATTCACAGAATACTCCCTACTTAAAGTGTTCCTAAAGTTTTGGGCCTAGTTTTTTTTAGAAAATAAGTAGGCTAATGAATCCTTTGTTCTCGCTACTCCCCTCATTCTGTTCTGGCAGAACCTCCCACCCGCTTGGATGACGAGTCTTTGTTTCTCTTTTGCCCTCAAAGCGTAATTCGCACATGCAGCTGAGTGTGCAGCAGTGATTACCATGTTTGTGTCTTTGTTTGACTTGTTTGAAAGGGCATGACTGCATTATTACAGACATCTCTCTTCACACTTTTGACGGATTCCATCCTGGGTGCTGGGATTTGTTGTGAATAATTAGACCTAATAAGGGCTTTGATTGAATTATGGCCACAGTGTGATTATTGTATTAGTTGTTTTTAATGCAATAACTGATAAAATGAGTTTTTTTTTTACTTGTGAGGCTTAGTGTAAAACCTAATTTTTAAGTAGTTACTCAGCACCTAATGGAATTGATGTTTAATTCTCAGTCTCTAAAGTTAATGATACATTGTCATTTTTATTGTCTAGTGTTTTGTGTTGAAAACTTACAGAACCTAGCAATGGATTGCGTTGTTTGTAATTATATATTTTTGTGTTGAATCAAGTTTAATTATGCAATTTATATTGGTTGAATTAAAACAGGCGACTCTTAGGGTCTGGATTCTGTAACTGTGTAATTGTAATTGTCTCACGTAATACAGAATTACAGTACTATTTTCACTTATTCATCCTTAAGCATTTTTTCTTGTTTCTCCATTTTCGCCTTTGTCTTCCAGATACTCATCAACCTCAGGATCAACCCGGCATGTTCTCCAGGGTGGCAGGTGGCCTCTTCAGCGTCACCAAGGGTGCTGTGGGGGCCACAGTGGGTGGGGTCACCTGGATAGGAGGCAAGAGCCTGGATCTAACAAAGACAGCTGTCACCTCGGTGGCTGCAGTGCCAGCCGCAGGGGTGGGGCTGGTGAAGGGGGGTGTGTCCGCAGTGGCGGGTGGGGTTTCAACTGTGGGCTCTATGGTCGTGAGCAAGGTTCCACTGGGGGGCGCCAAGAAGAAGGACAAGTCTGACTGAGCCACTCAGCCTGGGGGTGGGGTGGGGTGGGGGGCTTCTCCTGGCTGGTTGCTTTTTGAGAGTTTTAATACACAGCAGTGAGTGGACAGCTGTTGGAAAACAGAGCCACCAGAGCCAGTCTGCCTCTCTGGACCTCCATTTCTCCTCCGGGTCAGCTGCCTCATATCTCACTGACTTCTGGTTTGTATTTTGTCACCGTTTGGGGCTCCAGTCAGAGCACCAGCGTGATGATGCAAGGGAAGTTCAGTATGGATGGATTTCCAGCTAGTATTTCATGCGATTTATATGTGGGAGTTATTTTTACAGTGGCTGGAAAAGAGGAAAGGGCTGTTTATGGTGAGATAGGAATTATCACCCTTACACTTAGTGTGTCTTCCAGTTGTCTGTTGGCTGTAATGCTGATGGACGGGTGATTGGTTGGCATTGAGCCATGATTTGTTGGTGGGGCCGGACAGAGGGTGACTAAGAAGTCGGAACTCGACAATCTAACACCAATCCTTGAAGACAGATTCCTCAATGGACTCAGTGTGTCTATGCCCTACCAGTTAAGGACAACACTGATTACCCTGCAAGCCCAAGAAATGTATAAGATTAAAAAGCATTTTTGTTGTTCTGTTAATTGTGTTGTGATGAAAGTGAATGACGGATCCGCCCATTGCCTTTCATGCCAAACTGTGATAAACCGAACAGAGCCGAAATCGTATTTTTCAACACTGTTATGAATTTCAGGTGTACGGTTGCGATTTGACATATACTAGTGTTTGCGTGCTCTCACGTGTGGAATTTAGATTTTATTTGAGGTATTCCCCACTTTGTATTTACTCGCGTTGCAACATTTGATTTTATTCATGAATGTGATGCATATGATCCATGAGAAATCATTCTCTGGGGGGGATCCATCACAAGAGGACGATGTCTTGAATAATACTCCGTTTTCCACGGTGTCTCAATGCTTCTCATCTCAGCATGACTTCTTTCCTCAAACAGCAAAGAGATTGTTAAAGACTTGGGGGTTTGTTTTGCTCTCAGAGAGGATTTAACCTCTGGCTCATTGTCCCCCGATGAGAAATTATTAGATGCAGACAAAATGATCTCTCCTGCTGTTATTTATATTCCTTTTGTTTCTTGTTTTGTGTGTCTTTGTTGCTATCATGTGAAAAATACAGTATTCTGTGTTTAATATCAAGTAAATGTCTGATAGTGTGGATATTATATGCTATTAGTTTTTTCCTCTATTAGTATAATAAATATTTGTCATTCATTCTAGTAAAGGTCTGCTTGGTAATCATGTCTTGGTAATCATTTCATTTATTTCATCTAAATTGCAGTTTTTCATGTTGTGCTACCTTATGGGGAGGTATTTTTTTCCCCTTGGGGGTGGTGTGTGACTCAGCTGGTTTGAGCACTTTGGTTCTGCCTGGTAGGTCACAGGTTCAATTCCCAGTTGCTCCAGGTCTGACCCTGCTTTCTCAAAAAGTCTTTGGTAAAAGCTTGTGTCAAATGAATAAAATGTAAATGTAGTTCCTGTTCACTGTTATGGTTTCTGGTTTAAGGTCGACATCTCCTGCTGTTAGTGTTTCTTTAGAAGGGAGCCTCAGTTAACAAAGCACTCTGGATTTCCGGTGAATTCTTCACCGCTGTACTGTCCCATGGCTGATTTAAAAAAAAACCATTTTTACGTAAGAAAAGTATTACATAAAGAACTGTGAAGCTGTAAATGTATATTTGTAGTGTATCTTATAAAATGGGCGGGGGGGACTTATTTAGAAATAAATCACACAGTCTTAATGAAATTTGACTTTCTGATTTTTTTTTAAATAGCTCTGTGATTTACTGGCTTACATAAGTTGTTTAATTCAGGTGTAATGAGATTGGTATTCTCAAATACAGGCCCTCTTATTAGGAAGGCACCAAAGAGCGTAGAAAACATCCAAATTATGTACTTGACAAAGCACTTTTGACTAAGGTTTATTTAGCTTAAATTCACAGAATTAAGATCTTTGCTGTGCAGGAAGTTATATCGTAATAGAAATAAAATTTAATCTGACTAGCTTTGACATACCCGGATCATCTTTATGATTAGAAGAAATGCATAGTTTCTTAGTTTCCCGTTCTGCCACGGAGGGTGGGAGGCCAAGATGCTTGGGTGTTCCTCCAGAAATCACTGTCTGACAGCATGTAGTGTTTCAGAGTAACCAAGCCTATTTCTGACCATGGGGGAGGGTTGGCACCAGCAGAGGTGATCTCCTTCAGACCTAAGAGTCTTGAGCCTCACACTTGATTGGCTAATGGCAGCATATCTTTCACCCTTGGTATTAAGAAACAAACCACGAGCTTCTCCTCTCTATTAACAAGGTCATGATTCAAAGACCCTTCCAAAGAATCGATAACAAGCCCTCACTCAAACTGTTCATGGACCACAGATTCTGTGTTTCATCTCTGAGTTAAAGGAAAGGGTGCAGAGGTTTTTCTACATCAAAACTGTGTGTGTGTGCCATACACAAGGACAACAAAAATGCATTTAATTCTTTGCATACTTCCCTTGAACCTAAATATATTAACGTAATCTTCAAATAACACCTTACAGAACTGAAAGAAATGCACAAGCAATGGTTGATAATTGCATTTTACTCATTCCATCCTCAGAAAGACTTTAAATTATGATTTAAACAGCAAGACAATATATTAAACATATACTGTGAGATAAATTTCAGAAAGAAAAGGGTCTGATATTCTTGTTTTGATTCTTGTTAAAAACTTTGCTTGAAAGGTTAACGTGCCCACTTTTAATTACACTGGCACAGTCTCATTAGCGCATAGCACCTGGAAGATTCTCATATCAACACTTAAGTGAAAACCATTTCTAGAATACTGTTTTGGAACATTTCTAAAAAAAATTCTTTAATGTGCACCATTTTGCTGTAAATGGATAATCTGGTTCTTCACAGATCAGCCCGGAGGTCTTTTCAAATGTTGTAAAAATAGCCCTTTGTGAAATTGATTTGTACTACAGGAGAACCAAAGTGAGGCAGTTACTTCCATGAGCCTGATTTACCTTTGGCCACACGGGAACCCTTTGTGGTCTTTGAGAATCTTTGATGGTCGCTAACACGGTTCCGAAGGACGTTAATATCATACTTCTGCCTCTTAATTGTTTCCATCAGATCAAACTTCTCGGCATACAGCTGGTGCATCCACTGCCAGAGGTCCATCACCTTCTCAGCCAGCTTCTCCTGATTGAGATGGTCGATGTTCAGAGGCTTCCGTCTCTCCATCAGGGCCTTGGTCTTTTTTTCCCTCTCTGTTAGCTTCTTGCCAGTCTTCTTCTCCACCTTCTGCAGATAGCCGCCGAAGGCCTTGTTGGAGAACACCTTTTTCTTCTTGGCATCCTCCTCAGCCCGGAGCTTGGCTACCTCCTCCTCCCGGCGCTGCTTCTCCTCAGCCAGCCTCGCCTGCCTCTCCTTCTCCCTCTCTGCCCGCACACGGTGCTGCTCGGCACGGTCAGCACGCCGGCGCTCGATCCGGCTACGCAGGGCCACGAGTTCCTCCTCCTCCTTCTGCCGACTCAAGAAGTGCATGTCTATGAGGCTCTGCAGCTCGTTGAAGTCCTTCTCTAAACGTTTGCGATGGAGGTCATCAAAGTCCAGCTTCTCGCCATCCGGAAGTTTTGGGGGCACAATACTAGACATATACGGCTTGGGTTTTGTCTTTGTGTCTTCCTCTGGCTTTCCCTCATCCTCTTCCTCTTCTTCCTCCTCTGCTACCACTTGGCTGTCCTCTGTGTCCTCCTCTAGTTCCTCATCCATCTCTTCCTCTTCCAGCTGATTCTCTTCTTCTGTTTCCTCCTGGGCTCCCTCCTCTTCCTCATACTCCTCTACTATTTCCTCCGTGTCTGACATTGTGATCTTTGTGCCCCAGAAGGTCCAAAAAGATCTCACAGTTGGGCAGGGGAGGTTGTGCAGTGGTGTCTGCACCAGCTGGAAGAACAAACTCATGAAAAGATCCAAGAATTTAAAGTCAGTCCTTGGTCACATGACTTCTGGTGAAGGAGTCTTTTGGACAGATGGACGTGTGTCTATTTTCTACCTTCTGGATGCTCTCTGCCCCTTGAGACCTCAACCCTGGAGTTTCCACCAACCATTCCTTTGTATGGCCTGACAAGAGGAGCTATTTCTGAAATGGAACAGATGGACCCACACTTGTGCGTCCATGCCCTGATAACACTGACATATTTTAGTGTCACCTAAGTGAAAGAATATCATTGAAAATGGTAGGAATATGCCAATTGGGAGAAAAAGTAGTACTAAAAATAGTACTGATTTAATAAAACAAATGTAAATTACCAGTTTGTAGTCTCTTTTTTCCTAAATATCAATGAAAATATGGGTGGTGCAACATGAAATATACCTTTATATACTTTATATTACAGTATGTCTTTTTTTTCTCTCAGCAAAATATGAATGCAAACTACATTACAATGGGTTTGCATTCTCTCTTTATATTTTTCAATGAATTTTATTTCATACAATATGAAAATAACTGGAGAATTTTCTATTAGTGGAAATATTAATGAAAATACATATACTACTCTTTTAATATCAAAGGCAGCTTTATGTAGATTCCTAATTGACTGATAAAATGCTTCTGTCAAACGTATATACAGTATATGAATATATAAAATTGGTAAGCAATTGTAATATAATAATTAGTTTGACATGAAACGTGTCGCAGTAATTGATTGGGTTCCTATGATCAATGTAGCAAAAAATGAACAATCAGGGTAGTGAATGTTTTAGCTTAAGTTAACTTTCAGTTGGTATTATTAGTATTTATAAAGAATTAACATAAGAGAGAAGGTGATAGGATTATAGCAGTAACAGAGCTCACAGCTGACTCTGAATCCATAGAGGGATTCCTTTTGTATACTGCTAGTGACCTCATTCGGAGATTTATGTATGTGTCCTTGGCACATCATCTCCATAAAAATGTGAATGTACTGGATATTAAATGTTTGTTTTTAATAATTATTTATTATTTTTCATATATTTAGGATTATGCAGATTATTGTTTTCTGGCAATTCCTAAATCTTTCTTTGTGTTCTTGTTTTGTACCGTAAGTTTTTTGACTAAATTATGAATGACGTGAACAGACAGGTGGTGCTGACAACTGGCAAGTCTGTTGTCAAGGGGAAGCTCTCAGTAGAAGGCCTCAGTTCCGCTGAACAAGCCTCTGCTCAGTCTTCCTTGCGGGCTCTAGATGACACTCACACCTCCCCTGTTAACACTGCTGTCCTGCTGTATGACTCTCTGCTTCTGGGGGAGGTGGAGGTCAATGAAATCCCACAGTTACAACGGAGGCGGACTGTTCTCAAGAAAGCTTTACACACTGTAGCCAGCCAGCATGCTTACTAACACTTAGGCCAAAATGTTTGTGATGTGCTTTCCAGCGCCTGGCAAGCATACTTAACAAAAAAAGGGTCAGGTTTGGTTTGTGGACCTTCTTGGTGCTATTTCCTGAAGCTAGATACCAGGTAAATTTAACTGCATCTAATTGACTCACTGTGTTTTGTGTATGTATAAATATTTTATGTTCTTAAGACTTCATTAAGCTATCTCACCAAGCAGAGTTACGTGTGACTGGAAAGCTGGCTGACTCACTGGGTGGGAAGCAGTCCATTGAGCTTGGCTTATCAAGGGTCAGCCCAATGGTGTCTAAAGATAAATTCCTTTGCTGAGAAGTGGAATTGTGGGAGGTTTAGTCCAGGGTAATTAAAGCTTCACTTTTTATTGTCTATATAAGGCATGTTTGGCCTGTTTACTAGGAGATCTTGTTATGTATGGGCGTGGTGTGTGGCTTATTGGGTTAGGACTCAATGATCACAATGGCACTGGTTCAACTCTTGTGGTTGGCAGTGATTTTCCCCTCGAGCAAACCCCTTAACTCCAATAGCTTCAGGCACTAACTGACCCTGCTTTCTCAAATGTATGCTACTTTATATAAAAACACCTGCTCCATACAAAAATGCATTTATGGTTTGCAGGGATGCCTACCTAGATTCTTCAGTATTTACAAGAAAATTGATAAACTATCAAGGGGAATCATGCATGCAAAAATGGCTGTTGGCTTTTAATTGATGCCAGATGAGAGATGTAGAGCCACCCTGGTATCATACTTACAGATATTATTTTACATCTGCAACTCACCTGTATTTACCTTTAATGGTAATGACATGTCATGTGACAGTGTCAGGTATGGCCCCCATCGGCTGTGGTATTGGTTTTTTATGTTTGTCTCCCTGCATTTCTTGAGAAGCCAAGCACACAGCATTTGCCTTTCAGTATGTTGTTGTCACGGAGGCTTCTGGGTTGCCGCCTGTTTCTGCGTGAGCTCTTGTCCGTAACAGGAAGCAGAGGGAATGTGATGGAGCGTATCGGCCTCGCCAACGGCCGCTGGCAGGTTCCTCGCATCTGAAGTACAGCTCATTCACACAACCTTGTTTTTCCGTTTTCAATATAACGGAATTGCAGAAATGAATTCCTCACTGTCAGGGTCTCCCTGGATTGTAAAAGGTGCTTTTGTCTTTTAGATGAATTTGTCTATATTCATTTCCCAGCCTTGCCTATTCTACTTGGGACAGGCTCCAGCCCCCTCCTCCCAGACCCTGACCAGGCGGCTGGAAGGATGGATAGATGGATGGATTAATTCTTTCAATCTGGTTTTTTCCATTTGTTCCAAAAAAGGGAGAGAACACTAAAGCACTGTCATATAACCATATGAATGCTCATTTATGTAATTTCACTATAATGACATGTAGTCTTCAAGCCCAAAATGTAATTTTATACTAATCCTCCCAAAAAGACCAGTTTGAAAGCCAACAGAGAGAAACAGGTGGAAAAAAGGACTCTGTAGGTTAGGACTTGTGCCCATGGTCAGAAGGTCATCAATTCCAAATCTATGGTTGGCAGAGTGATTGAGCAAGGCCCTTAATCTGAATTTCTTCAGTGACTTTCTGACTCCACTTACCCAGTTGTATGTCGGTTTGGATAAAAGCATAAGTAAATGTCGCGTAAAAATAATTATGCTTGTTGCTGCTTTAGTTTCGTTTCCCCCCCCAGTACCTGAAGCATGAACAAGCTTCCTGAGCATAATAAAGTACAAGGTGGCCACTGACTAGCTTTCCTTGTGTGTTATTTTCTTCCCTTGAATCTGCAGGGAAAAGAGAGCGTTTTTAAATGGGGGGGGGGGGGGTTGAAGAATGTCGAATCAAATGCTTTTTTTGCAGGCTGTCCTTCGCATTGAGGCTGCAGGAGAAAATGCGATTTCGTGCACAAGGGAAGATGAAAGTGAGATAAGGGGCAGATTCCTGGCTCTTCATTGAAATACAGCTAAGAATGGGCCGCGTGACAGGCTGTGAGTCCCTGACCGGGTCACCTCTCTGACAACGATGACAAGATTGGTTCTGCTCTTAAGAATCCTTTTCTGGAGGTGGGCAGGATAGCTTGGTAACCGGCAGGAAGGTATCTGCTTTATTTTGAGCTGTAGAGACATTTGCAGATATACACTTCAGATTTGTTAATAAAAGTTTTGCTTGAGTGGCTACACCTTCCCCAAGCTCATTCTGCTGGGATGGTTATTTGCAACTAGCAGGTGGGGATTCTTTTATTTAATCCAGCCCTTTGTTTGACCTCTGGGTGCAGGACACAGCTGTGTCTATCAATAGTTTCACAAGAAGACTCCTATTAATAGCTACTTCCCTGGATACACTCCCTGCTTTTTTCAAGGGACCCTCACCCCATCTCCCCACCATCCATTGTGACGTAAATTGATTGTGACCTCACCTACTGGTCCCAATGTCTATTCTATTTTTCAGGTGGTCCTCCCAGAGACTTTGGAGAAAGAATGCCATATAGATTAAAGATGTTCTGTAAAAAGGTCAGTCTCCATGACAGCAGAAGTAACCTGAGTTTGTGGCATCAAACTGGAATGACACAGTTACATGGAACAGCCCCCTGTTAACATCAGTTGAAGCGAACTATTGAAGCTGAATCGAGAAGTCAAATAATTTTCTCTCAGTGCACACCTTTTGGAACAGAGCCTTATACTTAATCTTATTAAATGGCCATTCTCAGTGCCTGTAAGGAAAAGCCATATCTGATTCATTTATCAAGCTGACCAACTCAATCAGTTTCAACGTACACACGTCCACAAGGAATGCATACAGATACTGAATGACATGAAGACTCCCTTTCCTTCAAAACAAGGGTGACAAGTCTGGATAATGTGAGGTTTAATGTCAAATGAATGACTCTTTCTCTAAATTAGTGGTTAAATGAAGTTTTTGTGTCCACATTGTCTTTTCTCTACATTGCAGTCCAGTTGAAATGAATACTAGTGATATTATTTCACCATTTACTACTATTATGCTATTATACTATTTGTAGTACATTTGCCCTTTGGGAATAAATGAAAGGATGTATCCATTTATCCTGAATGCTCTGCGGATGTAGGCATCAAGTCCTGCTCAGCTATTCCTTATCCAGTGATGTGTTAACAATAGGTTGACGGTGCATTCAGATGACATGCCACTTCTTTATAATTGCAGTCCTTCCAGATGGTGGCCCTATCGGCAGTCCTTTTTCACCCTACCTACAGAGCCGAAACACCTACAGATGTTTTTGTGGAATGTTCTAACGGTTTCATTTCAGTTTCCTTCCACAAAAGACTTATGAGCTATTTAGTTCAAGCATTAGGCTAAATTTCCCTTAATGAGTGTGACTGATTTTGAAGGATGTGGCATCCATCCCAAAAGCAGCCTGATAGTAGCTCAGGGTAAATGTTTACTGAAAACATGTGCATGATTGATTGTGACGTCTATACTCATATAGACCAGCTCGATATATCATAATGCATCCATCTTTACATATATCCATCAGCCAGAAAATCATGATGTCTGTACTCGCATAGACCAGCTCAATACATCACAATGTATCCATCTTTACATATATCCATCATCCACAAAATCTGAGGAATTTAATATTATTCTAGCAACAGATATGTGATGGCAATAAATTTATAATATTTGTTGCTATCAGGGATGAAGAAATTTTTCATATATTGCTTAGAATAACATTTGTCATTTTGTGCTTTGATGCAGGAGCACTGCATATCTTAGAATAGACCTTCTTCTAACAAGGTCAGAGAATGATTTTCAGTTTTTCTTGATATTGGCATTTTTTCTGGGTGCCATGACTGGTTGCACATTAGCCTCACACCTTTGAGGTTGGGGGTTCAAATCCTTCCTAGCATCCCATCCACGGTCTACTAGAGACTTGCGTCCTGTGCTGCGTGCAAGAGGATCTACCCCCCATAGCCCTGACCAGGATAAGCAGTTGGAGGATGAATAGATAGCATTTTTGTAATTTCCTCTTGAAAAGTTAGTTGTAACTGCTTCAAAGTCATTTCGACTTGTAAAAATGTGCTACACTTAAAAAAAAGAAAACCCTTTTCATCATAGTGTGATATGACCCAGGGGGGGTAGTATGTGACTCAACAGATTGGCCTGTGATTGGAAGGTCGCTGGTTCAAATTTCAGGATCAGCAGAATGATTTTCACTGTGGGGCCCTTGAGCAAGGCTTTCAACACCCAATCGCTCCAGAAACTGTCTCTGCTTTCTCAAAAAAGAAAACGATATCGCTTTGGATAAAAGCATCTGCTAAATAAATAAGAAAAATGTAAAAAAAAAAGATATATATCAACGGATCACGGACTGTGTCTAACTGTTAATGTAACACATGAGGCGTTGTGCCCTTAGGTCATTGAAACTCTGAAAGATTTTCACCGTGACCCATCCCTCGCACAGTTTCATGAGAAACTCATTGCATCCCCAGAGACAGTTTGTCAATGAATTCTTTGTACCAAAGGAACAGAGGAAATAGAAAAAAACTATATATATATATATATATATATATATATAAAGTGAGAGAAATAGCCTCACAGAAATCTTTACAACGTATGCTTGGTTAGTTATTAATGTGAAACAGACAGAATGACATTTTCTCTCTTTTCCCTTAACATGTAATGGCAAACCTATGAAAGCGCGTGTTTGCATGCATAGTTTGTTCAAAACATCAAGCAGATATATTTTTTAAATATTATTACACTTTTAAAAATGTTGTCCAGAGCTTATTTTCATTTTTTTATTTTTCATTTTGGGGTGGCGTGGTGGTGCAGTGATTAGCACTGTTGCCTCACACCTCTGGGATCAGGGTTCACGTCTCTGCCTGGGTTCCATGTGTGTGGAGTTTGCATGTTCTCCCCGTGTCGTCGTGGGGTTTCCTCCGGGTACTCCGGTTTCCCTCCACAGTCCAAAAACATGCTGAGGTTAATTGGAGTTACCAACTTGCCCATAGGTGTGACCGTGTGTGTGAATGGTGTGTGACTGTGCCTGGCGATGGGTTGGTGCCCCATCCTGGGTTGTTCCCTGCCTTGCGCCCGTAGGCTCCGGACCCCCCGCAACCCAAAATGGAATAAGCGGTTCTGGAAAATGGATGGATGGATATTTTTCATTTTGAGTATCACAGATAACGGCGGACAGGTCATTCTTGTAATACTTCTTGCTCTGATGCTTACTAAGGATAATAACATGGACATAATGACATTCTGTGGGTGATGCTTGTCCGCACACTGCCATCAGAAAACCACTAATATACTGGTCTGAAGAATCACTTTGGAGATACAAGCAAGTTCATATTAGTGGGAGTATATGCGTTATGTGTAATATCACAGAAGTCACTCCTTTGTGTAAGTACTGAAAAGTACCGACGCGTAATTGCATTTGATTCTTATCGGCGAAACACAATTTGGATTTGGGATAGACTGCTACAAGTCTGTCTATCCTACCAAAGCAATTTCAGAATAATGAAGCTAAAATCTGTACTGCAGTACATAACCCATTTTTCTGGCACTGCCTGGTGATTTAATTATGACCTGTGACAATTTGCATCCCCTTGCTGGCTGGCTGTGTATTTTGGGAAAGGGATGTGGTCTTGGGTGGGAAGGTCAGGTGACCAGGGTTGTTCAAACAGATTCATGTCTAACATTCATAAAAAAATGTGTTAAGTGGTATGATCTGCTCCTCCTCATCCCTAGTAGGTGAGATATGACTGGACCAGACCCTAACCCTGATGTTGAGCCCGACTCACTTACCTAAGTGTTTTTGTTTGTGAGGAAATGCTGGAAAGGGTCTGCTAAGTTCCCATAAACCAGGAAAACCTCAATACCATCACAAATGTGCCATTTCCTGCGCTATTACATACATCTGGGTAGAGTAATTCTCATATATCAATGTCAGTGATTAACATATGCTAGGTGCTATTTAGGCAGGCGTCAGCGCTGTATTTTTTGACTCAGCTGCCATGAACATTTTTTTTAAATCTATTTAGCAATTTGTCCCATCTCTCTGTAAACGTTTCATACAATTTTTTTCATAAATAATTTACATACAATACATATATATGTAATAATTTACGTAGAGGGTGGGGGTGTGACATATTTCTTCAGATTGAAAGTGGAAACTTTACAGGGTGCTGAGCCCCCCTGAGTGTCAAATTCTAGAATCGCCCCTGGTGGTCATCAAAGCATAGCAGTCCCACTGTACATATGTCATTTGGACTGGAAAAAAGAATGTAACGTATTTATTTACTAGCAATATAAAGATGCCATCCTGCCTTTCATGTTCTAACCACTTAACCTAGTCAAGGTCATAGGGGGCCTGGAGCCTATCCCAGGTAGAAGAGGTGCTAGTTCTTCATAGAGTACATGCATACAATTTCACGACGCCAATTTTCCTAAATACATGTCTTTGAACTGAGGCAGAAAACCTGAACAGTCACATAACATAGATAAAACACATAAAGGTGGGATTCAAATGTGACTTTGGGGGGGGGGTCACTTCAGCAAAATTTGTGTAGTCGTGTAGCTAAAAAATTGGTGTAGTCAGGCATGTGCAATGATCAGCTATGTTATAATATATTCTGCAAGTATGAAAATAGCAAAGCTCAACCCCAAAACCCAATAAATCGCTTCATTTTTCATCTCTTAGCACACAGTTAAAACAACACATTTGCTAAGTATAGGTCTACGCCTAATTTAAAAATAAAATTTATTGTAAGACAGAATTTGATCATTCAGGCAACGTGTGGAATTATGCGTGAGAAAAAAACAAGATGGAAAAAGCAGTAGAAAATTGTAAATAAATTAATAAAAGCAGAACTGGATCTGATATGAAATAATGGCTATGAAGTTAAAGCATCAAATGTTAACTTTATTTAACTTTAATGTAAATTGATCTGTATAGAAGCTATAACCCTTTTAAACATGTAGCCTCAAGATCTTGAGAAAATTATTCCATTACCACGAGAAAACAGTATAAAAAATTACGATATATCATTGCTTTTCTTGGCTTCAGTAATTTACAGATCTTATAGACATTTTAAAAGAAACAAAAAGAAACCAGTTTCTTGGGGGTACTGTGGGGATACTATGGTGTAGGAGGTCTAAGAGCACCCCCAAGCTCCTCCCAGTGACATCACTGCACCCTGCAAACATGTCTGTGTTAAGCAAAATCCATCCATCATGCAACTGCTTGTTCTTATCAGGTTAGCAGTGATCCTAGAAGCAATCTGAGGAAGCACAGGGCACAAGGCAATGGACACCCTGGACAGGACCCCAGCCAATGACAGGGCTAACTCAGATGATGACGTGTCAGGGGGATACAGAGACCTCAATTAACCTGACTGCATTTTTTTTTGGACTATAGAAAGAAATCAGAGGAAAACCCATACACGCACACGCACATGCACACACACACACACACACGCACACACACACACACACACAAACATGCACACGCACCTGCATACAGAGGAAAGGCACTCAGAGAGACTAACAATTCTCATTACTCTCCATTCATTTTTGTGTGTATAGCCCTAATCCCAACTATGACGACCTTAACCCCTACCCAGCCCTAACCTTAACCATAAGTTATGTTATAAAACTAAATCTAAGACTTTTTTGTTTTTTTATTTCAGCCACAGATTATTATTATTATTATTATTATTATTATTATTAGATAATAGTTAGATAATTGAGGTTTATATTGTGGGGACCTGAAAAAATTTCCCCCGAGCTAAAAAATATCCAGTGACATTAGGTCCACACAATGTGGTAAATTCAAATCCACACGCAGAACCTACAAACAAATGCAAAGAATTGCAGGGAGGGATTCAAAACAACAACCCTACAGTTATGACTCCACACTGCTACCCACTAAGCCACTGGGCTACAATAGCAAGACCCTGGTAAACATACAAATAGGAAAAATAGAGGGGAAAATCATTGCTGAAACAACCCTGTACAAGGGAATATGGCTATTAGAAAAATAAATAGAATGAGTTGCACAAAAAATAGGAAGTATGTAAAACAAATCTTTTTTAGCAGTGGGGTGACTCAGTGGGTAACATTATGTTCTCACACCTTCAGGCTTGTGGGTTGATATTTCCGCAGTGCCCCCTTTGGGGGGGGGGAGGGGGGTGTTTTACAATTGCTCTCAATGACATTCCATTACATTTTGTTGGGCTACGCGGAAAATGGAAAGTGGTGCATTAAATTCATTAGGGTCTCATCACAGTATGCTGTTTTGCCACCTGACCTCATTAGCCTGTAAGTCAACATTTGCTTTCTGCGGACAACAGTGGACCTTGTTGCCCTGTCCCATTATGTTTCTGGTCATTCATGGCTGAGGATAAGGTCAGGCAATTTTTTTTTACAGTACAGAGTTCCTTTAAAGCAGCAATGTTAAGCCCCAGTACCCGATGAGTGCGGTATGCTGATTCAAATGAATTATTCATTAAGAAAACATATGAAATCCTCGGATCATGTAAATTTTCATATAAGTTTATAGATATTGGATATATATATATATATATATATATATATATATATATATATATATATATAGTTTATGGATATATGGGTATGTTGATAATATTATTTCTCCCCCCTACTTTATCATTAAAATAATACTATGATATGTATTGCAATTGTTATCAGTTAAGTACTCATTAAGGGGCATATGACGTCCATCCTTCTCCCATAACCAATGAGGAAACCCACAAAACACAGGTAGAACATGCAGAGTCGACACATAGAGTTCAGCACAATAGTTCTGGAGGTGTGAGGTTACAGCCAAATCCACTGAGCCACCACTGGTCCAGGTTACGAAGTCCTGAATGGTTATTTGATTAAACCTATGTAAGTTGATTACCAATAATTACTATAATGTTATGTGGCATGGGAATATAATCAAGATAACACATTTTACCGTGTTTGCATAAATCAACATGAAATACACCAACCTCCTAAACCCCTTCAATTTCGGAGAACTTACACAATGATCCTATTCAGACAACAGCATTCAAATGTTTAGCCGTACCGAAATATTTTATAGAAGGCAAAAAAAAAAGTACAGTGACTCTCTTGTCATCACCACTATGCTCGGAGTTAAAAACAGACTTTGAACAGATGAATGTTCAGATCCGTCCTTGAGAAGGAATAGCATTTCACATCACTCACATAATTCGAGTTTGTTTGAATCTTGGGTAAGACCTTTATCATTTACATTATTTATGTATTTATTTTATGGTTACTGAACCCAATATCGTGTGTAAAATAATACACAGAGAAATAAATTATTCATATGTTAAAATGTTACGCTTATTCTTTTGGTCACGCAAGGTACTCTCAGATCCAGACCTATCTGCATGGTAGGAGTGGGGCAGTTCAATAAACTGAAAAAAATTGTTCTGAAATGTTTAATCTACTCCATAATTTTTCATGCCGTGTTTCCAGACACCAGCTGATATCGAAGAACAGTAGGGCCACAAGGACTTGGTCTCAAAGCGCTCCGCATTAACAGAGAAAAGTGTGAATGAAATTAGCTACCAAAATTACTGCAAGCCAGACAAATGTCATGGCTGCAATTAGCCTTTTCTAATTATCGTTGATGCAGATTCATATTCTGTTATTCCAAACATACTCCTTTTCTGTGTAGTAATTAACGAATGAGGTCTAGTAATTTTAATTGAGTTTTTCATTTGCGGCAGATTCCATTTCATTATTAAATCTGCACTATTTCAGAAAATATCAATGAGTCCGACGCAGCCTTGATAGATGAATATTAGAATCAAAGTTGATGTGACGGGCTTGGTAATGCGTTTATAACAACCAGACTGAAGGTTATCTTGACAGAGGAAGGAAAGCGATATAATGAATGCATAATATTAGGCCTATAAAAATATGAAGTCTATTAAGGTATTTTTTAATTAAAGCACTGGAACAAACAGATTTCAGGTTCAGATCCCAGAAGGGATTTAAGATTTAAGGTTCAGATCCCAGGAGGGATTTGAGATTTCAGGTTCAGATCCCAGGAGGGATTTGAGATTTCAGGTTCAGATCCCAGGATGGTTTTAACTGCTGCTACACTTTTAGAAAAGTAAATATTTGTCTTTGTGTAATTTATATCAATACTATTGCTTTAGGTATGGAAGTTTGTAAGCAAATAAATAATGTATACGTTTCTGAAATGTTTCTAAATATATAAGAAGCTCATACCCCCGATAGAAGGCGAGTCTAAAATAAATGATTTTGCATTTATGTAAATGAGCTTTTGCATTTATGTAGAAATGCAAGACCCGGGATGCATTTTTAACCAGTATGCCTTTGATTCAGGAAGACAGGATCAGCCCATTATTTGACATAGGCTATGTCTGCTGCCAGCATTGTGCTGAATAACCATAGTTAAATTAAACCTCATTGGGGCTGACTGCAGCAATGTTGAAGAGGTCAGGTTCATCTCACCTCGGCACTGGCACTGCGGTAGTTTCATTTTGCTCGAAATGCAGCCGCCGCAGCAGGTGTCTAGCAACTTAATAATTTGCAAATGTTTCTGTATAGCCTTAGAACATATTAAATAGCAAAGTATGTAAATCACTGTTCCTCAACATGTGTTTTGGACTCTGTCTGTAATTATATGCCCTTTACATGTAGAAACAATGAATATCTTGTAAATGTAAATAAATGCAAATATTGTGTGACAGAGATTCAGTTTAAGCAGTAGTTTAACACCTCCAAGGCTGTGGTTCTTATCCTGCCTCTACTCTGTGTGGGTGTAGTTTGTATCTTTCCCCCACGGTGGGAAAAGATGATCATCCACGGTGTCCCTGCCCTGTGATTCCTGGGATAGGCTCCAGGCTGACATACCTCATCACTGAGTCCTGAGTCTATTGTCTCTGACCAAGGTGCTGGAGTCTGTTCTCTGAAGCCCAACTCATTAGTCGATTTTCATTCGGCTTTTATTTTATTTATTGAAATAATAATCAGGGAGAGCTTTGATAGATATATTAAGTGTCAATCAGTTTGACGTCTTGTTCTATTATGAATGTATTACGATCATCTGATGTTTTCATTTTTACTCTTATTTTTTGTCGTTTAAGATTATTGTGATGAAACGTAGATGATTTCCTTTGTGACCCAGACATGAGGCGTAAATATAGTGACAGAATTGTGCGTCAATGTAAGCTGAAACTTTTTGTTCTTACTGTGAAGAAAATGGCCATATGTATTTGTTTCAGTTCTCATCCTCTATTATCATCATCTATTTCTGTTACATCATCGTGTTTCTCAAATGCTACCCAGGGAGCCACCAGTCTTCTTAAAGCAATCTTGGTTAGTGAATTTCTTTTGTATTGTGGATGAGATATAGATGGTCATTACACCAGTTCCAAATTATTATGCAAATTGTATTTAAGTGTCATAAGGATTAAATATTTTGTTTTTAAATTAAAATCATGGATGGTATTGTGTCTCAGGGCTCTTTGGATCACTGAAATCAATCAAACACCTGTGATAATTAGTTTGCCAGGTGAGCCCAATTAAAGGAAAAACTACTGAAGAAGGACGTTCCACATTATTAA
>JAAGVU020000061.1:15589504-15605499 GCA_011763525.2 Mormyrus iriodes
GAGGCTTGCAGTTATGCATAAACCTTCTATTCAGCCACCCCTAACCAATGCTCACAAGCAGAAACGGCTGCAGTGGGTCCAGAAATACATGCAGACTAATTTTCAAACAGTCTTGTTCACTGATGAATGGCGTGCAACCATGGATGGTCCAGAGGGATGGAGTGGTGGATGGTTGGTGGACGGCCACCATGTCCCAACAAGACTGCAACATCAGCAAGGAGGTGGCAGAGTCATGTTTTGGGCCAGAGTCAATTATACTCTAATGGTTGATGACTTGAAAATCATGCTGACTGTCATTTGCATCGACTATTTAGGAAAATCAGAGAAAATTATCATTTGCATAATAATTTGGAATGTGATGTACAAGAAAACCAGCAATACAGCACACAAGTATCTTTGAAACTCAATAATTCATCACACACTATTTCAACTTCTTTTCAAAAGAAATTGCGGCAGAAATCAAAACTCAGTGCAAAACTTTAGAGTATGAAAGAACAGTAAGCTGTGCACCATGGCCCACGTTGCCTAGATGCCCCCCAATAAGTAGTTGGAATGCAGAGGTGCTTTTCTTCCAGGATAATTAACAGCTTTTAGCAGAGATAGGAACAAGTTACTCCTTGGTGAGTCTGAGTCAAGTCTGAGTCATGTCTCAAGTCATGTGTCCTCAAGTCCAAGTCAAGTTGTGAATCAAGTAACTTGAGTCCCTACCTATGTCAGTTTTTTTTGTACCTTCAGTGATTGAAACTTGCTGCAGCAAAAACCAGCCACAGTATGTTGTAGGTTAAGTCCTTCATAGGCAGAGAGAGAGAGAGGTTGCAAAGAAAATCTCCACTCTGTCACGGTTGTAATCACACAGTTTTTACGTCTGTCTATATGCAGGGAGTGATGCATATTTCCAACAAACTATCTCAGGAGACCTTGCATTCAGCCAAGTGAAAATGCAGAGAGCAGAGAATTAATATACACTGAAATTATTATATTAACATTATGATATCCAGAGGGGGATTTTAACTTCAAGCCTTCTCGAGTCATAGGGTCCAAGTCAGGCCCAATCTCATTTACCCTCATACCTCATTTACCCTCAAGTCCAAATCGAGTCCAACAGGGGCAGTTTTGGCGGGGGTGGGCGGCCAGTGCCTGTGTGATAATATGTATGCCCCCCCCGTGGCCCCCCTAAATATGTATGCTACTTGCGTCTGAAATAAATGTATTATTTTTTTATTACTATTATTATTATTTACATTTATATATGTGGGATAAAATTTTGTGCCCTGGGATCAGGCAAAACACAAACGAAGCACATTGTCTTGACAGACTCTCAACGGGGGTGCGCCGCGTGGTCGAATTGCTTCAGTTAGTGAAAAGCGAAATAAACGACAAAAAAAAATAATCAATCTTGTGGAAGCAAGACAGTCTAAACAAGAAATCAGAATGAGTTACATACTTGTAAAAACTGGATGATGTGACTGCAAAGCAATGCATATGTAACCTATCAGTTTTCAAAATTGTCTTTTGCTTCTTAATGCTGGCAATCTAGTGTAAGCGATATTAGGAGGACATTAAGGTCAAATGCATCTGGCCCCCCTAAGAGAACAACTGGCCCCAGTCTGCCCTCCCAGTTGAAATGGTCTAGATCCGCCACTGGAGTCTTTCCATCACATTTGCCATTTGCAAGTAATCAAATGTGTGACTTCAGTCCAATTTGAGTTACGAATCAGTGACTCGGGTCCCCATCTCCGGCTTCTAGATCATTTGATGAAAGGTTCTGTAGGTAAGTACAGATAAGTGTCATCAAACTGCAGTCTAGAAATAACAACCGGTTACTGGACTGTCTCAGACATTTCAAGCCAATATTTTAAGTTTCACTTTTTTACTCAGGAAGTATTATTTCCCACCGAATGCAGTTTGTGTTATGATTACAGTAGGCATGATAACTATAGGAACATAGCCATGTAGTAAAATTATGGGTTTGACCCACCAACCCCCACCAAAATTAGTTTGAGACCATTCAGACATAGAACCAGTCACGGAAAATGAATTTCCCCCCTCTTGAAATTTTTTTTCTCCCTGCAGTCAGCGTAATCTACCTCCCCATTCTACTGTTCAACCAACAGTTTCAGGTTGTAGGTATTTTTTCATTCTTATATCTGAGTGTACTCTCAAAGGTCAGGAAAGCAACAAATTAGTAAGCCATAAAGTCCCATACAGATTATTCTTCACCTTGAGGAATCCTGCTTTAATTGAGGGTGGCAGAATAAACGGTCACACAGAGACACATTAGTTTTTTTAATTAAGGTGATTAACAGGACAATGTCTGCTGCGGATGGCGAAGCTGCTGGAGGTGGTAGAAGATAGGGCTGGGATCTCCTCTCCACGTGCCGGGGGTAACGGTGCTGGGCTTCACTTCTCGGCTCACATGGGGAGTTCTGTCATCCCACAGGCTTGACTAAAAATGTAGAGGAGGAAGAAGGCAGCTCCAGATAGGACATTAAAGGATTCCACCCCCTACTGGGGATATCGGGATGAAATGCTGACGGCTAATGCAGTCTGCTGTACAGCAGCGGCCTCATAAAAATGCCAACTTCTCTGTACAAATGACAGCCCCCCCCCCCCCAACAAATTTTCCTCAAAAAAAGAGGTATGTCACAGTGGCAAAAGGTCCTCCGGTAAATAAAGCTTGTGTGGGAAGCTCAAGCGTGCCAATCATCGCTACTTAAAATATTCCCACAGTGGCGTGTGAGTGATTGATTGCTCCTGCTCACACGAATCTTCCACGCCTGGCTTTGAACCTGCAAGCGCTTTAAGAGCAGGTCGCTGTCGTGTGGGACGGAGCTTCATTTACTGATTTTGTAGATGTACTTCATAAAAAAGGCACTGTCAGTCAGGAAAATACTGTACGTAAACCATGCGAAAAAGGGAAAATCAAAGTGGCTGCATTCAAAAAGAAATAGTTTCGTGCCAGTGAAGCAAACGTCAATGAAACTTAAAAAGGCCAGTGACTTTTTTCAGCATCGGTGCCCCTAGACAAAACTGAGGGCCAGAGACATGCACAGAATTTTTGAGGGCCAGGTGCTTGAACAGGAGGGTGTAACTGACCGGTACTTTTGGCACAAGGGGCATGAAGGCCAAATTTTCACTAGTGGGGGGAAGGGGGGCCGGGATATTTTGCATCAATGTCAGTTATCAAAAAAATGACTTTTAGCAATGGGGAGGAGGGGGTATTTTCAATCATTGAGACGAAAGGACCAGACCTGCCCCCCCACCCATCCCGAGGGCTCTAACTCTTACAAATTGAATAAAAGAAGACACATCCATTGTCATTTGAAAGGCTACAAAGGCCAAAAATGCTCAAACTGTCAAAGATATTTACATATTACAAAATATTTCTACAATATTCAAATGTGTCACAAGTATATAGACGTAATGCTAGGTATAAAGAGTATTAACCTAGTAATAATAAAACAATGACACTTTTACAACACTAGAATATATACATAGAATATACACATTTTTTTCATGGTGTGCATTCTAGATCCCTTATGCAAAATGAATTCTAAAAATAAATTTTGACAGTTTACAGGGCCAAAGGGTATAATTTCATGCAAGCCTTGATCCATGCACCTACAATAATGGGATGATATTATACTTTATCTATGGTCTTCCAAAATAAAGAAAAATTGCCTAGAAATGTTTGAATTTTTAATGGGTTAAATATTATATATACTGTATATAAAGCTTTTATAAAAAGGCAGGACTTGGTGGCAGTATTGTATGTTGAAATTTCACCAGTAATACTTTCTGAGTTAGCGTTCTCTCATTTTTGGCAAAACTAATTGCAAATTTGATTATACAATGGCACGTGTTTTAGCATGTGTTTAGCAAACCAAAGTTAGCTGATGGTTAGCTGAACACCCTAGCTGAAGATTCCACAAAAAAGTCATTGTAATTTGCTAATTGTAAAGAAGCATATTCTATACTATTGTGATAGCATGCATTATCTGAGCCAGCAGGAGAAAGGGCTTGGTTTGGAAGTGCATGGTGATCAATCGATCAGGAGCTCTCTTACTAGCCCTGAGGTAACACCCAGCTGACACATTTTGTATTGGTTACTCTTTATGGGTTAAACATGGCCAGCTGAGTGGCTTAAAGGAGACTGCTGAATCTGGTATATGTTGTTGTAAAGTGTATGGTATTCACACAGCTGGTATAACAAAAGCCAGGTGCTCAATTGAACCCAGCTGTCCTGAAGCCGACCTATATCCCAAAACATATGCGAGCTACAAATTCAAACTGCTACTGAATGGCAGTAAAGGTCCTGTTTTGTATAAGTCAATGCACCTTTCTGTATCAGTAGCACAAAATCCATATTACATACAGTGCTGTGCAAAAGTCTTGGGAAGCTATTTATCTGGGTAGTAAATGTATGTTTGCACAGAATTTCTTCTGTTCTCCAAAAAGTTACTGATATCTTGTTGGATGGTTAGAAGAACACCGCTTCAGTTCCCAAGCCTCTCCTCCGGGGCACCCCAACCATTCTATGTATTCCAGGCCACTTAATTCATTAATTTAATTAGTTTGAAAAGTCAGTGAGGTACTGATTAGTCATATGAGGTTAGCTATGGATCGAGTCAAAAAATATATAGGTGTATTGGATGCAAATAATGGGGTGACTAGAAAGGTTTTGAAATTAACACTGACACACTTTGACAGACATAAGATAGTTTAACACCAACATGAAGATCATTAAAGCATCATTTTCTTTGACTTCCTAAGACTTTTGCACAGTACCGTGTGATATAAATGTATATGGTTGTAAGTAAAGCAAAGGCATCCAGCTGAAACCATAAGATTGATCCCAGTGGGGCTTATTTATAAAGCAGTGACATTATGACTCTGGCCAGCTGCATTGTATTTTGTGGGTTTGACATCGGCTCTGTTGAAAATTACGTGAACATGACTGGAAAAACCAAGCCGATTCTGGCTGATTGGCACAAGCTGTGGCATGTGACATTCCCATTGGTGCCTTTAAACGTGTGGGACCTTCTTGTTTTTTTTTTTGTTTGTTTCTTAAAGAAATGGTAACCTGAATTGTCCAAACATCTTGGTCATTGCTACAAAAAGTAAGTCCCTGGCTGTAGGATAGGGGTACATTATTCTATGATGCAGGTCGGCAGATGGTTATAAAACACAAAATGTATTTCAGGGCTCTGGATGTCACGGGGTGCTAAAAAGCAAAGTTTAAAATGATTAATGTATTCAGGAAGAGTATCGCCTCTGTTATCCTCCTGAGACGGAGCCATCTGGGTCACAGTGAGTCACAGGACCCAGCAGATTCATACCAGCAGTGGGTCATAACTCTAAGGCTGATGAACATGTGTACACGGGGGTCTTGCTAATATCCAAATGCTCATAACGGCAGAACTTAGCTCACTGGGCATTTTAACTCAATCAGAATGGGCGACTAATGACACTGACTACATTTAGGTGCTTTAAGTGCTCCTCAGTGGTGCCGAGATTGAACTTAATCAAATGAAAAGACTGTAATGAAAGCATTGTGACCAATCCCGTGAAGGCCAAGATAAAGACCGCTGCGGCTAGACACACCAGCATAATATCAAACTGCTCTTATGGGATCTAAATGGTAAAGATAATAATTTAATTTGAGGCACACTTGGAAAGTGGTACATGTACCACTCATTTCCAGGTTTTCCTTACTTTCAAGTGTGAATCTCAACCGATACTTTGAGCATTGTAGGGTTTTACAAATGTGAACGTGACTTTAATAGATACTGCTACTATGTCCTTGAGCAAGAACCTCTTAAAATGAATTACCCCAGCAAGTATTTCATAGTATATGCATGTAATATAGTATGCAATGAATCAGAATGCTAGGCAACTTAATAATATGCAGTAATAATCTTCAAATTAATGCCAAATTTATTGCTACAGTTAAAAAAAAACATTACAGGATGCATTTAAGTAGAAAAAATATAATAAATGCTATGAAATTGACCCACTCATGCCCATAGTTTCTAAAAAAATGGTGTAACAAATTGATATAATTTAGAAAAACAGGTTCCTGTTGCTAAACTTGACACAACTGTAATTTCTGCTTTTGCGCGAATGGATTTAGTCTCTGGGCTTTCTGTGACCTTGTGGATGTTAAGCGGTTATTTTAAAAGGGACAAACTCTTTTATAACCTGTCACTCACTGCGCTGAATAGCACCATTCAGCCCCTTCCCATACACACCCCCCCCACCCCCCACTCCGCTACCTTTGGCTGCTCTCCTCGGTCTCAAAACAGCTTGACACTGTTTGTTCAGCTTTTCAAACACGTATCAGCTTGTCCCTGCAAACGGACCTTGTTCAGCTTCAACCCCCTGAAGGGGGTTCGGGCATCAGCCCCTCATAACGGACCCGTCGCCCCTTCCGGTAATGCTCCTCCTGACAGCCTCGGCATAACTCGATTGCACTGACATTGTAATGCCCCCCGCCATCACAATTTCGGCACCCCAGCCATTTCCTTACAGCTTTGTAGGCAGCTGTACGCGTCAAATGAGACGCTGCTATGAAGCCGGGGGCTTAAAGTAATCAGATTTTCTGTGCTTGGATATTCTCAAGAAAAAAGATGAAAGGTGCTTTGAAAACTACACTCAAGTGTCAAAAGCGTATATATATTGTGCTCTTGTGCCTTTTCCAGTTTTAGGCATGAGAACAGGTGACCTGTGTGATCAGATGTAAATAGTTTATTTGGAGCAAGGCGGAGGCCTGTTTCAGTGCTGGGGATCCGGGAGGAAGGGCTGGGATTTTAGCGAATGCCTTTTTTATTCATGATAGCCTCTTGCTTTGTTCAAAATTCGCATTCTACAAAATCTTACTGAACGGAATGGGAAAATGTGGAAATTAAATGGGTGTGTTGGAAAGATTGTGTTTAGCTTAAGTGGGAAAAATGGGAAGCTACAGTGAAATTATTTTAGTCTGTTTGTTATATTAAACCAAACTGTAAATCCACCCATATTATTCTGGTCAGGGCTGCAGGGAAGCTTGTAGTCTATCCCAGGCAGCATAGGTTATAAGACTACAGTGCCAGTCCATTGCAGGGCACTTACACATACATATTCATAATCTACAGGTTATTTAGAGACAACAATTAGCCTAACTGCATGCCTTCGAACTGTGAAAGAGAACAGGGTTACCCAGAGAAAATCCATGAATCTGGGGGAGAACATGCAATCTCATACACAAACACAGAAAGTAGAGGTGGGATTTGAACTCCCAACCCTGGAGATGTGATTCAACAGTGCTACCCACTGAATGGCCATTCCACCCTAAAAATTGGGTTTAATTCTTTGTTTTGAAACATTTTGTGAAACAAAGTAACACATAATTTCAATTAAGTTAGTTAATTTAGGTAATTTAGTAATACTGTCAGGATCAGTTCCTGTCCTGCACTGGTCCATGTGTCGTTTTCCCATTTAGCCAGTGGGTGTCACTGGTCATCCCGTCTCCCATTATTTCCTAAGTTTGTTAGCTCCTAGTGTTTCCCAACCCCCAGTCATTGCATGGCTTAATAGAATAAGCAGGCAGCTTTCATCCCCACTTCCCTTTAGTTGTAGATTCAAGGCTTGTCAGAGACCAGCCTCAACTGTGTTTGCAATTTTTACTGTTAGTTTCTTTATATGCTTGATCTGTGTATTTGTGCCATTCTTCCATGTTGGTCCCTGTATTTTGTAATGTTTATTTACCCTCTTTTTCTAGTCTCCCTCTGTTAAGTGACCTCACCTGCTCCTTGTTGCACCTAGTTTGTAATAGTCCACCCCTGCCCCTTGTTATCTGTGTGTATTTAAGTGCCTGCCCTCATTCTGTTTCTTAGTTGGTCACTGTGGTTGTTTGCTGATCTTGCACCTGATTTTAAACTGGTCCCTAATTGTGTTCAATTGTGTTACTTTGTGGTTGTTACTGTGTATTTGTTCCTGTGTATTTGTTCCTGTGTTGTTAGTGTTCTGTTCTTTGTATGGTCCCCACATTTCATTTTAGTTTTATTTTTACCATTGGCTTTCTTTGTGGTTACTTTTAGTTAGTTCTTGTTTTACCTGTTTTGCTTTTTGACCCCTTGTGGTCCCTTCATTTTGGTTCTCCCTTCATGTTCTATTTTATTAAATAAACCCTGTTTATTGAAAGCCACTACATGGACTGTCCCTCCTTTTTCAGTGGCCACTTTATTAGATACACCTAATTCTGGGCCCAGCTGGTGCTGACAGGGCGGTCCTCTATGGCAGAACTTGTCATGTGAAGGGGCTCCCCAAGGTAAAATTTGCCAAACAGGGGTGGGCTGAAGGTGCGGCCCTCTGAATCTGCCGGGTACCCATACCTTTCTGTTACAGCCGCCATTGTTATGTGTGCTGTATGCGAGTCTTGTTCTCTTCAACTCTGTTCCAGTTGGCCACGTCACCCACTGCAGCCTGTTCTGATATCCAGTCTATGTTTATAGTTCTACCATCGCCCACCTTACAAAATTTGCCGCTGTGTGCAAGAAAACAGCCCGGCTAATTACTCGCAATTTTGCATTCTATTTTGGTCATTCTGATATTTGACTTCAGATTGTATTTTGGTTTTCGCTCTTTTGTCAAAGCCGTTCAGTTTTGTTGCTCGGTTTGCTTGATCGCTCGGTTACAGTTTGGATCAATCGACTACGATTTCACCTGTTCCCCTTTTGCATGATTGTGTGTAGAAAGGGACTGCCCTTTTTGTCTTGAGACTGATTTCTGTATTTGTTTTTTAGAGGTACGATTGTCTTTTTGTTTCATCCTTGTTTTTCACCCAGTGAGTTAGTTCGGGGATCACTTAGTTAGCCTGTTTTGTTTATTGTTTTGGCCTTGACCACTGCCATTGTCTATCACAAGTGTGTTGTACCCATTATATGCCTATTTGTTATTGTGTCTGTTCATTGTATCTACAATAACACCACCCCAAAACCACATTCCATTGTCTTTGTTTGTCTTCCCTTCACCCATTTCTGTACACTCCAACACTAGACTGGGCTGTAACAGAATTTGCGGGTTTGTACGAGATCTCTTTATCCTTGCATTGTGGCAGTTATTGTCTTTGTGTTGGAGGAGGAGTGGAAGGATATGGATGACTTTGATTTAATTTGATTTGCCCTCACTCCCACTTTAGAGAAATGTAACCAACACCCTTGTTGGTTTGAACCCACTAAGGTACTCAAGTTGTGCATTCAGAGAAGCCATTGTGAACAGTGTTGCATTGAGCTGTTTCAGCTTGTAGCCTTCCTGTTAGTTTTAAAGCCTGTAACACCGATCCATTTTTGGACGACAGAAGTTGTTGGGCAGTCGATGACAGTCAGTAATTGCCTGTTGTTCCAGTGTGTGCAGCACAATTGGATACAGTTGGTCACCATTGGCACTATTTTGGCCAATTTAGCATGTTCAATTGGTGTTATAGCCAGTCGGTGAAACTAAGCTCTCTGATTTGGGCTGTATGTTAACCGTCACCTCTAGTCATGCCAATGTGTTGGAGCGTGAAGTTTCACAATTGATGGGAGCTGACGGCAGCGAACAGAAGCCAACCAGTCATTAATCTTAGTCAGTGACTTTGTCGTTGGCTTGGTGTGTATCCAGCTTAATGGGTCTGGCTGCTCTCTGCTGACCTTTCATTATAACTAAGTATTTTACGAAATGGAACTGCCGCAGACTATATGTTTTTATCACACCATTCCTTGTAAATTCTAGATACCATGGTGTTTGATAATCCAAAGAAGGTGGCTATTTCTGAGCCGATAGAACCAACTTTCACACCACATTCAAAGACTCAGTATCTTAACCATTGTAATGCTTATTGGACCAGTAAATGACTATGTCTGTGTACTGTATATATTCAGTTGCAGCCATATGAGCCGATGTTTGGACGGGTAGGTTGTTTGCATCAGCAAACAGGTATCAAAGGGCATAGATTTGGGTACGGATGGTAGGGACATGTCTATAGCAATAATATTTGAGTACTGTGTTCGTATAGGGGAATGCGGGGCTCGGGGCTGATTTGGTCCTTACCAATGTTGAAACCAAACCTACACCCTTAGCATATCCTTATCCTGAACACTGGATGGGGGGGCAATATTAGGAAGCACTGGGCACAAGGTTGGGGTACACCCTGGATAAGTTGCCAGCCTATAACAGGACAGGTACAGGCAGTCCCTGGGTTAGGAACATCCGACTTACTGACAACTCGTACTGCTACAAACGGACTGCTAAAAAGCCTATTTATATTACAATTTCGATTCAAATACAATGGTTCATAAAAATGCAGTATTTTGTGATGCTCATGAAAACATTACGTGACTTCAGTGGTTCGTTGACTTGAAGTACAGTACAGTAAGATATGTAGTTATTATTACCGTATAATTATTGTATACTGTATTATTATATACTGTATTATTATTTTCCCAACTTACATACAAATTTCAGTTAAAAACAGACTTAGGGAAAAAATCTTGTTAATAACCTGGGGACTGCCTGTACACACCACAGGAAGTTTAGAATTGCCAATTAGCCCAACTAATTGGAAATCAGTGTACCATGCAACACAGGGAGAATACACGAAATGCAAAGCCACAGAGCAGAGGAGAGATTCAAACCCCCAACACTGGAGGTGTGAGGCTACAGTGCTACCTTGTATGGTCATTAACTTCATACATTCAGAAATGTTCTGAAGTAAAAATCGGTGGAATGTGCTTGAGGTAGGAGAAATACTGTAGGCGGCCAAGGAACCTGTAATGATTACTTGGCAGCGTATCCTCTAGACAGAAATTGATCCATCTTATCCAAGTGTTGTAGCTTCTCTCCTGGCCTGAGGCTGCAGAACTTATGGATCTCCATCCACATCTCCCTGAAGACAAGTTCTTCACTTACAGAGGTAGTTCCAAAGTTTTTTGATTTCTGATTCCTCCCTGCCTGGTCTGCCTCCAAGGGCTTATTGCCACAAAGAGATGCCACCGAGCTAATTTGTAAAAATGAGCTACTTAAACAGGAAAAGTTCAGATGTGTTTTAATGCATCTTTGACACAACACCAGCAATCAAAAAATCACCACAAGGTAAATTCCCAGCTTGAACTTTCAATTTAATAGAAAAGTTATTCGAAAAACAACACTTATTGAGTTTGGACGAATAATAAATAAGTAAACAAGTTAAAAGTTCAGGTTGGAAAAAACAGTCCACAAATCCCTTGAAGAAATGGATTTGGATCAATATTTTAAGATAGATTTATTAAGAATTTGTTGTTTTTATTTGTAAAGGCAATTTAAACAAGTGGGTAGTGGAAACTGGAAACTGTTATCTCCTCAGCCAGGTCTGTGGGTCAGATCAGCATGCCTCCTGTTTACATGCTTGGATTCTCTGCAACACAAACAATATTTTTGGTTTAGATAAAATATTTACTTGCTTGTCATGTGGGGGGGGGGGGCAATATTTCAAAAGTTTTTTTTTAAGATATCTCCACTCATATTTTGTACAAAAAATAAGGTTTGAGCTATAAGGTGGGGATGTACTAATAGATTTAAGGTGCATATGTAAAGCAAAATAATCTTAGAGTTATGTTAGTTCCGATGTACAATGAAAACTTGATATTAGTGTCATAAAAAAACATAATGTTAGTGCTGATGCGTGAGTAAAAATATATCGTCCAAGGCTAGGTCCAGTTAATATGCAGTTTATTGCTGCTAAACACATATCTTTTACTCCATTGGACTTTTTTGTGTTACCACAATGGCTATAAATAAATTAATAAAATAAACCATGAAGAGAACACAGAGACTCAGAGTTCTGTGGAATTGTTTGCTTTGGGGTTTAATTTAAGGGTGTGAAAAACACAGCGGGACCATTTCGTTTGTCATCAGCTTTAATGAGATATACGACAGGGATGTAATCAGAGAGCGGATTCCCTCGGATGCAGGTGCCTCGCTGCTCCCGGTTCTAATTCGAAAATCAGTGGGATACGTCCTTGAGCGATGTCACTGCATGCACTTGGTTGCAGCACTGTTTGGTTTCCATGCGCCGTTGCCTCGATGCAGGTTAAGCAGCCGAGCATCACCGCTAGAATTCCCTGCGCTGGGCTGGCCTTCAGGATAGGCCATAAAGCCGTCATTTGTTTTTGTTTATTTGCAATCTTTTTGATTCTAATGGAATTCTAGTATTCATAAGCATTTGAAATAGCATTTTGCCATTGAATAATTATTTGTTTTAGAAACTTTATATGGGTTAAATAGAAAATGGTTCATTAAATTATTAAATTAATTAAATATTGCACATTAAGCATTTGCCCTTTCTGATAAGAGGATTTCAATGACTGCAGGTAGTTAGGCACTTCCTGGATGAAAGTTGTAGTATTTCAGGGGCAGTGATTATTGGGAGAAATATTAATATTTGTTTCTATTAATCAATGAAGTATCTTTTATTGTCTGAGTCATTTATTGTATGATTGTTATTGAAAAATAACAATACACGAAAAAGATTCACCAATGTGAATACACTAATGCAAATAAAGACTGACTGGAATCTAATACTAATATACCCTCAAATAAATGCAGTGTTGATAAGGCAGGGCTTATCCAGCATTTGCAGACACCTGATTTATTTTTTGCAGATCCTGCCTAGACTTATGTGAAATTTCCGAAAGATGATTCCTCACAAGAACAATCACAGTCAAAGCTAAATCGTTAAGCCACAACTATCCTCCTTTTATTGAGGAGAAGCAGAAATCTAGACATGTAATATAATGCGTGGACTTTCCAGCTGCTTCGACAGCTTGACAAAGTTAGAAAATGTATACATTTCTTAACATGGCACGCTGGCAAAAGGTCGCGCCCCAAACGGCACATACCCACGTGCCCAGGTCTTCCACCTGTCAATCACTGTCATAGCAGATGGGCCTCTGAGTCCACAGTGCTGACAAGACTGGGCCTGCTGACCTCCAGTTATGTAGCTGAGGAGGCTGAACAGAACTCGAGTGTTGGGTTACAATCACCAAGGATGAAGTCGTGGAAAAAAACAAGGTCAGGAGATTAGCAAACAAGAACCAAGACACTAAGCCAAAACCAGAAACTGGAGAGGTAGTCAAACAGATCCGATTCACAGAACTGAATAGAACCAGAGGGCTGAGGCTGCTCTTCCACTGCACTAGGTACACTACTTTCGGTGCTGACTCTTTTCCTGACCTCCGGTTGAGCACCAGTACCAAAAGTTCCAGTACCCAAAGTACCAAAGCAGCTGGGGTACTTTATCTGGGACTTCAGTACTTTGGGGTGGGGCTTGCAAATGCGTTCATTGTTGATTGGTTATGCAAATAGCCTGCCTCTGAAATACAATACACTTGGCCTCGCGAATGAAGTTACGAACTCAGAAAACAACGATAAAGTAAAAAAAAAAACAGTAGTAATGATGTATGCATGGACAAATGAAGAGACTCAAACTTTAGCTGAGATCTGGTCAGAAAAACTAGTAGAAGATTTAGATAGCATGACAAGAAATAAAGTATTTGCTATAATATACTAAGGTTGCACAATATTGATAAAAAATCAAATATGTGATTTTGTAGAAATAAATATTGGAATATTTATAAAGCAAAAAAACTGTTAAAAACAAACATTTCTCACAAACTCATCTATGAGTGATTTCAATTTTAAGAATTGGCTTAGAAAGTACATGCAGAGAGCTCATGCAAAAGCTGTCACGTCCAGCCCCGCCCTCCTAGTCGGTTCCCAGCATTTCCCACAGGCGGGGCTGCTAATCAGCCACGCCTGTCGCTCGTTGTTGTTACCTCGTGTTCCTTCCCCTTGTTAAATCAGCCACAGGTGCCCCTCATTCATTCCCATGTCTTCCAATGTGTAAGAGTGCCTTAGGCCTATGATACCTTGTCTGGTCATTTGGTCATGTCTGTGGGGTGGACGGCGAGGCATGATGCAGGTTGAAAGGACTCAGCGCAGGACAGGCAGAGTAAAGGGTAACCCTGTGTGGGGACTTTATTGGCACAACGAGCGGCGAGCATGGACGACACCAACAGGCAACTATAGAACACCATAACATCACATCAATGACCCCAAAAGGGGAGCACAGCCCTGGGGAAACTCTTATACACAGGAACACCTAGGAATGAACAAGGGGCACCTGTGACTGGTTAACGATAGGGCAGGAACACAAGGTAACGACAATGGGCTACAGGCATAGCTGATTAGCAGCCCCGCCTGTGGGAAACTTTGGGAGCAAATTAGGAGGGCCTGGCTGGACATGACAAACGCAGCAACGGTAAACTTTAAATACATTTTTTTTAAACGCATAGCTAAAAATATTGAAAAGGAACACTCATCAAATTGCAATGCTTGCTAAGTTTTGTTTCCTATGACAGTAAAAATGTTTTAGAGAAACTTCCTGTGTTATGTCTGTACCATATGAAGGTATGAAAAAGCTTGATCTCAAACGAGCTGCCTATCGTAGTCCTTGCAATGTGTGAATTGCATGTGCATGACATGTTCGCATTAATATTATACATCGCCCAGCCCTATAATACAAGCCCACCATAGATATTTTTCAAATTTGTTACAAAATATTCCCTCTTGTGTTGTGATGTCATTCAGCACTGGTACCAGTTTTTACGCCAGTTTAAAAGCAACGCCTTGAAGTACTGTACTTTAGGTACTTTTTTTGAAGTACTGAAAGTAGAGTAAATGGTGCAGTGGAGAAGTGCCCTGAGAGACCAGAAACAGAACTGAATTCAGACAACCAGACCTAATGGCCCAAATTGAGTTAGAAACACCACAAAACCAAGACAGATCCAAATTAAAGCATCATTCAGAGTGAGCATAAACAAATTGGCCGCAGGTGTGAATGATCACAGACTGAAACCATATGGAGGTGGGCGTGACCATGGAGGATGACCATGTCTGGTGACTCGAGGAACAGATTCTGGACCAGATGTGATGTCTATGAAGATGACCCAAGAAATATGCTAGAATTATACTAATTAAATAAGTCGATAAAACTGGGAATTAGTGTTATGGATATTTTAAAATGAATTCCCATGCCATGCTGCCTCAATGAAACGGAGATTTTCCTTTAAAGACCTAGCAGGGGTAAAGGTACACTCTGCAACTTCCTGTGGATAGTGCAGAACTTTATGTTCTCTCTATTTCCTTAGGGCCACTTTAATTTCAGGTTTCAGCACCTTTATCATTTGTTTCATTTAAAGGGGCAATGACCTTATTTTATGTTCCATTTGTCTTAATAAAACCCGTTTATTGTTTAAAACCCTACAGACTCTGTCCTGCCACAGTGCCAGAGTATATGATTGTTCATTTATTTATTTATTTTTTCTCAAAGCCAGAAACACTTTTTATCAAGGCTGCACATCCAAAGGCTGTCAAAATGTTTTCAGAAAAGTTGTGACTTGTTGGATGATTGATAATATTTTACCACAGATCTTATGTTTAATTCAAGTCAGGCCCTTGACAGGGACAATAAAGAAAAGTTTCATCACTATTGTAAAATGAGTAGACTGAAGCAGGCTTATGTAAGGATTGCATATACTGATCTAAAATTCCTTTATCACTTTCTACTAATCACCTGTCAGTTCCATTCATGACAAAATGTCCAAAATGCCTAAAACATAAAGAAAACAAAGATTTAATTTTATGTACTGGCTGCTATATAGAAATAAAATGTTTTGACCCCAGACCATAACTGGCCTTTGAACATCAATGTGACATCGACTTTAGTTTTGTCCTTCTCTCAATACCCAAGTGTCATATTCTGCATACTTACAAAATACATTTAATTTCTTACAGTGTACCTAATTTTTCCTTGAGATGACAGTTTATAACAAAAGAATAGATTGCATTAGTCTAAGGCAGGGGTGGCCAATCTTATCCGCAAAGGGCCGGTGTGTATGCGGGTTTTTGCTGCAACTCCCTAATTAGATTACTAATTAGAG
>JAAGVU020000061.1:15613105-15662112 GCA_011763525.2 Mormyrus iriodes
ACGCACAAATATACGTATCGTATATCATTGAAGAGTTTTATTTAATACGTAAAACATAGTTGTAAACACATTGTAATAATATATATTTCAACAAAAATAATTTTATATTTAATATAATATACAGTAATGCATTCGTTTTACTTCCCCAGTTATATTAGATATATTATGATTATTCCTTTAATATTAGTATCATATTTCTAAAACGGGAACACTGCAGTCATGCCTCATTTGCACTCTGGTAATGTTTACATTCTCAGCTGATTTCGGCCAGTGAAATCAACAGGGCAAACCAACTGAGGAAGCATGTACCAGAAATTAAAAGACCCATCGTCCGCAGAAGCCTGCGAAGCAGCGAAAAATCCGTGATATATATTTAGATATGCTTGCATATAAAATCCGCGATACAGTGAAGCCGCGAAAGTTGAAGCGCGATATAGCGAGGGATTACCGTACCGTTGTTTTCAATTGCTGAGATAGATTCTGCAATACTGAAGTCACTTTCTCACAACTCTTCGGTCTACAATACCAACACACAGCTTGGCCAAAAACAACATCTCTCCTCCAAAATGCACTACAACCACCTAGACAGTTAATTCATGCCTCAAAAGAGATTCATACCACCAAAGCATTAGCAAACCATTATCTTTCTGGAAGAAAATTATATCACACACAAAAGAATGGCTTAGAAAACATTAACAACAGAGAGCATTACATAAAATATAACACGGATCATCTGTAAAGTAACTCCGATGTCATTTGACATAAACATTGTGTTACAAAACAGAGCACTTTTTCACTCAATAAAATGTCCAGGAATGAAACAAACCATGCTGCAATATATTTCAATTTCAATGTATATATGTGTGTGTGTGTGTCTATATATATATATATATAGACACACACACACACGCACACAACCACACACTTGCACAGCTACAATAGTTGTACTGCTAAACCATCCTCTTCTCTGGATCTAGCCACAAGTTCTCATCTACATCACATGTGGTGTCCTTTCTAGCAATACATCTAGGGTAGTATCTGTTGGCAATACACCTGATTAGGTAATCACCTGGAATGGATGCCTGCTGTGTTTGGTCTTATTTTCATTTTATTTATTTTATATCATATCAGCTTTATAATATATTTTGGAAGGGTCTTGACAGTACTGTGGCAAATTGTAGTAATTCAGTTTTGATTGTATGATTAATAGTTCTTGGAACAGTTTATAGGCATGTGCAAAATGGCTTCTAAAAATGTAAAGTTTTGATGGATTTTGAGTGAGAATGGAATCCATAGCACAGCTGGAGTGGCACAAATGCGCAGTAATTTGGGTGCATTTACTGGACCAGCGATTGATGCACAACAGGTGAATTAACACAGAAACATTAAATTGATACCTTTTCTTAAAGGGTAGGCCTAACACTGGAGTCCACGACGTCCTTACCGCTACCTTTAGCTGCCTCCCCCTGCATGCCTGTGATTGGGGATCTGCTGCCTCAGGGAGCAATGATGGTAAACTATAAGTAGTAAATCACCAAATACTGCAGCAGCTCTATGTGTTTTTTTCATTTATTCCTTTCATTTATAGAGGATGTTGACTCTGTTTCTTGTTTGTTCTTTCTATTACATTTATGCTGTTTGAAAGCAAGTCAAACAAAAAGCATCGTGAAAAAATCCAAGTATAAACATGCAGCTGTTCTGAAAATGTGGAAATTTGCACATATCCACTAATACTGGGTTGGCTATATACAGTATATATGGTGTTATGGAACAAGGTTGGAAATGTTTTAAATATCTTAGAGCTCTTATGATTTTGGAAAACATACTGGGCATAAATTTCCATTTTATTTTCCTAATAATCCCTCCATCAATGCATCTTCTTTCTGCTTACCCTAGTATTTGTTGAGGGGGTTCTGGAGCCTATCCTAGGCAGCATGGGACACAAGGCAGGGGTACACCCTGCATGGGATGCCAGTCCATATTTTAACACTAATAATTACAGTACCAGTCAAAAATCTGGACACACCTACTGAAAAATCATTTGTTTTTCAACAAGATAATGACCCCAAGCATACTCCAAGTTTATGTAAATACTGCATTCTCTTGTGAACAATGAATGAGATAGAGTGCTGTGACAGATGACCTGCCCCCTGCTACAATCCCACAACCTAAACCCTATAGTGCTGATCCGGGATGAGTTGAATCAAAGAACAAGAGCCAACTTGTGTCAAGTAGGGGTGGGTGATATTGCTTCAAAAGTCTATGACAATGTTTCAAGGAATTTTGTGAATATGATATTTATGATGGTGTGGAAAAAAATACTGAAGAACGATTTATTGGTGATTGCAACTTGCAGGCAGAAGCATTTATTAGTGCAAACAAAATGAAGGGCATTTTCCATCCATTTTTTCCAATGAGCTACTGTTACTGATGACAGACTACCTAATTCGGAGTGTGATTCTATTGCCGCAAGGTGCAAGGAGCAATATAGTGCAATAGCTGTGACACAGCATTAAATACAGTGACATAGTAAAAGTCACATGTAAGCACAGACTGAAACTGCTGCATTGCCTCTAATTTCTTGTGTAAACATAAAATGGATATACCATGAAATGAGGTAAGGTATAATGTCAGTGCTAGAACTGTACAAGGAAACACTTCAAGAGTTAACTAGCTATCCAGATGGCAAACATCACAGTCAGAGCTTTAGGCTCTTTGTCAAGAACCCCAGCATATTAACTGATGTTACCTTAAGAAATGATCTTTGACGAGTTATTACATGTCCCCCAGTGCTAAACGCCTTCTCGGAGGCAGTGCTGGTAGTAGAGATGCATAGGTATTTTTTGACTAAACCGCTTGAAAGGTGCCTTGGGTGAGTTTGGTCTCTTCTGCCATTTCAAGACGGGGTTCAGATACAGCTGCGTGACTCTCCTCTGATAGAAGGGATTCTGCTTCACAAATGGCTCTGGCTTGGATGCCTTTGCTCTCACTTTTGCTCATGTATTTAGTGCAAAAGCGTGGGTCAAGCAGAGTTGCCAGACTGATTGGTTCTTCAGTCGCGGTATCTACATAATTGCTGTTCATATTGTCCAAAATGGACTTCTTGATTGTCTTTGTGAGGTCTGTGTCATTCTCCTTTGCCTGTAGAATGTTATTACTGAATAAGTCAAGAACAGGCTTCACGCATGAGAAGGTGATGTAGTCTTCCTAAGAACGCGTCAGTGAATTCAAGGAGAGGGACTAGAGTCTTTCTCACAGAATCGAGAACCTTTACATCTTGCCATGTTAGTGCCAGGTGTCTGGTTGACCTGTCAGCAGCCAAGACCTGTGTGATGGCCTTTTCTTGTTCCAACAGCCGCTGGATCATGTTTTGTCTTTATCCCCGTCATGTGGCAGATTCTGTGACCAGTTTGTACTGTGGTAGGCCCATTTCCACTTGAGCATCGCAGAGTGCCCATTGCCACTTCCAGCTGTGAGCAAAGGCAGCCACAATCTTTTTTCCAACTCCCACTGCTCTGTCAATTGTGGGGTTCTTCACACTCCTCTCTGAAGATAAAGATAGATAGTCTCTCTTTCTCTCCATCTTGCTCTCACTCTCTCACACACAGACACACCCTCCTTCTCTCTCCTTCACACACACAGACACACACACACACACACACATCCCTCATTATGACCCATGACAATTGTTTTGGAACTGCCTGCTATTACGAATGGGTCAGAAAAGAGATGATTATAATGTCTGGATTTGTTATTACTAGATTTTTGGGGAAAAGTGATAGCCATTTTTCATAAATATAAGTTTGTTATATAATTTTTTGATGGTAAATGAAATTTACCAATAACTATGTGCAGATGACGGCCAAAGCATGACAATCTGGTACAATTACTTTGAGCGATGGCTTAAACAACATTGGTCCCGCTATGTGTTGTCACACACACCTGTTTATCCTCTTCTAGATGCCAAGAGTTAAGAAACTCCCTTAAACCACTCGCAATATTTTTGCCCATGTGATCCTTGGGAAAGAAACTTGTCTCAAGGCAGGAGCTGCTTAGCTTCCAGTTGTTGTTGATGTAGTGCACAGTCAGGCTGATATATGGTTCCGTGGTTCGGCTCAACCACATGTCCATGGTTGAGGCAAAAAACTAGCTGCTAGTTTGTTGTAGCATGCGTCATACATAGCGTTTCTGGGAGTTTTACTTGCACAAAAATGTTCTGAGGGCAGAATGAAAAATGATTGGTTCAGAGAGATAATCAGATAATAGAGGAGGCGGGGCCAACCAACCAGATGTTTTGGTCCCGCCTCCTCTAGTTGCTTGGACCCACCTCCTCTGTTATCTGATTGGTTATCTCTCTGAACATTTTTGTACAAGTAAAACTCCCATGAGCATACATAGCAGGCAAGGATGTCTTTCAAAAAAATGTTCTACCTGGGATTTACATGGGTTGTATCTTAGGTCGAGCTTTTTGACCAGTTGCTTAAAGCCCTCCTTTTCCACCTTTTGGATTGGCATCATATCTTTGGCCAAACAATGTGTACCCGCATCAGTAATTTCCATTCACTGTTTGCTCTTCCTGTCATATGGAGTGCAGCTAGTGAATGCTCCAGCAATGCGTGGTTAAGTCATTTGTTTACTTTTGGGCCACACATCACCACTGCTAGAATCTCTTCCGTGCATGCTTTCATAGTCTTCTTGTACTCGACAGTGTGTTTTGCTTCAAGTGGTGAAACGTGTTGTTGTGTTTCCACCTTTAATGATAAGTTTTCTTGCATTTTTTACAAGTATTATGTCTTGTTGGAGGTCTTACCTCTTGAAGCCAAACCACTTCTATACTATTGAAGTAGCTCCCTTTTCAGGTACAAAATCACCATTGAAGGCTGACACGCTGCTATTGCTCTCAGACATGTTTGGGCTTTTGTTAATGTTGTGCATGCTAGCGAACATAAATGCACCGCGTCGATATGTCATTGATATTGCAAGATGACACTTTTTTATCACGTAAAAATTTACACTGGTGTTATTGTGGATGGCATGACATGGCAACACCCCTAGTGCCCAGGACTTGAGGGAACTCCTTCAGGACTGTTGGAGAAGCATTCCAAGTGGCTACATCTGGAAGCTGGTTGAAAGAATGCCAAGAGTCTGCAGAGTTGTCATCAAAGCAAAAGGGGGCTATTTTGAAATGCCTAAAATTTGAGAAAATTTTGTGATATTGAACACTTCTCTTGGTCATTGCCACATTTCAAATGTATTATTTAATTGCCTCGAGGCCTTTTACTATAAGGTGAATAACATAGCTAAAACCTTTTTGACTAATACTGATATAAAACACACATTATGGATGTGTTTTGTATTTCTTCTAACATTGTATGAAAGCAAAGTTTATCATATTCTTCTGTAAGTAGTACTAAATATTTCTATTGACTGATATTTTGACCTTTCTTGCACGAACTTCTCACTTGAGAGTCAAGATTTTTAAACTTTTTTTTTTAAGTCAAGATTGTTCCTCATCCTTTCTGGAAGACTGCCTCTTTTGCAGATGTGTGGGTGGTGTGACTCAGCAGGTTAGGACACTATGCCTGTGACTGGAAGGTTGCCAGTTCAAATAATGTGGTTGGTGGAGTAGTTTCACTGTTGGTTTCGCGAGCAAGGCTCTTAACCCCAATTGCTACGGGCATAGCTGATCATGCTTCTTCAAATGTACACCATTTTGGATAGTTTGGTCATATGTTTGGAATCTTTGTTGCACTGCATGACAGATTATCTTTTTGACTCACCAGATACACAAAGACTAAATCCTCATATAGATTGGGTTGGGACAGTCACTATTCAATGACTACCTGCATCCTGAGCCTGTAGAGTAGCCCCACTGCTGTCTTTCACAGTTTATATTCTGGAAAACATACATTCTATACGTACGCTGAAAGGTTTCACTTTTATTCCATCAATTCATGAAACATTCTTCTAGCCTTCTTGGTCATCTAGGTGGCTTTAGCAAACTTTGGAAGCCCTTATGCAAATCTCTAGCATCCCCCTGACCTTGGTATGCCCCTATGCATGGCAGTCTTCTTCAGGGTTGTTCTTAAGGAGAACTCTAGTAACAACCATGGCTGTTACACCATGGCTCTTTGTGACCATTTCATATTTTGAGTACTTTGCCCTTGGAGTGGTTTTTGTCGGATAACCACTCCTGGGAACAATAGTGTTGATTTTTACCCATCTGTATGCCATTCACTTAACTGTAGAAGAAGGTCAAAGTCTTTAGAAATGGTTCCATATCCCTTCCTAGCCTGTTCACCTTTTTACCTGATCAAAGTTTTGGTGAAATAAGCAATAAAAATTCATTTTTAAAGGTTTACAAACTTTCTCTTAATTATTATTTTTTTGAGTTTGTGTTGATCTGCTGGATATAAATTTTAGTTAAAAAAGATCATTCATAATCTTTGTGTTCAAATAATGGGGCCTGAAGTTCAGTCTTTGATTCAGTAAGACTTAAGGGAGGATTATCATTGTTGACGATATGATTTCATGTTGCCCAATTTAGAACTCAAAAAATCCCATTCTGATAACACTTGCTTGCATCAGTTGTTTCCTCCCGCTTAGTGGCACTTGCATTTAAGTACAGCCAATCCGAGTAGAATGGCTGACTAAAGCAATTCCAGAGACTCTCTGATTCCGTTTTTTGTCTCTTTGGACATGTTCTGGAACTTCTTCTCTGAAGTACAAGCACCTTAATGGACATTGTAATATATAAGCTGCTGTGCTGTTGTGTCATTATGTTAGGATGACTTTTTCAATCTCTAAGATCAGACTGAAGTTGCCATAGATGGCCCTAAGCAATACAATATTACTATTCTTCTGAGGCTTATTTATAGAACACAGAACCAGGAGGGCGACTTGGGCTCGGCCCTGGTTAACTTTTAGAGCATCATTAACAATGCAGTGATGAACAATCATGAAAAAATTGCCTAGAGATAATTTAATGCAAACCAATTAAATATTAATCTCCTGACTCGTGTAATGTACAGGATATCAATATAGATTTATGCCAACGTCATAGAAATAATGCACACTGGAGTCAGATCAGAGGACTTACTCTGAATAGGTTTTAATATTTTTTTTCCTGTGATCAATGGACTAACTATAAGCTCAGTCAATGTAACCAATGGCCTGGCTTGAAAACCAGCTAAATTTTGAGTTATATAGTATTGACAGCATTTCACAGGTTGTAAGTTGAGTCTTATCGTGAGTTAAGTGCTGTTTTTTTTAAAAAGCAGCGTATTGTTCATATAATATATATTTTGATAATTCTACAATGATTTTGCAAAATTAAAGGCAACCTTTGTCCCCGTCCCCTCACAAAATACATGTCTCCCTTTAAAAAGGTAAATTGTATGTATTATGAGAGATTGATCACATTCATATGAGGTACAATGCTAAAACATTTTGGTCACAGAGGACACAGAGATGGAAATCTGTTTATGTATTATAAACATACCTATTTTGAAGTTTTAAGTGAAAATAAGCAGGATCGTACTGGTAACTATCCTTTTAAAATAAAACTACCGACATGACAGTAAGGTTAGCCGATACATCTGGAGACTGTCTATCTATTCAGTTTTTGACATGCAGTCTTAAACTGGGCATCCTGATTAATTGAGGAATACAAAGAAAATAATTACTGGTTAATAAATTGTGAGACACCACTGAGAACCTTGCTTTCCTTCCATACTCTTAGTCATTTATTAGTCTGGGGAGGCTGACTGTAGTGTATTTTAAACAGGCCCCAAAGGAGCAAATCATGAACTCCCATCATAACAGGCTATCTATTTATATACAGGGAATTCAATTATTCTGACACAGATAGATGAAAATGAGAGTGAGAATCGGACATGAGAGAAGGGTGTCATTTGTAAGTGTCAATAGAAATGTCAGGAGGGTGCAGCTACAAGACCAAACGGCAGGATGACAAACCGTAGAAGCCGCAAGACCGACAGCCAGAAGCAAAACCTCTGCATATTCTGGGTTTACAGTAAGAACATTTACTGGTAACCCATTCCAGAACTTTTAAACTATTAATCTATTAGTTATTAAAGCTTCTAGAGTCTATTAAAGCTTCTACTATATAACGATTGTTCTGCATTTGACGAACAGCCCCAAGAGTAAAAGTAATTGTTTTCCGTCATCATCTCATTTAGGATTCTTTGTGATTTTTTTTTTATTAAAAAAAAAAATCCTTGGAAGCATTTTAAAGAAACAAAGCATTTCAGACAATCTTATTTAAATATTAATCAGATGTCACCTTAGTTCCTGTATTTATTGTTAAAGCACATAGATGTATCATTTATACTGTTTAATGTACATTAAGACTGGCACAAGAAATATTCACAAAGGTGAAATTTCAAAGATACCTTTTAGCTGTACCCTTTCATGTTATAAACCCAAAGGACATATTTTACTAGCAATGTTCGGCTGCATTGGGCATCAGTGTTCTGATGTTGTTAGAGAATAATGTATGAATTTCCTCTGATGATGAGAGCGACACAGCATTCATTGTGGGATCCCTGACAGTTCTAGTACTCCCTTGATCCATTTTAAGAAAAATGGTGGAAAAAATAAACACTTTTACATCTCTGAGTCAGATTGTTGACAGAAATTGCATTTTACTGGCCCTTTTCACCCCCACCCCCCACCCTACACCCCACCCTTACTATCCCCTGCAGCAAACCACCAGTAGTCCATAAATCTTTTATGAGGGAGAAAACATCAAAGGCAGGCCTCAGCCAGTAGATAGTCATGGGTAACGTGCCTGTGTCTGTGTTCTTGGTCATTCATTGGAAGCAACCATCTCCAGATAACCTGCAGGGAAGCTCGAAGCTGATGCCTGACTTTGGCTGCGAGCGCAGAGTTGTTCATCTCTGTGCATGTTTTCTATCTAAACGGCAGCATTAGGTCATTGTGTGGGGACAGGAGCACGGCATGGAAACACACTGGCCCATTCTCTGCCATTGACCCGTCCTCTGTGCAGGACAGGGCCCTGGTTAGGCTTTGGCCTCTGGTCCAGCCTCTGAGTTAAGAGAGCTGGCCAGGCAGCTGCCCATTTGGCTGCCGCACTCACGTGAACAGCTCTTTCAGCAAAATAGATGGGCCAGACACCATTTCTCTTTAACTCTTTAAACCTTCATAGTTTTGAGAGTAGCATATTATTTCAGTAGTGGCTTGTTCCCTTTTCTATGATTTTCACAATGTTTGCTCATGTGCCACATTTGTCATGTTTGTATCAATTTATCATCTCCTAACATAAGGAAAAAAGTGGACATTTACATTTTTTTTTTGCCCACTTCTAGTTATCCAAAGCCAAACAACAACAGGTTTTGATTGCCAATTGGTGTGTTTGCTCTTTTGTTTTCTTTTTACTTGAACCAACTGATGAATGAATACAATTTTCTGCACAAGTAAGCATTGCTTCCTTATATAAACAGCACACTTTACTAACTTTCTGTTATAATGTCTTCTTAATATTGCCATATACTTATCAAAATCACCATTTCATAACAGGCCATGACAAGGAAATATGACAACCATGCTAACCAGCTAAGATGCATAACATAACAGTGGTAAGTAACAGAATGCATGTCTTATTTCACATTCAGTGTAATGGTACTTTAGTCTCCTGTCATGAGACAGTAGAAACTACTGTCACAACAGCACAAGTAAACTCTTTGCTGTCTATTTCAAAAGCCATTAAGAGAAAGTTTCTGTAAAAAAAATGGATAAAAGTTATATAAATTTTAAACAGTTTCTTAAACTGAAGCTTTGAGCTATTTTGAAATCTTAGATGTACAAATGGCAAGCTAGCCTTTGTCTTCATCAAGGGGCATAGCACTTAAAAACATGCAGAACATTATGTAAGTTGCGGAGAAGAATTTGGGAGCCCCTGGGGCTGCATTTGGCAGATGGAGCCTTGTGGGGACAAGTGGAACAAAGGCTTCTTCGCAAAGTTGGGCTGCTTGAGTTTTAAAGTCTCCATATAGAATATGGTTTATAAAGTAACCTGTTCTTAGTCGGTAAAAAAGATGAATAAAATCACATCACCTGACACATCCAGTGCTCCAGTAGACAGTATATTTTATGTCATTACTGCCTATCAAGAGGGTAAAACACAAACTGGCTTTCATTGGCAAACATTCATGATACAAGCCGCACATTCTGGAATTCGCAGAATTTTTTTTTTGCTGAAAAAATGATTATGGGGGTTTCTGAATATGTTTTTACACATTACAACCAGATAGTGCTTGTTGAAACCATATGATTAATGAGTTAATGAGTGCATCTTTTTCCAGGATGATTTTTTTTCATAAAGAATCTTTTTAGGTTGAAGCAATGTATATCAGTGTAATGTAAAACATTTTAGGTATTATTAGGTATTATTACATGAGCTATGCTGTTTCAATAACCATATATCCAGTTAGTTGTGTGTTGAAGACTATCCCAGAAAGCATATACTGTGGAAGAGCATAACATTCCTGTATTCCATATTTATGTGTTTCCTCTTTTCTTTTTGATGTATTCTAATAGTAATTAGAATATATTGATTTCAGGCTTTTAGCATAAAATACAATGCACTCAAAGTCAGGAAATAACATGACTGGTGCAACTGACAGATTTAGTTTCACTATTGGACCATTACTGCTAATACTTTTTGAGCATGACATGATTTATTTATTTTTTAATCTCAGATCAAACTTTTGAAAACAAACAGGTTTTATTTTGGACTTATTGGCCGTTTGGCAAAAAATATTTTGACAGTTTGATAAGATGTTAGATTATTGGAAATGCAGAATTTTGGCTTTGAATGTAATTTGTCTCTTAAATTATTCAAGCTGTTTTATTATACCTGCTATCAGTCAAAGAATGAAAGCTTGAATATGAATTTTCACTAGCGAGGAGAAGATTCTATACACCATTAAATTTCTATACACATTCTTTGCTTTCCATGAACATACACATAACTAACATCTATGTGCAGTTCATCCGTGTTACAGCTGGATAAAACATGCCACAGCCTTTCCATTTCGCTCTCATCTCTGTTATCTATATAGAACAGAGATACTTTATTCATCCCTGTGGGGAAAATTCTCTTTTTACCTATCCCATCTTGCTCCCCATGAGACTGACAGACATATAGAGGTGACAGCAAGCTTAGGGGTCTGGATGTAGAGCTAGCCAGTATGTACCATGCCTGGGCCTGGGGGCCTTGCTCAGGGGCCCAATGGCAGTCTTCTGGGACTGGCATTCAAACCAGTGACCTTCCAATCATGGCTAACGAGTCCTAACCCACTGAGCCACACACTGTTCCCTCCATTGCTTTTTGAAATTCCAATATAACCTGCACTTCTTAAAGCCAATTCCTTTTTTTATTTAAAAGAATTTTATCAATGTGCCCTGTGATGGGTTGGCGCCGTATCCTGGGATATTCCCTGCCTTACGTCCATAGTCTCTGGGATAAGCTCCGGACCCCCAGCGATCCTGAATCGGATAAGTGGTTACAGAAAATATATGTATGTATGTAAGAATTTAATCACACATTAATTCGCACTTTATCTGACGCATCAACAAATATGTTATAATTTCTTAAAGTATTTTCAAATTATTTATACTGTGATCTAAAATGCATACTTGTGTGTCCAATGTCAAAAATACTGTTGAAACTGTTACCTTTTACAACCACCTGCCATAATCACTTATCCAATACAGGCCGGCAGGGAACCTGAAGTCTATCCAGGGAATCACAGGGACATGGGACATCATAGGGCACATACACACACTATGAGTAATTCCCAGACGCACATCCATCTCACAACATGTCGCTGTACTGTGGGAGGATAGCAGAGTAGCTGAGGGGCAATAACGCAAATAGAGGGAGGACATGTGACCATGACACCCACACTGCTGGAGGTGTGAGGCCACAGCAATGACTACTGAGTCACTGAACTGCCGAACACATACAGATATTGCTTAATACATGAACAATTCTAGGAAGAATATATACATTTTTTGTGAAAAGGATGTATTTGCCGTTTTAAAGTAAAGATCTAGGTATTTTTAGATTGCTCAGAATGTCTGCATTGATTGCATTACGCTGTGGTGTATAGATATTTTATATGAGCAGATGTTCAGATTTAAATGGGTTCTGATTGATTAATGCCCCTTGACAAGTAAGGTGTCACAAAGCAATTAATAGTCACCGTTCTTTAAAGATGGAATCAAAAATCCCAAAATCCTATGGCCAAAGGAATGCAGTTTTATATGACTACAAATGCAGATTCTGGGCAATTGTACTTTTTGTTAGTGTGAAATGTTCCAATTTAATTTACACATAATGTGCAGGCTACTTTACAGTTTAACATTAGAGTGAAAAAGTATTACAATCCTGTTCCCTGCCTTCCGCCCGTAGTCTACGGGATAGGCTCTGGACCCCCCAAGACCCTGAACAGGACAAACAGTTACAGAAAATGGATGGATGGATGGATGGAAATATCACTTTGATCTGTCCTGACAGGTTACTGTGCATGTTTATCGTATGTTTTAATGCAGGGTTTTATAACCTGGGGTCTGCAGCATTGTGAGGGTCTATAAGGCAGTTGTATGCGCTGGACCTGAAAACTCATGTGAAATGAAATATATATTTTTCAATAAACGTAACTTCTTACTCTTTGGATCATCTTACTCCCCCCATTTTATCCAGTGTAATTCATAGTAGGTGTACGTTTGCAGGCAGAAATGGTATTAATCTGGGCTTTTCTTGGTAGCACAATGGCTGGCCCGAGTTGTGACCCACTGTGTCTCATGTCATAGCATTCCATCGCACCCTGACCTCAGAAAGGCAGAATTTGTCACAGGTGCTGCAAAGAATGGATAACTGTGCTTACTGCAAAAGGATGGCCAGAGTCAGGATTCTCCTGTTGGCATCATTGGGCAAAACCAAAAGGTCGAGAAGCACACTCAGTCAAAGAAACTGTGCTGTATCACAAGGTTATGTATCCTTGCATACCTGAATCAGTTCTTAATCAAAAAGTCCCATTGAAACATTAATCCGTAATTATTCAGCACTGAAAGAAATACTTCTGGGCAGGAAATGTTCAGCTTGCAGCAGGGACCTGTGTTATTCAGAGATGCGTGTCAATCATATAATTATGTTCATTGCTGAGCATTTGAAATGTAATGAGAAACATCATGCAGGTGTACTCAGGAACAGGCCACACATCAAGGCCAATCCCAAGACATTCCGAGGGATGACAGAGTGGGTCATTTAATACTTTATGGGGACAATTATTTTTCATACATCAGAGGGAAAAAAAATCTAGAGGAAAAAAAAATTGGCTGGTGAAAAGAAGACATTTATTTTCATTTTTGATTTAGTGCTATGACAGGTGATGGATTTTATTTCTTATTATTCATATTTTATATTTTAAAATGCTGTATCAAGAATTCAGTGTAACTGTACGGGGGACTGTCCTAACGTCAAACTGCAGTAACTAAGGTCCTTTGACCAGAGGTGTGATGAAATGCTGCCAATGTGGAGAATCAGTGATAGAACTTCAGTTGGCTCACTACCTGTATGTCCCTAGAGTGACACGCTGTGGCACCGTTCCCTCCCAGTGGGGCCCAGTTATGATGCCTGCGAGCCATTAAGAACTCAACACAAAGGATATGATTACAGGGGAACAAAGGTTATTTCACCAGCTGCCTACTACCGCAGTCACAGTGCGGTGACGATGGCGCGGGGGGGGGAGGGCACTCAAAGGAAAGTATGAAAAATTAGGTAGACTTCCTGTTACCTGATAAAAAATTGAATATTTTCAGTTTTAGAAGAAATATTACCATTACGAATAAGTCCTTTCAGCTTCCTGTCTAATGGTCACTCAAGTTTTAGACAATTGTTTAAATGGAATAAAAAAGGTTTTATTTAGATTAAAAATAATTATGAAAAACTGCACCCCTTACAGGTCTGTCAGGTACCTGAAGGTTGCACCTTTCCTGGGGCGTAGACCTAATTAAGCAAACATGAGTCACCTGAGTTAAGTCAGGAGTTTTGATTGGCTCTTTGAGTGTTTTGGGAATAATAACAACACCCTGACCCTGCGTTAGGCACGCAGTTGTGAATGATGGATGGGTGGAATAATAAAAATAAAACAGATTAATGATGATGCGTACATCCAACCATTTACCATAACCACTTAACCGGTACTTGGTGACAGTGAGCCTGGAGCCTATTCCAAGAAGCACAATTCAGGAGACACCCTAGATGGGATGCCAGTCCCATGCACACCCTAACACACAATAGGGGAAATTTAGAGACATTAATTAATGTGAGAAAATCATAGGGGTTAAGGGTCTTGCTTAATGGCCCAACTGTGATACTATTACTCTTCTGGCTAAGTGATTTGAACACACACGCTTCTGGCCATGGGATTTGAACACACAAGCTTATAGAATGCCATGGGGTCTAAACACACAAGCTTCTGGCCATAGAATCTGAACACACAGGCTTCTAGAAGGTCATGGGATCAGATCACACAAGCTTCTGGCCATAGAATCTGAACACATAGGCTTCTAGAAGGTCATGGGATCAGAACACAGAAGCTTCTGGACATAGGCACAGATCCCTAACTTTCTGTGGTTGACACACTGACAGCTATTGTGAGTTTTGGTAGAAGCAGCTAAGTGAAAATGGAAAAAAAAACTGGTGCTGAGTGGTAGCTGATAGTGTAGCAGTTAATTCATAATCCAGGGGATGTTAGTTCAAGTGCTGGAAAGGAGAGGCAAAGAGGTTTGTGTGAGTCACTCCATCTACAGCAATCTGATTTAGGGAAGTGGTTAAAACGGGGGGGGGGGGCATGGTGAAACATCAAAACAAAGAAAAGTGATGGTGGTCAGTTGAAAAAAAACAACAGAAACCAAAAGTTCAACTTAGAGTGGGCATCAGTGGCAACATTTGCAAACATAGAAATTCCCAGGATCGTAATCTGGGCAGGTTTACAGAGCTGAGAGAATCCCCCCCAACCTAGAAGATCTCAGAAATCCCAAAGAAATGACAGTATAAAATGGTTAAAGAAATTTGTAACCTACTTTGGGTAAAGACATCAACTAGATAACAAATAATAATAATAATAATAATAAATTCCAGGTGCCACTTGGTTTGGATCTTTGTGCCACTCATTGTCAGTGTAAGTGAATCAAGAATGAGGCAGTGTGTGTCCATTTCAGTCCAGGAGTCACTGTGCAAGTTTTCAAACCTCCTGGCAATTGAATCTAGGCTAAGAGTAAAATCCTTTTTAAGTCTCCTAAAAAGGTAAAATTGACCTTAGAAATAGTCTGGGGATGGGCAGCTCCTATGCGAGGCGGCAGCGTTTTAGATGCCGCTTTAGTGCCATTACTGATTCTGCCTTGTCTACATCGCTGTACTTCGACTCGTTCTTTCTCTTTCCCCCGGGTGTCTGTAGAGGAGTTTAGGTGCTAATTGCTTTACAGAGGTCTCTCTTCTCCCAGGTCTGTACACTCAGTGCAGATGGGGGCAAACAGCAGGTCTCACCTCCAGCAGGCAGACCTGCTACCTCTCCCCTCGGCAAACCTGTAAGTAGCAGGTGGGGTTGATGGGAAGAATAAATCATTACAATCACCCCCTCCAGGCCTCCTGACCGAAAATGATTTCCACACACTTTACTTCTTCTCTTAAATTCCGGCTTCACATCACAATATTGAAAGCATGGCTTTGTGCTGCAAAGGGAGACACTTGTGAATTTATCTGAACGTTCATGTCCGTGACTTCACATTTCAGGGGGATGAAATCAGAAATATAACTTTGCCTGCAAAGCGAAGAGCCATACAGTCATTTGAATAATTGTAACATAGATCTTTCCCACCAAAGAGCTGACTGTCTGTTTGGTGCTATATTTTTCTACAGTGTGCAGGAGCTGCATTCTGGGAAAGGTTGTCAGTTCATGCCATAGAGAACTGATAGCTCCTCTCTCCTCTACCTATGACTACTTATGAAAGCTTCATCAGATACACCTGTAACCACCACAAATCTCCACTTTCCAAAAGCATCCTCCTTAAAGGAAGTCTTTCAAGTGAGCTGTTTCACATCCATCTTTCGGATTGATACTGTCTGTGCTGCTTCCTTGGGCAGCTCAGTTAAGACGACATCACAGATTGAAAAGCCGCGTGTGCATCTTCGGTGCCTGAAGCATAAATATACCTGCCTTCGTTCAGATACTGCTATGAAGTGATAAAGTATAGGAAATGCTTTTGATGTGTAAGCGATGCACTTAGAAGGAGCCAAGATCAGTGGAAAATAGTAAGTTAGAGATAACAGTGGAATTAACTGGCAGGTCAAGATTTTCATGTTGTTCTTGAGCGACATGAGCAAATTAAACATGTAAACATGAACGTAACGTTCATGAAATCTGATGAAAGGAACCTAATGAAACATCTACTGTAAAGTAATGTTTGTCTCTGAAGTATTAAAGTGTTATTTTCCTTTTATGGAACATAAAAATCACCAATATAAGTGTATTTATTACTTATTTATTACTCTTGACTCAAATCACTAAATATTTATCCTGTAATGAATCATGGAGCTTATTGAAGTTTGGGAAAGAATCTTCTGCATGTAAGTATTTGAGTAACTATCAAGAAGCCAACACATGGCATTTACACAGCGGGGGGGGATGCGTCTAGATATTTCTACAGATGTTTGGAGACAGCTGAAGAGTCTGGATCATCTGCTGTCTTGTTCTGTAGCTTTGGTTTCACTATCGTCTGCTGTCTTGTTGTGTAGCTTTGGTTTCACTATCGTCTGCTGTCTTGTTCTGTAGCTTTGGTTTCACTATCGTCTGCTGTCTTGTTCAGTAGCTTTGGTTCAACTATCGTCTGCTGTCTTGTTCTATACCTTTGGTTTCACTGTCGTCTGCTGTCTTGTTCAGCAACACTGGCTTTACTATAGACAGTTCAGTCTTACGGTTGGATTCCTTTTCAAACACCAGAGATGTCCTGAAGGGTTTTTCACGACACTTCCATCCATGTGTCTTACGGTCTAAAAACTGTTTTAGTTTGCTCTCTGAGAACTGGGCTTGCTTTTTACTCACATTCCACTCTCTGCAATGAAACATGAAACATTAGCCTCGTCAATGTCTGGGCAATCAGGTGCCAGTAGAACAGAGGAGAGCCCCTGGTGCTCCCTGTGCTGCCCCTGGAGGGATGCTGCTGTTGTACCGGCATCGGGGTTTTAATACAATGACGTGAATTAAATATTTAGCTTTATAAATGGGTGAATAAGCTTAGCTGGAAATTACAGATAGGGTGCATAATAATAATAATAAGAAGAAGAAGAATACTAATACTACTGCTACTACTACTACTACTACTAATAATAATAATAATAGTAATTATTATTATTATTATTATTATTATTATTACTGTTAGTGTTATTATTAAAGGTTTGTAAACTTTACATTTTTGTTTCTATTTGTGTTAGTTCATGATTTGTTTCAGTATTAACTGCATCACGGTAGTTCAGTGCACAGGAAAGTGGTACCTTTTAACATAACAGGTGAGTTATTCTTCCCTTTCTGTTCGTCAGGCTTCCCAGTCCCTAAATAAAATAAGAATGAAACCAAACCGCTACGGTGCATTGGCTTTACGTCCCAAATGGGTACGGCTGGGTCTGGAGCGGGGACACACCAAGTATGTTTTCGCTTTTGTGCAGCGTACTCACGGATGCATGTTATGGTTCTGTGAGGATCAATAATTTTCATGAATCACTTTGGCCAACACTCAGATGTATGAATAGATAAAATGAAGATGTAAATAATGTGTTTAAATCAATAATTATTGATTCATGTTTATGAAATATTATTAATATTTATATACAAATCACTAGGGTTGTGGGTTGAGCTGCTGTGAATGGTTTTTCTACATTGCCCAAGGTGTATGTATGTTGTCACAGGGGCAGCACCCCCCCCCCCCCCGCCCCCCCACAGAAGTTCCCCTGGAACACACTTGCATGATCCCCGTCTGACCCCCCTAAATATGTATGCTGACATAAATGTATTATTATTATTACGATTATTAATCACTATTATTATTATTTACATTTATATATGTGGGCTAAAATTTTGTGCACTGGGATCAGGCAAAACACAGACATACGCACATTTTCTATATAGACTTTCAGCATGGGTTCGTTGGGAAGTCAAATCGCTTCAGTTGGTGAAAAATAAAGTTAACGACAGAAAAAATAATCAGGCTTATGGAAGCAAGACAGTCTAAACAAGAAATCAGAGTGAGTTACATATTTTTAAAAACTGTAAAATGTAATGGCAAAGCAATCCATAAATCACTTATAGGTTTTCAAAGTTGTCTTTTGCTTCTTAATGCTGGCACTCTAGTGAATGTAATACTTGGAGGACATTGAGGTCAAATGCATCTGGCCCCCCTAACAGAAGAACTGGCCCCAGTCTGGCCCCCTAGATGAAATGGTCTAGAACCTCCACAGGTGTGTTCCCTGCAAAAGAGTGGCCTCCTGCCCAGGGTGTCCCCTGCCTTATACCCTGTGCTACCTTGGCTTTGGTCCAGGGTCTTGGTGTCCCTGTACTAAATATGTTGTTAGGGAAGATGAAAGTGTGAATAGAAGAGGAGGGAAAGTGGTAGACAGCAGGAAGCTTCAAAGTGAAACATCTTAGCCTAGCACTTATTGTCTGAAGTGAACAATAACTGAAGATATGCCCCACTGAATTCTGGGTAGGGAGAGCTGTTCTTACCCATCTGTGGGTCGCAATCAGAGCCCCCTCCTGGATGTTGGAATTTGTTCTCTTTTGTGACTCCATTGTTGCGGGAAAATCTATTTATACTTCACATAGAAATGACAAGATTTCCAAAAAAGTCAGATAGTTGTATAATAAAGGTGGACTCATTATAAACTAATATGATTTTGAGTTCAGGTAAATGTACCTGTTGGATTCTTATCCAAAATCAGAGGAACATTTTTGTAAATTAAGCTCCAAAATGCACTGCTTCTAAGAACGACCTAATGATAACAGCTTTGTGAATGGCTGGATGCCCTTTAGTTTTTCATATACAAATCTTTGCTGTCAAATCTATCGCTGTAAGTCTATGAAATAACTGTAATTTGTTTGTCGACGTGCCAATGCTACACCTAGCTCAGCTTTGTAAGGATGTGAAGGGTAGAAAGCCACTTGAGCAGGAGGGATTGTCCTTTCAAAGCTGGGGTTTTGCACATTTTCTGCCCTTCAGGCATCCTGACGGCAGCAATAGCAGGTAGCTTGGTCTTTGAGGACCTTGTGACACGTACAGGAATCTGCCGAATCCTATCAGGAAGCGTTCGGTGTCATGCTGATGGACAACAATTGCGTTCTCCACCCAGATGTCCCCGGAGCCCCCATGAATGATGTTGGCAACATGCAGAATAGAGGTCGCTGATCACCACAAAAAAGACGTACATCGTGGCCAGACTGAAGGATTGAGGGACCTTCTTGCATTTTTGTCTCCCCAGTAGCAGTGGTGTAGCCAGCAATGAAATTGCAGGTGGGCCAGAATAAAAATGGGTGGGCCTCACAATCCAATATAACTCAATCGCATTTATAGTACATTACAAACGCAAAAGTGTTCTGCAGTGCGTTGGCTTGTCGTCATACTCACATCCCTAACATCTGAAGTATGACTGTTTCCCAAAAACTGACTTTCATGGCAGGTTGCGTGCAAAAACACACAAACTTGGTAATATTATTTCAAAATACGACAGGTTTGCCAATATTACCTTATTAGTTTATGGTCAGCCATATAACAACAATAATATTAAAAATGTAAAAATAGCGACAGCGTCATCATAATAATATGATTCTTGAAATGATGCTTCTTGTAGAGGAAAAAAATAGAACTATTAGCTATTAGGCTACAATGCATTTAGTGAAATCAGCTCTATCTGTAGTTACATTTATATTTTAATCACACTATAAATGCTTATAAATTCCTGATCCGTTATTGTGTGTACAGCCTATTCGTGGCTCAGTGGGATTGGCTGGTATGCATAATAACTATCATAGTATACGACATTTCTCGCCTACACAGCCATGGCTTGGTTTTCAAGCACCAGTGAGTGTGTGTGTTTTTTTTCACCTTTTTCGTATTGCAATGAAAGCTCTCAGTGATTAAGAAGTGATTCATTATTTTTAGCCATTAATTAGCCTGCGTTTTATTTGCTTTCCCCATATTTTTTTTCCTACATAATACTGTGTGTGCATAAGTGCTGAATGATAAATTGTTCCGGCATAGTCATCGTGATGTGTGCCTGCGTAATCATCATATCGCATTTGTCAGCACGGTTTCATGTTTGTTGACACAACTCGTGACAACGCCGCTAACTTACTAAACATACCGTCGTTAAATAAGTTCTATTTGGCAATAGTTTATTTTGGGTAATTTTGTCTCCTTTTTGATATTATAATATCACAATATTACTTGATTAGGATGTCATCATCGTGCAGCCCTAAATATATATCTATCAATGTAATGAATCCTATCAAGGTGGATAAACAACATCCTCCCCAATCACACCATACCCATGAACAGAGAGGTACATAAAATGGCCTCTTACAGCTACATTTTAAAACACTTGACAATATAGATGTTTGTACAGCAAAATTATTTCATGTTTTCACATTACTTGCATGGTGACTACCCTCATTCAACTGCATTTTCCACCATCAATTATGTTGTCACCCGGAACTAAGCTTCTAACTACAGCTCGAGACCTGTAGTTCAAACTACACAACTTAACTTGTGTTTGTGAGCGTTCATTGGAACTACGGTTTTCGGAAAACAAAAGCTCCAGGTTCTGGAAAATGGTTCCTGTGGTGGGAAAGTGGCTAATAATAGCAGATTTGTTACAAGAAGAAGTAGGTATTTGATTCCAATACTCCTGCCCAATACTAGACTAGAGAATGATAATCCAAATGCAACCGCCACCTCTAGTCCTTACTGCCCAACGATACATGAAACACCCCACTGTCATGGCTGCCAGTCATCCCATGCTGGCCTGCACACAAGTACCTTCCCCATCCCTAATCCCTATCCAAAGCGACAGAGGTAAAAAGTTCAGGTTTAGAAAGTAGTTCTACAAAATTTTGTTTCAATCAACCAGTTGAGTATAAAGAGTCATATTGACAGAGTGCTGAACTGGTTGGTTGAAGAAAAATCTTGGTCTGGATTTGTAGGCCTACTTTCTGAACCTGAACTTTCCACCTCAACAAATAGATTTCCCCCACAATCCATTCTCCACGTGCGCTCCTGCCCAGGACAGCCTTGGCTCGTAACCTGGATTCAGACAGCAGTAGCCTCCCTGAGGTGCTTAACCTGAATTGGTACAGTAAAACAGCCATAAATAAAAAGTGTGTCGTTCTGGATAGATGTGTCAGCTATGCAATAAAGAAATAATAATAAAAATAATAGCTACTCAGGGCTGTTTGTTATGGACACTCACACAAACTGAAGATGAAAAAAGGTTTTACTGAGGATTTAGATCTCTGTAAGGGATTGGAGAAGGATGTAGGCTGTAAAACCGGGAATGTCAAATAAAAAAATGGATAGATGAATATAAAACATACACAAATAAAGGGATGAGGTGATTAGGCATTAGACAGATGTTAAGAGATTTGTATTATTAATGAGATATTTGTGTATTGGTCGGAGAAGATGTTTAATAGTCTGGATGACTGAGGCATTGTAGGTGGTTTTGTTAAATTAGTGATCAGTGTAACTACTAATGTTTAATATACGTGTTTAGTTTCTGGGCAGTTTCACCATACGCTGTCAACAAAGTGCTGTTTAGCTCACTGTGGGTTTACAATTGCTGTGTAGCAGTCGTACCAGGGCTGTCAAAGAGTTCTGCGTATGTTACCCTGGATAAGTCAAATGAATACATCTAAATGTAAATGGGGTGGTGAGAGATATCCTTCTTACCAATCGCAACATGTTTTCGAAATTGCTTTTGCAGGAGATGATGCAGTGTGTGTGTCTGTGTGTGTTTAGGTGTGTGTGTGGGTAGTTATCTTAAGGCAGACGAATCTAGCAAAGGCTGATATTGATAGGTAGTTGCCACCAAACAATTTTTTATAACTCTGTATGTTTAAAAAACTGAAAAGGGCCAGCACATGTTGTTTGTTATCAGACTTCATTTCTTTGGAAGGAAGTTCATTAATTCCATTAAAGTGAGGAGTCCCTTCGATATAAATGCAAACATGGGTGTTTCTTAGGAGTCAAAACTGGTTTGCATTACACTCAGGCACATAGACAGAAATGAATGTTCCTAATGGTTTTAATGGTGAAACATGCACATCGATACCAAAGTACTCGAAAATATCAGCAATTAAATATTGCGCGTCCAGTGAAGCACTTAGGAATTTCCATACCAGGCCCTAAAAATAAAGACCGACCACTATCACTGTGATTAATGACGACGCAAATTTCCTGGGAATGCAATAAAACAGGATGAATCTTTAAGCACTATAATAGTCCTTATGGGCTTTAATACTTGAGTAAACATCTTGAACAAAACACAGACAAAATAGATTTGCCTTAAAAAGGCTTTTCTTTCGAAAGGCAATCCGTTTTGTGTGAAGCAGAGGACGGAGCCCTTCCCACCCGTCGCAGATGGGGGACTAAATATAGGCAAATTGTCTTACGCCCTCACAGGGCCAGACCACTTTAGTTTTTATTTATAGTCATTATCAGAATTAACACACCCCCAATTTTCTTTCCCCTGAGGCGGAAACATATGACAGGTTTATTGATTAAAGCAATTATTTTCCACTGCACCTATTTGTACCCTAAGTTTTTTTTTTTTTTTCCTGTGCTTTTCCACCAGTATTATCTATTCATGCTGCGCTACTCTGCTTTTGTTCCAAAATAAAAGAGTTAGAGGAGTGTTCGCTTTGAAGTTGTACATTATAGTCCTCGTTGCAGACTTGGAATTGAAAGTGAAGTGTTTTTTTTTTTTTTAAACAGAGCTTAAAAAGAAGAAAAAAAATACCTTTCCACGGTCATGTCCATCTTAATTTCGTACCAACAGGCAATTTGAAGTGTATATTTTACTTGGCCTGAAGAGAAACAAGCGAGTCATTTTCTGTTAACATACTGAATCTGCCGGGGATATCAAAAGAACTATTCTGTGTCCTATAGACAATATGACAAGGTAATAGGTATACTGTGTCCATCTTCTGAGCATGATGTTCTCGTTCCTGTGCTGTGTCTCCCTGTGAATGGTTCCTCATTGATTTTTCACTGCAGGCACTGAAACAGTGGGAACTGGGCTTAAGGGATCACCCAGCACACTGCACGTGTTCTCCACCATCGATACCTCCCTTTGGTTCAGCATGGTGCCCGATTTTCCTCCTGCTCTTATAAGCTTGAAAATGGCTGGAAAACAATTGTGGTTGTATACCTTGATAAAGAAATGACAATAAAAGATAATGAAATGTAGAATCACTTTCTTGGTGTGTGTGACTTCAAGAACCGCAAGGCACTAAATCCCTGTTGAGTCAATCTTATTGAAATTTTATGTTGGTGTTTTTGTTTTTTTTAAGAACAAACTTTAAATGAAAAGATGAAGCACTGCACTCAGATTGTAAAATGTTATTACCCTAGATTTCTATCTATACCATAACAAGATAATAAGCACGAGGACTCGTGACTGATGGGGATGCAGATTCAGTTGGGACTCTGTTCTTGTAGCCTTTAGCAAGGTACATACACCAAACTGCTTATTACTTTTTTAAATGCTGAAAACTGTCACTTCGCCTCTTAAGGGTGATTTATTCCCTTGTTTTTGTAGTTTTCAAATGCGGATGCATTATCCATTAGTGTAACTTCTGCGTGATCCTCAGGTCTTACTTATAAAAAAAACAAATAAATAAAAATGCCTGAAAATCGCAGTAAACCAAAGTCCATCCATGAAGCGTGTGCATCCCCACCTCTCCAGATGAAGGGTGTCAGGTGCATTTCAGGGTAATTAATCAGCAGAGGTATGCAGCGTGCTGCTGTAGTGGTGGGGCGGGTGAGGTGAATACGCGGAGGCGCTCAACGTTGCCCGAGTTTCTTTTATTCGGGATGCGTGGGCGTGTCAGCGGGTGGTGTAATGGTGAAGGACGTGGGCATGTAACGCAGAGGCTGCTCTTACAGCTCCCAGGAGGAGGCCTGGCTCTATTTAAATGTGCTCATAAGATGCTTTGAATATGTGTCAGCTAAATAGTAACAGTAATAATGACGTGGCTTTAAGGGACAGCAACCCTTTGTAAGTTCCCCCCACCTTCTGTTCACCATAATGACTCTGGTGCCTGGCCGCACACCTGTGACACCAGGCCGGATGTCATCTGGCCCATTAATGCCGTGAGGCTGTGGATGCTCCTTTCTCCATGTCCAGCCCGATACTGTTATGCTTCTGAGAATAATGGCTCCCACACATCACACAGGCACCAGCAGAGGCTGTATGAATCATCGGACGGCCAGGGCGACAGTAATGGGTCTAATTCTCCACAGGAGAGCCTGTGTGTCTCTGACAGGGAAGCTATTGCTTGCATCTTTTTTGTGATGGAAAGCACTGGCAGGAAGATTAACTTTACGGCAGTGTTCTGGTGATCCACCAGATGTTTCCTTCAGAAGGCTATTTATGCTGCAAATTAGTTTCTGCTTTGCTTTTAGTTTGGTTTATAAATTGATTTTTTTTCTTTCCTTACCCTTCTTCTCTTTCCCTTCATTCGAATTTGCATCTTTCTGACGCAGTATCATGGCTGTCTGTTAAGTGAGACGCCAGGAGCGGTTTTAGTAATCAGGGAGATCCGATTAACAGCCCTCAGTCAATCGATCGGGTGAAGATGCCAGCTCCCACTCCGCCTTACTCCAGCGTTTGTAATTAGCTGAACTGGGAATTTGGAATGGATTATATTGCTTGTGAAGATAATTGATCATTATATGTAGGTATTTGATTAAATTATATCTGAGGTCATCAAAAAAGCTGCAAATCTTTTATACAAAGTGCTTTGCTTCAAACACAAGAAAATTTGCTGCTTATTAATAGTTAGCAGTTAAATGGATGGATGGATGGATGGATGGATATTTTGTTTACTTGGGACCCCCCCCCCACCCACCTCCTGTTGACAAATTTAAGTAAGGGGGCCTCTGACAGTTCAAACGTCCCAGGAGCCTCAGACCATGTTAATGTACCTCTAGGTAGGGCATACTAAAAATGTAACATTGCAAACAAAAGAAAAGAATGAGCACTGCTGGAATTTATTGATGCAGATAAGTTGGGTATTTCTTCTAAGTTTCATTGAAAGGTCTAGCTTCTAACTGGCATAGAATACCCCAGCCTGCCACTTCATTAAAATCTGTGGGAAGACACAGACACACACAGGAGTACAGCACACATATACACACACACACACACACACACACACATACACACACACACACACCCCACTTTACTGAATTTATATGCTGAGGACAATTCTTTTTTTAGCAGGTTCTCTAATTACCCAAAAGAACAAAGACCAGCTGTTTTTCCAGTCCTCACGTATGTCACTGGTCCATACTGCTTGCTTTCATTTTTTCCAAAAAGTTATAGGCTTATAATCCCACAGTAGATTCAGCTGCTGAAGGGAAATTAAGTCCCTTTATGTCAACTTACTGCTTTTTTTCTACCATTGATCAACCAATAACTAGCACATTGCACAAATGTTTGGTTCTTTCCCAAAATCAGACACTTGGTCTGCCATAATTGAGGCACATTTGTAAGTCAAATCATGCATATTTTTATAAAATGTGCTAAAGTAACACATCAGCTGAAGCATTTCGCAGTGTTTCTTGGTTTGCTCTTAATAATGGCACAATCATCCAGAAATAATGTGTACATTGTTTAGGTGAGAAAGTAAAACGTGTTTTGTGAATCAGCAGAAACAGAATTCATACTATGGTATCATGGAATGGAAATAAAAAATGCAGGCAAAGGACGAAGCCATGTGTTAATATATTTTATTGAAATCTGCCAATACAATCTTTACAGTGCATATGCCAAACAGCCTCCACACCCCTACTGCATACAGTTGGCTTTGCCTCTAACCTACTCTTGCTGAACTAAAAACGATCATGGTGGGAAACTATTTACGTTAAACTCAAAAGGGTGTCCGTTTGTATGATGGGAAATGCAAATAACAGTGCAGGGATAGGTTGGTGGCTCTGGTAATACAATACAGGAAGGTTATAATTACAATTAAGGTGATTTCACTGGATTTTTGGTACTAATAAATTGGCACTCTACTTTTTCCATCGATTTCCGGTCCAGTACCAGTAACGAAGTGGGGAGCCAGCTGGGGTACTCCATTGGTACTTTGGGGTGGGACTTGTAAAGATGTTCATTGCCAATTGGTTATGCAAATAACATACCTCTGAAACACAAAATACAACCGACATCGTCATAATTGACATAGAGGGACTTTATTTTCCCTCAGTATGAACTGATGAAGTAAAAAATTTTATAATAATAACAGATGCTTGGACAAAGAAGGAGACCAAAGCTTAAATTGTGAAATGTTTCAGAAGAACAGATTCAACAATATCTGGGTGGCATGACATGCAAAAAATAAAAAAGATCAATTTAAAAATAAAAAAAAATGTTATAATATACTAATATGTTTTGTTTAAATTTGTTTATTCTGTCTTTGTAAAGCACTTTGAATTGCCTTGTGCCTGAAATTGTGCTATATAAATAAACTTGCCTTGCCTTGCCTTGCCTATGGTGCACTATATTGGAAATATTTCCAATATCCTGATGTGATTTGTTGCAATTGGTACTGAGATGTTTGTAAAGCAAATACAGAGCTCAAAAAAATACATTTCACACAAACCTGTCTATGATCAATTAAAACATTTAAATTACAAAGCTGGGTAAAATGTTTTAGTGAAACTTAACCCCCACTCCGTGCTATAATGTACGGACTACGGAGAATAGAGGCCTGAAAAGGCCTGATCTCAACCCAGCTATCACCTTGCGATGTGAGAATTGCATTTGCAGAACATGCAATGTTGATATTGATAATGCTCAGTGCTGTAATATACTATTATAGCCATTTTTGAATTCAGTACAAAGCACTCCACTGCGCATTTTGATGATGTCATTCTGTCCCTTGGCACATTGAAAAAGGGCCCAGGCCAGGGTGGCACCAGAGTGACAAAGAGCAACATTTAAGTGGAATGTACGAGGAAGGAGATGGAAGAAGAGAGTAGACTTAGGAGAAGCTGCAGTCTCAGCTAGTTGGGAAGTATCTTGTGCTTAATGTACTTAAACCTTAACGACAGTGCCTCATCATTTCTGCCTCAAAAGAATCAGGACTTACCAACAAAATATTAACAAAAAAGTACAGCCCACACCACTCCCATGCAGCAGAGGGATTGTTATGTGGCAGAATAATGTCCACACCATTTAAACAACATTTGTGGAGTTTAAATTCACCTGATTTTTATCACTTAAACCATTGATTGATATAGAGTTATTGTAATGTATCTTTTGGGTACTGTCTACCTCCAGTACGGGAGCACAACATGAAATGCCATGGATTGGGAGCATCTTGGGTCAGAATCATTACGGACTTTATGGATTAGTGCATAAAAAAGGCCAATTTTCCAGAGCTGTGAGAAAGTGAATGTACGTGGCATTATTATTGACATTCTGGAAAGTCTTAAACTGCCGTTAATGAGATATCTCCAAGTAGACCCTGACAAATCTGTCAAGAAAAGTGGGTAGAAATTGCATGGAGCTAGTGGGCTAAGTTTTATCCAAAATGACAGGTCATTAAACCTGGCATTGGCTACGATGTTATTGACTAGGATCAAAATTTGCCCCTTTTTTCTCTCTTATATTTCAGAAAATATCAGCTGAAACTTTTTTTTTCTGAGTTCCTTTTTTTTTAGTAGACATAATATTGATCGATATCTTACAGAAGACTTGTCCTCAGTCCAGTTATCTAGTATATAGAATATATCATCAGGTGGGAAATAAAAGCTTGGAATTGCAATAGAGTGTCTTATAACTATTGAGAGAGAAACTCACAATTGTTTGTGGCTCTGTGGTTATTAGTTAGTGCGGGGTTAGTGTTTGAGTTCCACTTGCATTTCCATGGTGTCTGTGTGTGTTCCCACAGCCAAAATACATGAGATTAGGGGGCATCTCTAAGTTTAGTCTTTGCACAGTCTTTGCCCTACCCAAAGCTGCCCCCCATGCGAAAAGTGACTAGAAGATGCCTGGAATCTCGACGATTGTGACTTTAAAAGCCCTTGTTGGTTTACTGGGTTTAAAACCGGGGGTTTATGCAGGTGTTAAATGTCACGTTAGCAGGATGAAAACACCTGCCCAATGTACAGCCAGTGCATTATTAATGGGCTGGTGGGCTATAGATCATAAAACATCATGAACCAATGAATTCTTGGGTTCACTAAAACCCAAGAGGGAGCTGCCTCTGAAACGTCTACGCCTAGTCTCCTCTCCCTCAGGTGCACGGGAGAGTAGAAACAGGTGGTGGAACCATATGGAGTAGCTGGGATGCTCAGTTTCCCAGAGTTATAACTGCCTTCCTTCTGGTTAGCATGAAGCTTTCACGGCACACACAAGGCTAGACTGGTCACGTTCACCTATCTGCAGGGGCACCTGCCTGTTAGTCTTCTGCAAGGATCAGAAAATGAAGTAGGTCTTGCCTATTGCTTAATAAATGTAAGATCCAGAATGCATTGCAGTGTCACCCAGATAGTCCTAGAAATACCTCTCAGATCACACCTCTGCTGATCTTAGAAAAATGGGGTTGTCAAAATGTTTACATTTCAGTACCTGGTTCTTGGAATAGGTTGTCTGTGTTGGGAAAGTTTTTATTTCTGAAGAAATTAAGAGAAAAGAAGAGCATCCCAGGTCCTGTATTTCTGCTACACTCGCCGCACAAAGTCGGCCTCTGGCTTTTGCTTCAACAGCAATCTGTCAGACCTTCGGCACAATACTTATCATCTCTTCCCCAGCAAAACCAGCAAACGCAGCAGTTGTCAGAGAACTCTGAGCCTGCCAAGAACACCCCAAAAGCAGTAGCTGTAATCCGCTGATTTTTACTTTGTATTTTTATCCATCCATCTCCCAGTTCAGAGTCTTAGAGACAGTAGAGCCTATCCCAGGCAGCACAGGGCACAAGGTCAGTGATACCTCAGGCTCCAGTCAATTGCAAGGCACACACACTCACACACAATCACATGCAAAAGGTGAAGAGGTCAATTTAGACACACCAGTTCATTTAAATGTGGGGGCATCGGAGGGGCATGGATATCCTGCCAGATTCAGGGGCCCAGCACTTGACACAGGCCCTTGAATAAATTAAATCAAATATAAAATTTAGGGGTGTGCCCCTGTTTAAATGTATAGTCTTGGACTGAAGGAGGACACCCAGACAAACATGGTAGGAACATGTAAACTCCACAGACACAAATTACGCTGGCCTTGTTATTATTTTAGCTATCAAATTTTAAATGCAAATCTGTCTTAACTATGACCTTTTTTCCCAAAAAACAACAGTTTTACCCATTTATACAACTCAGTAATATGCTGGAGGAAATTAGGTTAAAATCTCTTCTCAAGGGTACTACAACAGGCTCCTCTCCCAGGGCCGTTACGCACAAGCATAATATATACTTAATCCTACCCAATGTGCTGTCCTTGCCCATTCTTCTGACTCTGTTTTCCAAAGTTAAAAAAATATTTATAAAAAAGCCCATTTTATAGACAGTGTGTCCTCCAGCTCCACTAAAACCTTCCAGAACAACCTTGAGCAATAAGAAATCCCTACCCCGTCTGTTCTCACCAACTGTTACAGCCTCTCTTAATCACAACCCGTGCCAACACCTCCGATGTGCTCACTGTCATTGTGATTTTTGGCCAAAATCACTTTCTCTCGGATTTTTAGCATGGTGGTATTTCTCATATATTATTGCACTACATAGTAAAGGCTTACAGTAATCAAATTTTCCTTGACCAGATATTTTCTAAAAAGATGAAAGACATACTTAAAAATGATCCTTAATGGTTTATATATTTAAAATGCAGATTTGTTTTCTTGTCCGTTTCCTTCGTAAGGGATTAAGGGAGATGACCCCTACAATCACAGATGTATTTTTTAAGCGCCAGTTCAAATCGCAGTGTTAGGAAATCCTGATGGAAGGTTTTAGCAGAAGAAAAAAATCCATTTCCTCCTTCCCTAATGCATTTCTACAGCTGACAGTTTAATGTGTGCACCTCAACTGAAAATGTGCCTGACTATTCACATTAGTTAAAGTCGGGCTTATCTATGCAAGACTTTCTGTAAGTACCTGGAGGCTGCCAACAATTAGCAGGTTTTGTAAGAGGTTTAATTTGCAACTGAAAGGGAAACATGAAATTATTCCGTGCATTATGTAATCTGCTGAGATGTTTTGCTGGTGAATGAAAGGTGATGGAGAATTTACAGACATTAAAAGCTTAAGTAACCTTTGTAACCCTGAGGTGTAGTCTTCAACCCAATTAATATTTTATACTTAAATTCTGTGTTTTGCTACAATTCCTACTTACGCACTTATGGTTATATAAATAGATCCTATGACCCTTTTCAGCTTAAGCAGTTGGAAAATGGATGAATGTGTATAAATAGAACCTGAACATCTGCCTGTCTCTTTGTGTACTTTTAAAAAAGTACATCTTAGACTGTAGATTTTGACTTTGGACCAGTCCAACATTCTTGTTAAAGTAACTAGGTGCATTTAATTTAAAACCATTAGACAACATTATAAGAACTAAGAAAAACTTGTAAATGTTCAGAAAAATCTCAGTGTTGCTGCCTATTGTACTCAGTGACACAAGACGAGATACAACTTTAGTTATCTCCTCTGGGGGGGGATTATTGTCTAACAGCATTATAAAAGTAAATACCTCCCAGCACAACAGTCCTCAAAAGAAATAAACAAAGGGAGCTGGGTTAGCCTTCCTCAAACATTTGCTCAGCCTACCAGCCTTTTTCACCTTGATATTAACCCACAATGAACAACAGCAAAAAACGCGGTATTATGATGAACTGATAGCACTCCAAAGGACTTTAGTCTCAGAGGAAAAAAACGGCTTACTCTAGCCTTTCTTGTAGAATCCTTCTTTGTTTCCATTCCAGACTAGCCTGCTCCACCACATTCATCTTTCTGACATTGAGCCGTAGGTGGTTCATCTTACACCATCCAACCAAACTCTCCACCAAATATACTCTTTTTCTCTTGCTTCAGTGATATATTGCCTCAGTCGCAGAATCATAAGGGAACTTCTGAAGGATGGATGAGCCATAGTTTTATTTGGTATCAGTGGCGATACATAACAATGGTTACGGTATTGTTCCTTGGTGTACCCCTATGTTGGTCAGCACAGCATCTAATATGCAATTTCTGAGGCAGAACAAATGTAGCCAGTTAATGGGATAAACTGTCTTCCAGGCAATCATGGTGTTGTCACCCTGCATCACCTTGAACTGTTTCCCTGAATGGTGCTAAATGCCCCTGAGACGTCAACAAAGAGAATCCTCCTGAATATGTTTGACTTGGCTATTTACAAATAGGCTCTGTGGAGCAGGTACAGGATAGCATCCTTTACACCTGTGTGTGTCTGGTATTCAAACTGTAGTGGGCCTTAGAAGTCCAGGATGACTGGTCTGAAACAATAGAAGACCAGCCTCACAAATTTCTTCATTATATGGGATGCCTATATCACTGGTCTGTAGTCATTATGGGTACTGGAGCATCCTTTCTTAGGGACAGGGACTTTCTTTCTGGTGTGATGATCTTCTGTAGTCATGGGGCAAGTTAACCATGTGCAGCAGAGCTTCTCCCAGCTGTAACACATAGTCTGGGGCTGATGCTATCTGGACATGCTGGTTCGCCTATATTTAGCCTTTGCAACTCTCGGCAACACTTTACTTGACGTGGCACAAATACTTAGTAATAATTCAGTTACTACTGAAGTACAAATTATGAGCAAATCATGAACAAATATACTTGCTACTTCAGATAAAAGATGCTTCATGATTCATTAATGATGAACAAACAAGAGATCAGTATTTAACTTGTTATTCATGACTTGTTCCTTCAGTAGTTTCTTCAGTAGTTCGCAAAGGTTTACCAAACACATATTAACAAATATAGTAACTGTTTGAGATAAAACATGTGTCACAGTTCCTTAAGGATGAATTAACGTGAGATCAGTGTGTAACTAAGGCTTTAAGTCTGTGGTTCATTAATATATAAGTAATAGTGTAATACTATATTATTTGTGGTCGGTCAAGAAAAGTGTTACCCGGCTGTCTTCTAACCCAAGCAAGGGAGATGGACATACCTGGGCTTGAGGTATAGGCTAATGGGGGGAGGCTGAAGGTGAGTCTTCACAGGAAAGGAATGACAAAGACAGGTGTATGCATCACAAATGTATGTCTCCTTCATGTTTGCATAGAACAGATCCAATGTTCTGTCCTCCCTTGTGTTAAACTTTAAATACTGTGTAAATGTCTTCATTGCGGGGAGAGGTGTCATTAAAGTAAGCAGAGATCACTATGGATGTGCTGAGCTTGAAAACATGAGGCAGGTGAGTGTGTGACCTCACACTAAGTGTCTGTGTAGGCTGATGCTGGAACATAAATAACAATAAGAGAACTAGGAAGTTTGGCCTCAGGCTTCGTGCCAGCAGCTCAACGTGTGGGCAGCAGATCTACCCTTTCAGAAGCACATGCTCGGGATTATACCCCTTGGAGTTAATAAAGATGGCTTCTCCCCCTCCAATGTGAAGCCTGTGTCCAGCGTATCCTGTTGCAGCCACGATTCTGTGGAGCATATTAAGCTGCACTCCCTTTTTTCTTTGGCTCCTCACCAAGCCGAAGAGCTCATCCATCTTGTTCGGAAGTGATTTCATGTTCCCCTTAATCTCTGTAGACAGGTAGGGTTTGCAGTTATTTCTCCTCTCTCTCTCTCTCTCTCTCTCTCTCTCTCTCTCTATCTCTCTCTCACCTTAACTTACCTTGGAGCCAGTCCCCCAACTATAGAGGGACATCCCTCAGTTTGGAGCAGGTGTCCAGTCTCAAGGAGATGAGCTCTTCTCATGTGTAAAAGATGTCGCTGGCAATGAAAACACTGAACAAAGCAAAAGACAAAACAATGAGAACTAGAATAAGAAGGAAAAGAAATGCACGGCTGCTGGACATGAATGCCAACAATGGCACCATAATGCTGGATTCAAAGGGATATGATATATTATAAAATATTATTGTCAAAAAATAATTAGATTTTACTCTGTAGACATTTTTTATAATATTATTATTCACCTCTCACGGTCAATGTGCACACTGCAGGTACAGTTTTTCTGTTTCAGTTATTATGTTACAGCACAAAGACCCCCACTCAGGGCTGGCTGTGGTGACACTCTCTTCTCCCTTCTGTATACAGGGGGCAGGTCCATGCGATTATCACCACAGTGAGGAGCTAACATCAGGCAACAGCCAGTCATGCAGGAGGAACTGGGTCCTTAGCCATCCCAGATAAATATGAACGATTTTCTCCTACTGTAGGCCCAGTTTCTCCAGTCCAGCCCATGATCATTGTCTGCCGTTCCCACTAATTGCTTCCAAAAATCTGCAGCAGAATTGGATCAAAGGAGGCCAGTGATTGCAGCAGCTTCAGCTGCAGCACCAGGCTGGCTGCAGATCTGGAAAAGCCCAGATGGGGAACATCCATGATCCATGGATCTCCTTTTTCCTCTTCTCTTCATCTTCATGCTTGCTAATATCTTCCTGGGGACCAGTGACACCCTAGCTTGTGGTGCCCTGTACAGATGGCTACTGGTATTCCCAAAAATATGCATTCCTTCTCTCACAGCACTGAATCTACTGAGCCAAACTTCACCGCTGAGTTCACTCTCTCCCAGTAAACTCTTCCCTCCCCAGCGTTCCTCTCACCACCTTCCCTGTCTTAATCCTCCCCGTAATCAGCTTCCTCCCTCAGCTTTACCCACTAGAGGTTGACTCCACGAGCGTTTATGCAAAAACAGCTGGTGATTAATTCATATTTCGTTAATTAAAGCTGTATTATCTGGGAAAACGACCTGGGAATATCACGCTTCCTTGTTAATACAATACACAGAAACTGAACACAAAAACTGGTGGTTAGCTGTGTACGGAACAGAAATTAAACCTCACATGTTTTAGCTTAAGTCTATACAATCTACTTAACATAAGCTAGTATACTTATATGCAGATGTTACTCATGGGAGTTGTACTTACATAAAAATGCTCTGAGGGCAGAACAAAAAATGATTGGTTCAGAGAGATAACAAATCAAATTGTAGAGGAGGTGGGTCCAAGCAACTAGAGGAGGCGGGACAAAATTATCAGATGTCTTGGCCCCGCCTCCTCTAGTTCCTCCAACTGATTGGTTATCGTACTGAATCATTTTTCATTAGCTAATATGCTTGACTTAGAGAGTAGCACCATTGCCTTTTCACTACAACGGTATAGGTTTAATACCTGTGTATGCTTGTATAATGTATGTGTGTGGTATGCATGTTCTTCCTGTCTCCAATATGGATTTCCACTGGAAACTCCTGTTTCTCCCTGTAGATCAGAAGTATGTTAGGTGAATCAATGTTTCTAAATAGCCTTCATTCTATGTGCCCTATGATGCTATGGCATACATCCAGGGTGTCCCCTGCCTTGTGTCTTGTGCTTTCTTGGACAGGTGCCAAGCCTGCCTAGACCCTGTACTGGATGTGCAGTTATGGATGGGTGTGGTGCATTGTTACATTCTAACAATGCTGAGTGTGCAGTTTTGGAATGCGATAATATTTCTTAAAATCCATTAAACATTTTCAGTTCTCACGCTCCAAACCAACAATACTAGCCATAATACCATAGTTGTTAAATATTAAATTACATTAAATATCTGTAAGTTCATATTAGTGTTTGTATAGGAACTTAGTAGGGTGCACCTCTATGAAATAAATTCCCCAGGCTTCCAGTAGGGACTGAAATTGCAACTGGGAGTTTATCCTTCCATCCATCTTCTCACTGTTTATCTAGAACATGGTTGCATGGGGGCTTGGAGCCTTGCCAAGGCAGCATGGGCCAGAAGGTAGGGGAACACCCTGGATGGGATGCGAGTCCATCACAAGGCAAAGACACCATGTGAAATTTCGAGACGCCACATCTGTGGAATGCAGGAGGAATGCAGAGGACCCAGAAGAATCTCCACGCAAACTGTAAGTAAGTGTAGAACTCAAACCCTTAACCTTGGCGGTGTGAGGCCATGGAGCTACCCGCTGAGCTGCATAAGCAGGATTTACATCTGTTTTATTTTATCATTTTAAATGCAATTAATTCTGAATGCTACCACTTCTCAGCAAGAGCAATTAGTGTGAACCCATGCATTTTTCTGAATATGTTCCCATTAATTACCAGGGCCTCTAAGAAATGGCACATTTTACAGTTTGTGCTTGCTTTCCACCTCTGTCGGATGATGGATGACCTTGCCATAGAAACAGCAGTCTACAAATAATCAGTATCAATGAAAGGATTAAAAAAAGCCTCCCCATATTCATCCTATGCAGAGTTATACCATATGTTCTCCATAACTGTCTGCCCTTCACAAAGTTATTTGTCTTTGCTGAGCTTTCTGCTGTCCAACGTGTCTGTCAGAAACAAGATTTAATAAAACAAAAAAGAAACTATTTTTGGTCACATTTAAAAAATAAAAACCACTATTGGCAGTAGAATTAGTTAGTTTAGCAGCCTAAGGTTTTCTGTTCATAGTGTTGCTCTTTAAGCTAACAGTACATGTGACTCCCTCCCTGACCCTTGGTTGTACATCCTTTTAATAACATATTCAACATCTGCAGAGTGCGCATGGGCTACTTTTAATTAAGTGCTGATACTCTAATGCAGCCTTGTCTACTCAAAAGTAAATCTGATGGCTTGACTTCCTCAGTCACAGCGGCCAGCTTCATACTTTTCTTAGACTTTAATATGCTCACTTCGACTTTTATTTGTCTGGAAGCCATAATAAACAGGGCTCAGAAACACACAGTTGTAAAAGCACATTCCTAGTCACTCAGGGACAAAAAGAAAACTAGGCGCATAGTACAAAATATGACTAAGTGACTGAATTCATAGGAACAAATGAAGATTCTAATATCAAAACAATCTATTTACATAAGTATATTAATGCAAGACTGCAGAAAGCATGCTGGTTAAGCTGAAGAATAAGTTTAGTCTCTCAGAAGTGCAGTAGAAAAGGCGCTGACAGTGGATTGCTTCAGAATAAATCTAGCTGTGTAAATGAATTAATCTACATGCTAAATAAGGTGCTTTAAATGACAATACCTTCAATAATTGCAATCTATAATATCATTGCATATTATACTGATTATTTTCCTAAATACTGCCTCTCTATAGGAATCTATGTCATTTCAAATGAAATACGTCATGTATGATTCCTATTGCATATATTTAATAGATCAAATCAAATCAATTTTAATTTATATAATGCACAAGAGTACGGCATAAAGCAGAAGATGCAGGCAATGAAATGAGTTTCCTTGAGGGCTCCCTGTGAAATAAAAGTAATAAGTAAAAAAAAACTGAGTAAATCAAATGGCAGATGAAAAAAATCAAAATGTGCAAATTGTTCATACTAATAACCTGATCAGCTATTGAGGAGCCTGACTGCCTGAGGGTAGAAGCTGTTATGGAGTCTGTTTGTCTGTATGCTGGACAGCTTCTCCACAACTTCTTGAATGAGGAGTTATCCTGACTGAGAACTGCATCTCTGTTACATTCTCCATGGAGGCTCCACCTGTAAGGTGATGCCTGGAACATGAATTAATGTGAAGAACATGCCATTGTTGGTGGGGGAGGTTTGCGTTGTGAACACTCATTGACTTAAGAGGCGTAGTACTCGGGCCTTTGTGCTGACAGCTTTAATGGGCCGTACTTACAGGCTGCTTAATCTCAGGAGATGTTTGCGCAATTCAGATGCTGCCTTAAACAGCTTCTCTGTAAAGTTGAGTATATTGGCTGAAATAACCTGCTGTTAGCTGCCTAAAGTCTCAATGAATTTCTGTTTGGCTTTACAGCTGGGTGCTTCTGGAACTCTGAATCCAGGTCTGTATACCGAGGGTTGGAGTCATTAATCGAGGTCTTGTCCACATAAAATGGAGAATTGTCACTTTATTTGTGAAGCCTATAATTTAATGTGATAACATTCTAATGTTAGTAAACAGTTGCCATAAAAAGTAATGACCTTTGTTTTTGGTTCATTGTGGAGATTTGACTGAAAATGACAAGTTACAAGAACTGGATTTCTTTTTATTCAAAGCAATCATGTAAAATGTATACACAAAACAAGTTTAAATAAATAAGAATTAAAACTTGTGTACAGGATGAAGTATTCACGATTGGTTAATACTGACTGCCTTATCGGATAAAGTCATCAAAGATGTAACAGGTTTCTGAAATTTGCAGAGCCGAAAACCTCTTTTTGAGAAATGGCACCTACTTATGAGTATGATTTGTTTACTTAGCTATGGAAAATGAAAAATTAATGAAATCAGATTATACTTTCACATCACCAAAAGCCGCAAGTTGCCCATTTTGTGGTGCCCTATCCTCCTTTTACAAGGAGCTTATAACCAAGATACAAATGGAACATGATTATCCATCGCTCTTCTTTAACCATTTACCCACTAAACACTGAGCCTAGAGATTTTACCGTAAGCTCTGTGCACAAGACAGGGAGACACCCTGGATGGGATGCCAGTCTAGGGCAGGGTTCATGCACTCACGGCAGTTTACAAATACACACCAACACAAGGAGGACAAAGGAATGTCACACACAGCATGGGAATTGGACCTACAGCCCTGGATGATGTGAAGTGATAGACCCTCTGTGCTGCCGAGAGGGTGATCAATAATTGGAAAATAAATGCTAACTCTTCCTAGGTACTTTGTATTTCTATAACTTTTACTAGGTAGTCTGTATTTCCATAGAGTTTGGAAATGAATATGAGATTTGAGTAGCATTAATTAAGTGTAATATTATAAAGTATATAGTGACCTTGTGAATGTCTGTATTTTTACACCTGGGCACGTACACACAGTGATGTTCAATGACAGAGATTAGATGAATTGCCGCCAGGCTCTCCGGAGCATGAGAGCAGATGCCTCCGATCTCTACCTGAGCCACTCTGGGGGATTCCCGCCGTTTGAGCAGCTCAGCTCCCTCCCTGCCCTTTGAAAACTTCACATACCAGCCGTGAAACTCATGATGTGTCAAGCTGCCCCGATAAATTGAAGAATACATTACTTACACTGTACAATGGGTAGTCATTTTGCTGAATACTTAATATTATGTCCTTGAAAAATCATACAGTAAATATACAGTAGCATGTATATTATCAACTTTAAAGAACTTGTATTGAATGACATAGAGGTTTTTATGTTGGATGGTGTGGTGGCTCAGTACATAAGACTGTGACTTCACACCTCTACAACCGTCAGATCGATTCTCTTTCCTGGCTCTGTGTGTTCTCTATCTGGGTTCCTCTCACAGTACAAAAATATGCACCTATTTGACATCTCTAAATAGCTCATGGTGTGTGGTTTGTGATAGGCTGGCATTTTGTTTCAGGTGTCCCGGATAAATCACATGGAAGATAAATAATGACTTCTCTTTCATCCATTTTTTAAAGGATAAGTAACTGCTCATGGATTAGATTGCTCTAGCTCTGATTTTAGTGACCCCAGGTAGGGCAGAATGCCAGATGGGACCAGGTCATTTCATATTGTTGTCATACATATTAAGGAAAATTTAATGAACAATTCACCTCAGCACCTCAGGCCTGGGATGAAGTGACACTCCATCCAGAGTGTTCCCTGCGTTGTGCCCTGTACTGCCCGGGATACGCTCCAAGGCTCACCATGACCCTTTACTGGGTAAGTGCTTATGGAAGATGGATGCGCATTAAATTTTTCTTGAGTTAGTGGGATGGCTAATTAGCCAGTTTCACGTAGTCCTCAGTTTTTAGCCCCTATACTAGCTGAAGAGGGATAAAGACTCAAAACGCTGTTGTCTGCCACCTGCTTCTCCCCTCTCTACGTGCTGTAGGCTTCATCGAGGGACGTTACACTCTTCGGAGGAGAGCCCTGTTCACTCTATTCCACTTGCAGCCCCGTAGGCACCCTGCCAACGCTGGTTAGTGCCGAAAAATGATGAGAGGTGGAGGGATCCGGCCGTCTATCATACCCAACAGTCAAATCCGAGTCAACTCACAGATGGCAAACTAGCCTGGATTTCCAACATGTGCGCTCCAGGCAGAGAGCTGTTGTTAGCAACAATGTATTGTATAGGTCTACCGTTACAAGCAGGATCAGAAAAATGACACATTCAGGCATCCCATATGCATCATGACCTGCATAAAAACTGAGTGCAGATCAGCAGTTATAAAAGACAGTTTAATGTCACTCTTTATTAAGGGGCTGTAAATATCTGTCTATTACAATATTAGTCAGTGATTGAATAAAAGTAACTTTTTATCACTCCTAATTATTTTAAAAATTTTATTTTTTGTAAGCTGGCATTAAGTTACCTATTACTGCCTCCGGGGATGACACCTCCAGGGATGGGCGTTTGAATCATTCCCTTCGGCTTAAGTTGCATAAATATGCATGATCCCCCTGCAAGAGCATAGGAGGAAGTTTGATATTGGGGGGTGCATAACTTGATATTCACAAAATAAATCAGTCTTTATATATATATATATATATATACACACACACACACACACACACACACACACACACACACACACATTCAGTGCTCACAGAAAGTCTTGGGACGCTTGCTTAATTCTGTAAAAACGGTGCAAATTTGTTGGTTTCATAAGAAAAGTCCATTGACAGGCAATGTTTAACATATCTGCTCATATCTTCCACACAGACATTTTCTTTTTATTAATTGTCAGTTTTTCGGACTGACTCACTCAGTTCTGTTCTTGCCATTTTGCTATAAATTGCAATTGTAGTAATTGGCTCCCAAAGGGATACTAAACTCAAATGTTTGGCGTTTTATGTTATTGCAAAGGTGTCACTAAAAAGCAATGAAATGTTTAACTCAAATCAGTTCTTTTAAAAAATGTATTTGGGTTTTAATTTATTGCTACTTCAAATGAATGTTTTACTTCAGACCTTTACTTATGAAACCAATTAATTTGCGATATTTTTAATAAATTAAGTAAGCATCTCAAGACTTTCTGTGAGCACTGTATTTATTTATGTATCTATGATGCACTCTGTGTGTGTGTATGTATCTATGAATAAGTGTTGAGATCGGGTCAGGGTTGGTGCCTGTCCATTTACATTTACAGCATTTAGCAGACACTCTTATCCAGAGCGACGTACAACAGTGCTCAGTAGTCCTCGACTATTCTTCAGTCTTGTAAAGCTAGACTTGGGTAACAACTGTCAGCCAACTACGTTGCTGCCAGCTTGGTTACGCACCTAAAAACCCTGTCCCGTGTGCCTTTTCCCCATTTGGTGTTCCCCTATGTGTTTCCCTGCTTCTTAGGCTGCTGCATAGCTCAATGGGTTGAACATGCTGCTCTGAGGCTAACATTCCCGTTCTCTTGAGTTCAAGACTGGCCTGTGACCTGCTTTACCTTTATGTTATATTTTGTTTTATCCTCGGGTGTCTGCATGGTAATTTTATGTCTTGTTTATGGTTGCCCTGCCTGTGCCTTGCCTATGTTCTGTTTTACTTGTTCCTTGATTTCTCTTAGTGTTGATAGCCCTCTGTGTTGTCACTGTTTCCTAGTCACTAGTGTTTGTTAATTACAATTTACTCCACCTGTCCCTTGTTGCTCCATACCGTTAGTGATTGGTTGATTTGGTTCTGGTTCTTACCTGTCCTGCATCGTGTCTTGTTAGGTAATGTATTTAAATGCCTGTTCGTGTTCTGTTCCTCAGTGATTTACTGTGGCTGTTTCCCTGTGTTGCTGCATGTAGCTTAGTTATAGTTGCCCTGTGTTAGTTTGTAGTTTCTTGTGGTCCTTTCTAATGTTCTTCCTTGTGTTGCTTCCTGCCTTAGTTTAGTTTTGACCCCTCGTGGTCCCTTTGTTTTCTTTCTCCCTTGATGTTCTGTTTTGTTGAAGCTGTTATGTGGATTCTCTTCCTCTGTGATGCCCCACCATGTCAGATGGATAGACATTAACCGGTCAAATTTTGTTAAAAGTAGTCAATATATAGTGCAATGTAATATTTGAAACTAATGACACCAAATCTTACATACATCTCTGGAAAAAAAATTAAGAGACTATTCAATATTTTTCAAAAAGTCTACATTTTTTAATCCAGGTTTAGTCCTGGTTCTACTGGCTGAGTAGCAGGTTCCTTCCAGATTCATAACTTCTAAGACCGCAGTACACAAGAATAAGGTGAAGCAGGAGACACTAGGTCCGACCAGAAACCAGTCAAGTAAAGGGCGGAAGCAACTTTCTAATGCCAAAGATGAGCATTAAATTATGAGACAATCTCTCATGAATCAGGGGATGACATCAAGTGACCTTCAAAAGGAATGGGAAACATTAAGTGCAGGTGTGAAGTGCACTGCTAGGACAGTTCGTATTAGGCTCCTAGAAGCAGGGCTGAAGTCCCATAAAAAGAGGAAGAAGCCCTTCGTTAATGAGAAACAGAGAACCAGGCTGCTGTTTGCAAAAAAAATATTATTCAGATGCATACCCATAAATTGAAAAATGAGTGAAACAAAAAATTGTGCTCCGGTCTCTTAATTTTTTCCAGAGCTGTATATATGTGTTTTTGACCATTACTGTATTTTTGCAGGCTGTACTCAATAATTCATTATTCATTAATCCAGGCTAATTTAATCTCTGTCTGTCTCTACAGCACTCTAACATTGCATTAGTTACCATACCTAAAGGCATACATTTCCAATTGCATACATTTAGTTGTGAAATTTTCATAAATTGACCCCAATGACATGTTACTGATTTTCAGTTAATAGGTATAATGTTAGCCATTATTCTGCTGTCAGAACAGAAAACAATGGCTTATTGTTATCTGCAAAAATAAAAACCTAATTTTTGTAATGAATGCGTTAATTTTCTTAAAATACACTTTAGACTTAAATTTATTTAGAGGTTATAAACTAACATTAACAAAGTTACAGGGAATAATGTAAACATTGCATGCCAAATTACCAACTGCAGTCAGTTTTTTTTTTTTTTTAAGTTAGGCATGCCCAAAGGCCCATGCCCATAGATGAAATAGAACATTCTTTACTTCAAAAGAAGACATAATATCACCTCTTCTCTTTTTGTCAAAAGGATTGACATTTTTAGCGGTGCTGAAAAGTCTGGTATTCAGTTGTCGTTCAAATGTTGCTATACCGCCATGATCCATCTCGATGAACCACAGGTCCGCCCCTGTCAAATTATGTTTTACTTCAAAATTGCTGAATGTTGAATGTATCTGCAAAACAGAGTACTAAACAAATTAGTATTCATTATAGTAAAGAAAATAATTGAAATCCAAATGTCTATCTACTTGGGGGGATGAATGAAGCCGAATGAAATGTCCCCCCCCCATCGCCCCGTCCCCCCACGGTTCCCTGTGATTTGCAGGTTTCTTCCCACAGTTGAAAAACATGCTAAGGTGAATGGGAGCTGGCAAGTTGTCCGTAGGTGTGAATGCATGTATAAAAGGTGTGTGAGCCCCGCGATGGTTTAGAACCTATCCTGAGTTATTCCCTGCCTTGTGCCTGTAGCTTCTGGGAAAGGCTCGGAATCCCCGTAACCCTACATAGGAGAAAGCGATTATGGAAAGTGGATGGATGGCATTAAGCTATCTACCTCTTACTATTAGCCAGCAGTGTTGCCTAGGACCTTCGGGGCTGGAAGTTTGAATCATTTGCTTTTGTCTGGTTTGTGTTTGGAGTTTGCATGTTATCCCTGTAATGTATAGGTTTCCACCTGCACTCCAAAAACATAAGGTTAGGGATTATGCATAGCATGTGTGAGTGTGTGCCCTATGATGCACTACTGTCCTATGATCATGGGTGGAGGACTAACAGCAGACACACATACGCACATACTTTTTAAAAGCATGGATTTTGCCCCCCCCTCACTTTTCCCAGCCCCAACAATAGCTTCATGCTACGTGTGTGTGGTTGTCTCTGAATTGCAGATCAAATCCTGTCCACTTACTAGTTCTAAAAATGTCTAGGCCAGGATTTCCGATTACCCTTACCAAAGTGCCTGTCCCACTTTTCAGGAATCCAGTCTACTTACTTTACTTTTAAACTTTCGTGTTTGTAAAAGTTCCAGGCCATGACTTTCCATTGTCCTTAGCCTTGGTGCCCCTGTAATTGCCAGGCAAACACTGACTGTTCGTCACAAGTAAAAAAAGTCCAAAATGGACATTAGTAATTAGTTTTCAAAGAAATCTACAATTTATATAGAGATATTATTTTCTCGAGAACTTCAGCTGGACAACACAAGCGACGTTAGCTAGTAAAGACCTGCCAGTCACTGTATTCTGAAACTCAACTGAGCCGTCTCTCATTTTCACTTTCAAATTTATGAGAGCGCTGAACAGCAGTACGGAGCAGACACAAAACAAGAAAAAGCACAGGAACAGGAATCAAAACGTAAAAACTGAATCTCAGGTTAAAAGCAGTGTGTTGAATAGGGCTGGGAGTCGATTCCAAGCAATTCCTCGGTTCAAAGAGTCGACTCCAAACTTTAACTGGAGGTTGCACCTGCCAAAAAATGAAATTCTGTGGACTTGAACAGAAGCTGATGTGAACACTGCATATCTTGATTGGTCGCTATGGTGTTGTTACATTTACAGTTGACACCCTCTTCGGATTGTATTATTACCATACATAAAAATTGCAATATTTATGTGTCAACATAATGTATTTATGTACTTATGTCACTCAATGATATCATTAATATTGGCATTTCGGCAGACTACCATGTCATAATAAAACACCCCGCTTTGGGTTCCTCTGGGAGTTGGACAATTTCACTCTATATGTGTACATGTTGTAATACATCAGTGAGAAAATAAACCCTATTAATAAAATAGCCTTCCTGTAATTTTAGTTATGTATAAAGTGTGCAAACAAGACATAAATAATCAGAGATAGATAGATAGAGATTGATTGATTGATTGATTGATTGATTGATTGATTGATTTAAAAGGTATACTTGCCAGCAAAGGATTAAGTTAATAAAATGGACTGGAAAGTATCAAAATCCCTTGTCATTCATACTATTCTGCCTTGTTGTTTTACAAGACCTTTTTCTTCTCATATTTTTAAGTCTTGGATGGACTTAAATTGATGGAGTCGATTCCGATCTCTTGCTATCGGAGTCAACTTCAGTTCGATTTTTGGAATCGAACAGCCCTAGTGCTGAGTTAAACCGTTATGACGAGTGTATACAAGCTGTGAATAAGTGCAGAAAAACTGCACTGGTTTGATTTATGATCATAGGTGTCTGGTTTTCAGAGTCAGTATGCGATAACATATGCAAATTACTTTTCATCTTTTGACCTCCATTTTCCTCCTTTTTGGTGCTGGCTGTCCTCCTTATTTAAATTAGCAAAACATTAGCAAACATACTTGTGAAAATAAAGTTCCTGCAGCCAGAAAACACCTATAGTTTTACAATTTATGGGCGTGTGTTGTCTCTGAAACATTTGGTGATCTTCAATTTAACAGGTATTGTCACATCCAGCCCCGCCCTACCTGTTTATTCCTGGTGTTTCCCACAGGCGGGGCTTAATCAGCCAAGCCTGTAGCTCGTTGTCCTTACCTTGTGTTCCTGCCTTTGTGTTAATTAGTCACAGGTGCCCCTCGTTCATTCCCTTATGTTCCTATGTATAAGAGCTCCCCAGTCCTGTGCTTCCCTGTTGGGTTATTGATGTTGTGTGCTGGGCCCCTGTGTTATGCACTGTAATAAAGTCCCTGCACTGGATTATTCCTTTTGTGTCATGCCTTGCTGCTGCTCATGTCAGAATAACCTGAATGCACCACAACCAAGCCCTAGACTCCCTGCTGCTGTTGTTGCTGGGAGTCCTCTCCCTTGATCCCTGTCCTGCTGGATCCACAGTGGGGTTGAGGGAGCTGGACCCCACCAGCCCGCGGTATCTCCTGGGGAACTGGGACCCACCAGATCCAGGTCTGTGCTGGCTGGCCACCCCCATAACCAGTGCTCCCTCTGTGGGGGTCCCTACCTTTGGGAGGAGGGAGCTGGTCTCTGAGTCTGTCCACTGCCTGCAGTTTGGGTGGATGAGATTGAGTGGGGCTTGTGGGGTTAAGAGGGAGCTGCAGGTGATCTCCCCTGACCTCTAGGTGAGGGTCTCAGTGCTGGCTTGAGAGTTCATGATGACTCCTGTCTCCCTGTCAGGAGAGAGCCTGCTCCCTGAGGGCCCCGAAGCACAGCTGCCCGAGGGCCCCGTTGAACCATCACTCCTGCCATCTCCTGGACTGCTGCTGAGTCCCCCGGGGCCCTGATCTCCTCTCCTGTTGGGGGGGATTTAGACCAGGAAGGTGGCCCCCATGAGGAGTTGGAGTGGGACCAGCAGCCCATGTTTTTGGCTCTTGTGGTCCCCAGGGGGTTCCAAATGGTGGGGCCCTGGGTCGCCCAGCTGAGCCTTTGGCTGTTGCTCAGTTTCCCGCAGGGGAAAGTGACAGCATGCATGGTGCTGTACTTGCCTGGGCTTTGTCTGTTGCCCCCTGCTCCATTCCTGTGGTCTCCATGTCGCCCCCAACTCCTGTGCCTGTCCTGTGGTCTCCTTGTTGCCCAGCCCATGTCGTCCAGTCACATCAGCTCCCCGCACTGCTCCCAACCAGCCCCTTCTCAGCACCCGTGCCTGCCATCCCAGCAAGTGCACTGTTTTTTTTTTCCTCCTGCTTTCCCCCCCCCTTGTGTGTGGCCCCTGCCCTTTGCTTGTGGCCTGCTCAGAGCCAGTACCATACCCCTACCTTTGTTCCCTGTATTTTGCTTCCCAGCCCTAAACCGTGTCCCAGCTCCTGTCCCTTGGTGTTCCACAGCCCCTGCCTTTGTTCCCTATTCGTGCTCCCTTCTAGGTCCCTCGTCTCCATCTGGGTGTCTGATTCCTCTGTTCCCTTGACCCTGCTCCCTCTGTTAATGCTCCTGTCCCAGTTCCTGGTGTTTGCCCTATCCATTGTCATTCCTTCCCTGTTAGATTCTTTGCTCCCTGCTGATGGTCCCCTCTTTTTGGTGTTTGTCCCCCGTATGGTTCCTGGTCCTTTTTCATCTAGTCCATTGTCTTGGGTCATGTTTCTGTGGTTCCCACTGGTTAGTCTCTTCTGTCCCCTCCTGGTGTCCTCCATATTCCCATCCAGCCCATTTGTCCCTGGTTTTGCTCCTCTGTTTCCTGCCCCTGATTGGTTTCCCTCTGGTCCCCTTCGTCCATTGTCGGTCATGTTCCCTCTCGTGGTGTGCTGGTCCCGGACCCTCTGATGTACCCTGTTGGTCTTTCCCCTGTCTGGTCATGGTGTCCTCGTCGGTTCCCATTGTCTTCCCAGGTCTCCCGTCCGCTGTCTGCAGTCCTGCCCTGGTGTTGGTCCCTGTCCTAGGGTCAAGCAGTGGCGAGGCATGACGCAGGCAAGGGAAGAACAATCCAGGTAAAGCAGGCTTAGGATCACCCCGTGTGGGGACTTTATTCACAGTGGGGACCAGGTGGAAGCAGACAGGCGACTGACTGCAACCACCACACACAACCTCACAGCGCTGTAGGATCACACACATGTATGGTAGGGCTCACATTCTAAGTTTATGGCCCAGAACCTTAAACTGCCCTGTGATAAGGCCTAGCCTGGTAGGAGAGGTACCTGGGGGGCCAACAATTCCAGCCCACATATCCTCCAGATAACATGGTAAAAGGAAAACATGCATTCAAAGTTTATGGTGTTAATTTAGGACCCCAAGAATAACTTGGGCCTTGACCAGGGATCCTGGGCTGGTGCAGGCTGACACCCCTCTTAGGTTTAGTCTAAAGGGGGGTGAACACTTAGGGACTGATAAGGATAAAACCCTGAGTGCTGGTGTCTTAACGATTGACAACCCCCCCCCCCCCCTAATCCTTTTCCATCCCTCACACACAGTACCTCAGAGAGGACGTGCTTGAAGATTTATCCGTGGTGGTGTCTTTTATAAAGGTTTACCTTTTTGTCTGTAGAAATGTCTAGCTATTATGTCTGTCCTTTTGACTACTTTCGATATGGGCATTCTCATAAAGGTATCTAGCATAGAATAGGTGATATCTTCCTCACCTAAAGAATTATAGGCGCAAGTATACATAGGCTTTATATATATAAAAATCTACATCTCTATAAGAATCTACATATAGATAGCTACACAGGTGCTCATGTCTACCTTAGGAAAAGTAGGAAACATTTAATGAAATGCAACTAGGTTATCACTTTGCCTCTTATAAGGCCTGTTATAAGACTTCTTTCTCTGTTTGACTGAGACCCCCCCCCCCCCCTTTCTTCCTGCATACCATGGCAGTCATAAAATATCAGCAAGGGCGCCATTTCATGTTCCCTTTGTCTCGTCCACTCCGTATAGCGGATAAGAGCATTAACGTGTGGTGTTAATCATGAATATGAAATTGTTGTAACAATCCCGTGTAACAGTTAACTGAATTGTAACGTGCAAATGCTTATGTGGATCTGTTATTCTAGGAAGCCAACGGCAACTCATAAACCTAGAATTAAGATCTAATGTAGAAATGGGAATGTAATTTCGGTAAAACTGATCTGTGTCAATACCTGGTTATTTGTAACATAACTGCGCATACTACGTCCGATGTGAATGATCGATGCGTACATTATAATTGGAATTATAAATTAATTTGGGTTGTACGACGTGTAAACCTTTGGGCGTAATGTCATGTTTGGTATCAAAATGACGGAAACGTTCTGCTAAACATAAATCTGTTCACAGATATTACATGTCTCGAAAACAATGCGTGTAACCAAAGTCAATTCTAGTTACACGTTGGCTCCGGTCAATAAATTTACTGTCTGTGGCAAACACCCCTTTTGACCAACCCGCCAGTTGAATGGACCGGATAATTGGTCCAAGGGTCGAATTCCCAGTGATCAATATTCATGAACCTCACACCATAAAACTTAGCGCACTCTTGAGAGAGCGAAGATTAAGCAAGAAAAGACAAGCACAGCAAAAGCGGCACGGCGCAGCAAGAAGACAAAGGAACAGAAGAAGAAACAAAGAACTTTGTAAAAGATCTTTGCGTTCACCCGTGAAACCAGCCGCTAGAAGAACCGCGCCAGACACCTTTCTTCTGTACTGCCACCGTTGCCTCAGCGTACCACCTCTACGACCAACTGACAGAGACTCCATTACCTCTGCAGTAAATTAAACTAACTTCCATTTATTTACCAGTTTAATCTGGTCTTTAATGTTTCATTTAACTTGGTTTGCATTCTTAAAATCCTGTCCTTGCGTTGCAAGACAGTATTTCCCTTTTAAGAGTACCCGGTTAAATTTGGTCACTGCGTCTCATATTCATATTATGATATTCCATCCTAGATCGTTATTTCACACTGTTATTGATGTTTGTGTTTTGCTATGTGTGATGTCATGTTAGTATAGTGTTAGTTAGAAATAAACGCATGCTTTTATACAACTACATTCTCTGTCTCATAGAATGTTCACAAGAGTCCCTTCCTCTTTGCGAAACCGCCCCTAAGCTTTGAAACCCCAAGCCTACCTGGGAATCTCG
>JAAGVU020000061.1:15664317-15686801 GCA_011763525.2 Mormyrus iriodes
TGAAGTGTGTTCGCTGGACGATCACCCTATCCCAGTTACCGGGCGATTACTGAATTAATAAATCCCATTTCAACTTTCTATTTGCATCTTCATTGGAGACTCCATTACGTTGGTTGGGGCAGAACTAAACCGTTCACGTAAAATAATTAACAAATAATTATAAAATATTTAATTTCCCTATACATTGGTGGAGATCAACATTTGTTTTGAGCTAATAAATTCCTACAACATCAATGACCCGACAGGGAAGCACAGGATTGGGGAACTCTGTATACACAGGAACATAAGGGAATGAACGAGGGGCACCTGTGACTAATTAACACAAAGGCAGGAACCCAAGGTAAGGACAACGAGCTACAGGCTTGGCTGATTAAGCCCCACCTGTGGGAAACACAAGGAATAAACTGGTAGGGCGGGGCTGGACGTGACAGATAGATAGATGTGCATTATATACATGTTTAAATAGTTTTCTTCTGAATATTAAACTTTTTTTATGTGAACATGATGCCACAATTTTGTGACAGGTTGCAAGCAACAACCTGCATAAGAGCACTTCCATAAAAGAACAGGCCGCTCAAGATATATAAATATGTATTGTTTGAAATAGAATATTTATAAATGCTGTTCTTTTGGTGTATTCTGTGATTCGGGGTATCTTATATAAACCTGCTTTCCAGTCTCATATTTCTGATTCATCTGATTTATTTTTGATTGGATCCTACTGTCGTGACCTCAATATTATCACATGAATGGGCCCTTGCTATTCAGATACAGAAACAGTTCCTCTCCAAGGCCAGCAAGACATTATTAATTACCTCATTCTTCCTCCACCAAACTTTCAGGCTGTCAGTTTTGGATGGTTCCACGTTGCCGCATGGGAAGACGTGTAATTTAATTCCATTTGGTTGCAGCTTGCTTCACTTCCGAATATGAAAAGACAAGGCTTTGCTTGAATCACTGTCAGATTGGTTAGACTGGATCTTTTTATTTGGAGAAGCATATTAATAACTCCATAACTCCATTCCGATAAATAAGCCCGCATTTTATCTGTAATATATTTATTGCATTTCATTTTCAATTCATTTTCTTTTCTATGCTGGATTTCTAAACACAAGCCTAAAATGTAAGTATATTGCTTATCTTACTATCCATTCTTCTATCATAGTCGTTTATCTAGTATGGGGTTGGAAAAGCATGCAAACTCTACACACTGAGCCAGGATTTGAACCTCCAAGCCAGGAGGTATCATTCAACATCCTAAGTCACTGTGCTACAGTTTTTTTTCCAAGGAGCTTATTACAGACTTGCTGAATTTTGCTACTGAGTACAAACGTTTTCTCACTGTAGGAAAACATGCATAAAATGAGTGAGACAGGCAGGCTACTGTAAATGATGGCAGAACTAATTTTACAAGCTATCATTACAGCACTTTATTGCTGTTTTGTTACAGGTTTAATGACATGAGAAATCACAGGGCCCTGACATAATTAATGGAAAAAATGACAAAAATTACCATAAAAATCAAGGTATTCTCCATGTTTGGTTCCTTTGTTCAATCCCGAGTCTGTATGGAGTTGTTCTCACCCTGTTTGTATCAGTTTGCTTCCATAAGTTAAAAACTGGCCATTAAAGTAAATTAGTGTTTAAATTGTAAATAGTCAATGTCAGAATAACATGAAATAGACCGCTGTCTCATCCACAGTATGTCCTATCTGGCGGTCTTCGCTTCCTCAGGTCAAAAGGATTGGTACTAGAACAACATGATAAGATCCTATTGGATAAGAGATTATCTGTCCAACAGAAGATGGCTGGCAGACAAACCACTAATTATTTATCCATCCATCTTCCACACCATGTAACCTGGATAGGGTGACAGTGAGCCTGGAGCTGCTGTCAGCCACCTGCTTCTCTCCTCTCTGTATGCTCTAGGCTTCTTTCAGGGACGTTGTGCTCTTTGGAAGACATAAGACAGGAGACCCACTGGACAGGGTGCCATTCCTTTGCAGGGCACACACTAGTACATCAAGAAATGTAATATAAATGAAAGTAATGGGAAGTTGATTCACATTGTGTGCTTTTGAACTCCATGAAAAACCAGCCCAAATACAGGGAAAACATGCTTACCCCAAACACACATAAAGCAAGGGGCAGGGAGCGAACCCACAACTCTGAAGGTGTGGGGGGGGGCACAGTGCCTCTCGCTGCACCACCGTCTAATTATTCATCTGCTAAATGAAGTACATTTTACACTTGCTTCTCCATCTTGTAAGTGTTATGTGCTCTTTCACATTTCTCACACATTGATATTTTCAAAAAAAGCAATCGCCCCATTCGCAATCTGTTCATTTTTCCCTGGTTAACAACATCTTGTTGTCTCCACCAGTTATGTAAAGTCTTTGCCTTTGGAAATGTACTTGGCCAGTAAAGTGGAGCTGTAGCTGATATTTCATTGTTTGTGTCTCTAATAGCTGAGGATGATTTGACTCTTTACTATGAAATAAAACTGTACAATTTACGCATGAGCTTGAAATTGTAAAACATTGTCATCCGTTTATTTATAACTGAGCAGAGCTCAGTTATAACCTAGTTGTACTCCAAAAACACCAGAAAGACACTTTGAATGCGCTCACCATTCATCCTTACAAGCACTCTGCTCTGGCACCTATTGCCAGTCTATTCTTTGAGCCTGGAAACATTTTTTGACACATTCATGTGGGCATATTTTGTCCTTCTACAGCGGGTGATATTATAGAGTTAGGCTGTCAGGAAAACAGCCCCAAAGGCAACTTTAGATTGGTGTCACCAGCCGCCCACTAACCCCCATCCTGCTGACTGAGAATCCGCAAGTTTGCCTCAACACAAGGAAAACCACTGGATTTGGATAGATCTTAAAGACTTAGGGGTTTTCACCTTCTAAGAGACAACACTAAGACCATTTGGAGAAGTACAGTGAACACTGAGGTTTCTGAGTTATTTTCAAACTTGAAACCAAATTAAACTATGATATAAACTGTATATAAAGCAACAAATCTGTCATTTTACCAGAAACAAAAGAAACAAGCAAAAAAAAAATCAAAGTGAAGCAGAACATAAAGGTATTCTACTTCCTTTCAGAAAACCAGTGAATGGATAGTGGAGCACAAAATACTGAATGATAAATTTTATGCAGCCTTCGTATATTTGTTCTGACTTGATGTTGCGTTCCCTTCTATATCTCACACGGATGCGCCTGAGCAAGGTCTTGTAGATACTCTTTCATTGTCAGCAGAGTGGGATGTTCAGAGTCACCACATGTGGCTCAAGATGCCTTATACTAGTAGAAGAAAAAACAAACTTCATTCTGTCAAAAAATATCCTTGATGTGGGCAGTTTGTGATGTTTGATGAATCCTTGTAAACATTCCATAAATAACAAACCAAACAAATAGCAAATGTCCTGTGAGCAACTAAACTAACCGCAATGGGCTAATGAGGACTATGAGCTCCTGAAGACTTCAGAAGACTTCTGTCTTGCTATCTACTACAAATTAGCTAGAAAATCACAGCTTTTTGGCAGGAGAGAAGATCATGACAAAGGATGATTCCTGGATAGCCAATCCTCAAGATATTCCCCAAGATATTCAACATCAAAGCAAGTATTTTTCTTTTAATTTAAGACTTACCTTTATTTCGCAAAATATAGTATCTTCACTATGACCCACTCCTAACCCCAAGTTTGAGAACCCGTCAAGGACATCAAAGTTTGTACCATGTGTCGCACGACTATACATACACCTGTGCCAGATACAAAGCAAACAGGTTTTCACCCTTCTTCCAGAGGCTCCGTCATTCTTAGCCCACCTGTCAGTTGATGGATGAGGCCATGGATATTCTAGCAGGCTTAGCCAGGAAATGGCCTAAGAGAATAAAAGAACTGCAGGTGACGACACGGACAGCCCAGTATAAAGGGCCATTACTATCATCACCAAGTAAGAAGAATCATACCTCACTCAATAGACAGTCTTTTTCTGGAACAATGATAGAGGTGAACAAGAGAAACTCAGATAATACTAACAAAAGCAAAATGCATTATCAGGAGAAAGTACTATACGATAAAATACTACCTCTATACGCTCCTCTTTTTAGTGAACAACTTACCTTCGAGATCCAGCAAAGAATCAGTTTCTGACATGGTCTTGAAGGAGAAAAACACAAGTAAGATTTGGAGAAGGCAGACAAACAAACAGTGATTCATCAGGCTCTGTAAAAGAAGGTACAGCTATCTACTGGTTCAGGTTACCTCAGAAGATGTGTAAAAACTAATTCGAATGAAACCTACCCTCAGGCTAGCAAGGAGGCTGATCAAGGAGGAGCCTGCTGCAAAAAGTGCAGCACTATAACAGGGCAGACAATAATAGTAACAGAATTTGCTAAAAGTTCTTCAAAAGAAATAACAATTAGAAGGATCCCATGATGGGGCAGCATGGTGGCATGGTGTTTGTGTGTGTGTGTGTGTGTGTGTGTGTGTGTGTGTGTGTGTGTGTGTGTGTGAATGGTCTCCCTGGTTCCCCAGAATATTCCGAATTAATTCCTCCCCTAATCTTAAAATATACAGATTGACAAATCAGGAGCTCAGGATTGCCCATATTGTGTGCACATGTGTGTGAAAGAGTGTGTCATGTAACAGACTGGAATTACTTCCATCACACTGCCTGGCATGGGCAACAGGCCTATCTGAGACACTATCTGGATTAATCACTTGGAAGACAGATGCATGATTACCATCTAACTATGTTTCTATAACATTTGATAACGTACTATTAACATATTTTTAAAATGTAAGAACTGGAGTATACAAGATAAGTAGTAATCCTATAGTATTTTATGTGTTAGTGGTAATTTTCATCATTAAGCCTTAACAAAACTTAACAACTATGATCAAGGTCTCATATGGAGTTGGCTGACTGTAGAACAGTAATACTGTTTTTGTTACCTATATATACTTCATTATACTTTTTTATAAATGCTTATGAAAAAGTTCCATCCATTCCTCTATCCAGCCATTTTCAATACCCGCTTGTCCTATGCAGGGTCAAGGGGGTCCAGAATCTATCTCAGAGGCTATGGGTGCAAGGTGGGGGATAACCCAGAATGGAGTGCCAGCCTATCACAGTTTTTGAAAAAGTCGTACAATATATTTGATTATGATGCAAATGAAAAGTAAAGTTGTTATTTCAATTTATATAATTTGTTTATTTTTAAATGGACTAGCATGCGACTGACACTTCCATATGTGATATGATATATAAACTTAAAATATGCTTAAAATATATTTGAAAATAAGTCAGATGTCTGAATCAATATAAGCAATGCATGTTCAGGATGTTTAGCTCAAAATAGACCCAATGTTATTAGTAACAAAACTCTGACACATGCTAATGTGACACACGGTGGAAAGCAGGACAGGAAACAGGAGGAATTAGATAAGGGAATGAGATTTCTGCGTTTACGTGCAGGGCTCCCGTTCCGAGAATGTTATTCTAGGGCTTGTTTCCCTTAACAATGCCAGCACTTCACAGCATAGCACCAGTTTATTCACTATTAAAAATGATACATTTTGATGTTCCACCTGGGCAGCTAAAATATTTCTTTTCTGTTCTTATTTCTGATCAGGATCTTTATTGTCACACGACCAAGATCTGTGGAAATTTGAGTCGGCACCACTTGCTGCAGTTAGAGACACTATGGCAATAGGCAATTAACAGTTAGGCATAATGCAGACTGAAAATAAATGCAAGATACAAGATAGATAACAGAGAGGCAAAAACACAAGATAGGTGATAAATACAAAGGTTTGTGCAAGTTTAAATTGTGCAGTGCTGGAGGTTGGCACTAGTGAAATATAGATAATAGCATCACAATGTGATTAAATAGGGAAAAAAAAACAAGCCTAATTTTCCAGAAATATTCTCTTTCTTTTAACACATGGCATTTTCAGTTAATTGCCAAAAGTTGTGGGATTAGGGATTCACTGTTATTCAAGCATAAAAATGCAGACATATCTAGGCAGGGATCACAGAATGAGAACAGGCTAGCTTCTGTGTACTTTTTGGGTAGCACCTTTTAGGTTAAGAAGAAACCATTTTGATAAAGCCATTCGCGGTTGGGTGGGTGGGGGATATAAACAAACTTCTGTTCTTTTCTTCTGCAGCACCTTATTTCCCTTCTTTTTCCCCCTCACACTTTTCTGAATTATATATGAATTACTCTGAGAGGTTAACGCTGCCCAGAATGCACTGTGAAACTGCTGACAGTTCTGATCTACCTTGATCTGTGGCAGAAGGAGAAAAAAGAAAAAAACCCTTTCCTTTATTGAAGTTAATTAGATTGTTGACGGATGTGGAAGAAGTACTTTCCTGGCTTTTTCTAGGGCCTCCGAAACACCCAATTTCTTCTTCTGTATGAAACTGCTTTTACTGAGATCTAAGGTAATCAGCCTCCAAATGGCTTGAGGTCAGTCATTTTTCTTCATCTAATGGACAGAGGGCACACCACTAAGAAGAAGCTGCTGGATAGAGACAGCTTACCAAGTTGGAAATGTTTTGGCTTATCTCAAAGTGTATTCGCTATTAAAACAACACCATCTGGCTCTTAAGTAACAGATAGCGAGAGCGGTAAACACAGATCTGCCGCTCCGTGCTGATCGCTAGGCTTGAAATCACTTGGATTCTTATTATTTTGGTCAAAATACATGAAGAAGTGGGAAATGCATGATAACAAGTGAAAAACCTAAAGATTCTACTGAATACATTCCCAGACCCTATAAATAAATAATGATGACTTCAAAATGATGGGAAGGAAAGAAAGTGCTGTAGAACTGAAAGACTGTCTGAGCTCATTCATAGACACACTGATGACAGAATCGTTTTTTTTTTTCTTTTGATAGCATCTCTACTAAGTAAGCAGTATATCTTTTTATAAACACTCTCAACAGTGTGACAGATGACCTTTTAATCAACTTTTCAAGCAAATCTCTGAAGGTTCACCTACAACACATTTACATGTATTTGCAATTCATTGTAATCATATCATCAAGGATTAGATAGCTGATCTATTATTTTCAAATACTGAATTACAGCCTGTCTCATTATCCTGAGTTAGATATAATTTCAGGGTCCCATTATACAGCTATTTACGTATAGATGGAAATACTGGAAAAAATAATTCAAAGAAGACAGAAAATTAGATTAGATGAAAGTATCAAGGGTTTTCCATTTAAGGCTTGTGGGTTATGACAGTTATCACACGCTGAGCTGGATGTTGTTTTGTATGCGGTGAAATTATGAATATGGATTTCCATGAAGCCTTTATTCCCAAGGAAGGAGACCTTCTCATTATGGCATGATGAATCCATTCCATAATGATAGCGTCTTATTGTTTGGATGTGACATGAACTTCAATCATTTCATTAGGATGTCTGATTAATCCAGCTTTTCATTTTTTCCAGTTTTATAGAAACCTTACATTGTTTCATTTATAAAAATGTTCTTCCTCGGTTTTATTTAAAAAAAAAAAAAAGAATGATCAAGTGTGCTGTTTGTAAGTGCTATGTGAGCATCAGTTACTGTGTTTTTTGATGTTAGTCAAATATTGACACTGTTGTTACACCTGTGTGAAACTGTACGGCGGGCTAGCATCAGTGGTAAACTGATGGTCTAAACAGTTGGTCTAATAGTCAAACAATTGGATTTATCCCAGTGCCCATAATCTAACCTGCAAGGGATGAGTGAGAGACAGATCTGGATTTGGAGAGAAGAGTTTTCAGTGATCTCAAGCATCTAGAAAATACTGCAGGTCCTAGTGATGGGTGCATTCGTCATTGAACGTCTCCCGTATTATTTTTGCCTGGGCATTTTGTCATTGAGCTCTCGAGGCAAACACAACAAAAATATATTTTCATATACTTTCTTATAGCTGGAAAAAGCTGTTCCCTAATGCCCTAGTGTGTTCGTGGTTCAAGCACCCTTATAAATGCATCACAGGCCTATAATGACTCTACCCGAGTCTTTTAATCATGTCTCCCATACAAAATGCAAAATTTCTTTTTTCACTCCTTTTTCTGTGCATTTTTTTCAGTGAACATTAACTCACTGAATTAGTATTAAGTTAGTGTCCTTATCAGCCTCATGGCAACAGAACTTGGTTGGAACTTGATGTTGGCCCATGTTTGTGATCAGAAAAACAAGTCATTAACTTGGCCCTACTTACAGAATGTCCTAGAAACACTTATACCATGCAGCTGGTGAGGAGGTAATCTTTTCTGTGTCTTTTACTGTTGTTCTTACGTTATGAGTCACTTTAATGATATGCAAATTGGGAACAGGTGTTGTTTTGACTGCATTATCATCTTTCAGGCTGATATTCTAGCCAATTCACTAAACTGTGTTTATACGGACAAATGCAGCAGGGTACAGTCTGCCTCTGCCCTCAAAGAAGAGACGGCAGGTTTAATTAGTAATACCAACCCCTACAATCACTACCCCCACTACCAATCTGGTGTTGTTATTACTACAGAATTATTATTTTTGTTATGTTGTACATCTTGTGCTATGCAGTAGCACAGAAACAGTGGCTAGCACTGACACCCCTCACCTCTAGGACCAGGGTTTGAGTCACTGCCTTAGCTCTATGCGTGTGGAGTTTGCATTTTCCTGTCATGGGGTTTCCTTCAGATTCTCCAGTTTCTACTCACAGTTCAAAAACATGTTAACCATTGTGTATTTTACTTCCTCCATTCTAAATTCTAGATTCTATAGAATTTATCCACATTTTGAAAATGGACTGGGGTAACTTCGACCCCAAAAATAACACAGGAGTTAAGGTGAAATGGAGTTTCCAAATTGTCCATAGGTGTGCGTGGTCATGTACAATGGGTACAGAAAAGAAGCACCCCCCTTCAAAATATTCACATTTTATTGCTTCGCAGCCTGAAATGAAGCGGTTGCAGGAATTTTTTGCCCAGGAATGGTCATTTTTTGCAAGTGACACAAAAAAAAATATTTTTCCAGTGATACTTACTCAATGCAAGTTAGAACAGCCAAGTGAAAGAAATAATAGCAACAGTTCAGAAAAAATTTCAAAAAACAGAATCGCTGGGGTGGTTAAAGGATGACTCCCCTGTGTCAGTACGTTGTGGAACCACCTTTTGCTTTGATTACAGCCATGAGTCTTTTGGGATACTTCTCTACCAACTCTGCACATCTAGACTGTGCAATATTTGTCCACACTCCTTTACTGTACTGTTAAAGCTCAGTCAAATTGGATGGTGATTGTTGGTGGATTGCAACCTTCAAGTCATTCCACAGACATTTGACAGTCATTTTAATGGGGTTTAAGTCTGGGCTCTGACTAGGCCACACAAGGACATTCACCTTTTTCTTCTTCGGTCACTGTGTGGTCAGCTTTGCTCTGTGCTTTGGGTCATTGTCATTTTGGAAAGTGAACCTTCTTCCCGTTGACAGCTTCCTGGCAGAGGGCAGCACGGTTTCCCTCAAGAATTTGATGGTATTTTGCCCTATTCATTTTCCCTTCTATTTTGAGAAATGCTCCAATCCCTGCTGCAGAGAAACACCCTCACAACAGAATGCTCCCACTTCTGTGTTTTACTGTAGGTATGGTGTTCTTGGGATGATAAGCTTTCTGCCAGATATACCGTTTGGCGTTGAGGTCAAATAGCTTGATTTTGGTCTCATAACACCTTTTATCCATTTGGCCTCAGAATCTTCAAGGAGTGTTTTGGCAAAGCTCAATCAAGACATAATGTTGCATTTCTTGAAAAGCAATTTTTTTCTTGCAACCCTCCCATACAAGCCACATTTGCGGAGCCTTTGTGATATTGTCACATACACACAGTGACCACTCTTTGCCAAAAATTCCTGCGGCTGTTTCAAAGTTGCCATAGGCTTCTTGGTAGCCTCTCTGACCAGTTTCCTCCTCGCTCTTCCATCTTTTACTGTGCTGCTAGGGATTGAGAAAGACTTTGAAATTTTTTGTGTCCATCTCTTGACTTGTACCTGTCCACAACTTTATTCCTGATATCATTCGACAATGTGTTTCCACCCATAGTTGACTGTTAACTTTCTGTTACACTTCCAAGCACCGAAACATTTTAGGAATAGCTGTTTTTATGTTGAACTTATCAGAATGACTACAATTGATCACAGGTGGAAGCGATTTAGCTTGGTGTGCAATGAAGAAGGTGACTAGTTACCCCTGATTGAGTTTACAAGTATTTTGTGGGGTGGAGGGGTCATTCTTTAACCATCTCAGTGATTCTGTTCTTCTATTTTTTTCGGAACCGTCACTATTATATCTTACACTTGGCTGTAACAAGTTGCATTGAGTAAATACAGCTGGATTTTGTCTGCGTGTATCTTCATTTCAGGGTCCAAAGCAACAAAATATGAATATGTTGAAGGGAGTGATTCTTTTCTACTGTATATGTTGCACTATGCGGACGTTATTTGACTTTGATTTTGATGTTTGATGTTTTTTTTGGTCCTTACAAGGAGAATTTTATTACATTTTTACAAAGGTCTTGTATTTTGTTTGGTTACTTATGGTTAAGGGTAGGGCTAGGTAGGGGGTAAGGTTGTTACAGTTGGCATTAGTGTTATTCTCCTAGAAATGATTGGAGAGTGTCCACAAAGATATAGATACCTCATTGGTGTGTGTGTGCGTGTGTGTGTGTGTGTGTGTGTGTGTGTGCGTGTGTGCGTGTGTGTGTGTTCAACTATGAGATGGTACCCCATCCTAAGTTATTTCCTGCCTTGTGCTTTGAGGATAGCCTCTGGACTCCTGTGACCCTGCATAGGACAAATGGGTACAGAAAATGGATAGATCATGTGCTATCTAAGTTCATGCAGTAGGTACAAAGGCTATTGACTGGTCCATATCCTGGAAGTTACTGGCCAGTCTTAAGCGGATGCCATAATGAGGATTACACAAATGCCAAAAAATGCATTTTAAAAAGCTGCTTTTGGAGGAAAGAGTGCCCAACACGAATCCAAGCGTCACGGCAGGTTTCACTCAAAGCTGCATAAGAGAGTCCCTACAAAATAACTTATTCCGATTGGATGACAAAGTGCCTGGAATCACATCACACGACAACAGAATCTCCAGACTCCATCACATTGGTGTTGTCTTCATCCTCAGGCAAATACATATTCATCAAATTCCTTCAAACAGATTTCCCTTGTATTCAGACTACGATTATTTTGTGCCACAAAATAATAGTTTTCTGAGCTCCTTACAAAGCTATATTTTTAAGAATATTCTTTCTGGGGACATACCTCTTTATTTTCCTGGGCCAAAAATCCATTTAGGCCTCACAGATAATGATGTTTATGATGAGGGCGGTATTGCTAATTCCTCTGTAACCTCGTGTAAAACATCACCTCGCAGGCAAAGTGAGATTTATTTGCACATTGTAGCCGCTTGTTGTGATTGTCAACGGTCAGAGTGGAGGTAATGAGGGTCAGCGATCAAATGTTGACACGTTCTGGCTCTTTCGGTAATTAAGCAGTAATGAATGAAGCTCTCATGCTTTCTGTTTCTGTCACTCTAATTGAGTTTAAAAAATGATAAACTGACTATTGACCTGTGCATTGCATTCTTGGTGTGTACGATGGCTCAGCCTGTTTGCTCAGTCTGTTATAAATATAGCTCATATAAGCCTGCACCAGGTAATTTATATTATAAATGCTTGACAATCATTCTGATTTTATCTAGTCACAGCTGAAGTCTAATGACCCGCTTCATGTTTTGCCTGGTGTAATTATTTAAATGGCTTTATAATGTGTTACGTATTGTTATATTGAGCGATTCTTTGGATAGTTTGTCTAACGGTAGATTATTGCACTACCATCAGGGAACCAAAATGAAAACTGCAACCTTAATGAAGAGGAACAAAAAATGTGTGAGATGGAGGCAAAAATGGCCGTGGTTCTTGCACTCTCCACCTTGCTCTGTAAGATTTATGATGGACACCAAGGCTGGGAAGAGCATGTCAAAACTCAGGATGCTATCATGATAGATCTACTGTAGCAGACCTCCATGGTGTTGCAGGATTTCACGGAGGTTTAACCACCGATGCTAATGCATCTTCTTCAGGCTATGCTATCTCACAGTACCTCACCTGTTTGTAACCGATGGAGGAGGATGAACCAAACACCTGCTGAGTGTTTCCAAGGAACCAAGAATGAGGATCTTCTGCAGACTTTGGAACTAAAGGAAGGCTTAAAATATCTCCAGTAAGCCTACTGGTCCAGCTATCCTAATGGTGAAGAATGTAACGTGTCACAGGGGATGCAGCCCAGGCAGGATCAATTCACATCTTTATTAGGGACCCTTCATTCTGTGGATGAGGACCTCGGTACGACCTGGAAGGCATTTTGTGCTAATACAGGGTCACACAGCATCACAGCATCACTCAGCCTTTCGTAAGAGTCATCACTGACATTTCAGTCGGAGCCTATAAAATACAGCAGGAATCAGTGGCAGAGAGTCTGCTGTTCTCCTGCTGTCGAGGCTCCCAGAGCTGCTGTCAGGCTAGGCTTTTCATTCAGCATCAGGCCACACAGCTTCATTCATACAGCAGACAGACCAATTGATTGGTTGACCAAAACTCTTTCCCCTATTTGCTGCATCCTGGAACAAAAGTGACAGAAAAGTCATATAGTGGTGTAATGGTTAGAGCAGCCAACTGCAGAGAGAACCATAAAATAAATAATGATATAGTTCTGGATGCCGAATCACATCCTTCTTCCAACTACTTACCTGCTGAGGGTCATCTGGAGACTATCCCAGACAGCACAGGGTGCAGGGGGACACCCTGGATAGGCTGCCATGCCAAACAGCCTAATTACATGTCCTTACACTATAGAAGGAAACTCAGTTTTATATAAATTTGTGACTGCAGTCCAAAAACATAAAATGTCAAAAATCTTGTATTTTGTTTGGTTTCTTATGGTTAAGGTTAGGGCTGTATTAAGGGTTAAGGTTGTCATAGTTAGGTTAGGTTAGGTTTTTTCCCATAGAAATTAATGGATGGTCCCCACAAAGATATGAATATAAACGCAGTGCCTATACTGGAAAAGTAGCTGGAAGACACAGATAAAACTAATTTTTTTCTCGACACATTAGCCAGCTCAGCATAACTCCCCAATCCCATAATCCCAATCAGCCTTTGACACTTCAGCAGAGGAGGTGTTTGTTTTGGGCTTAAAAGAACCCATCTGATGGATATTCATACGTTTTGATAACCCATGTGTGACGCGTTTTAAGAGCCCTGAAATCCATCACATTTAGACGGAATTGTTTTATATATTGCAAAAGTGCCGGTTTCTTTCAGATTACATCCAATGCATCCAGGAAAAATGTTTATGGCTAAAGAAATATGTACTTCTCTTCTGGGAGACTGTGTGGTCTCCAGTGTTCACCTTAAGCTGTCCCTCCAATAATTTACAGCCTTAAAGCTCTTCTGGGGAATTTTGTCACAAGCTGACCTCAATAAGGCAGTATTTGTCACTGACTTTAAGAAGGAGAAAAGGCCCATCTTCCAGGTGAAGAGATGGGCGATTAGCTCCCGGCTGAGTCAGGCGTCTCGCAGTTTTATATGTCCAAGCAAGATAGAAATGCCCATGAAACACTATTATAAAGGTGTCATAAACCGTTCTTTATTGCCGGTTTGTATAGCCCGGCGGAATAGCGTAAAGGCATTTTCCCCTCCCTAAATCCTCTTTATTGAAAGCATTTTTTTTCTGTTAATATCCTGGACTGCTGAAAAAGTCTCTTGCAGTCAGTTCGTGTACAGGGGATTTTGCGGGGAGTGGCAAACATCAGCGCACTGCCAAGGAGAGACCGATCAGTCAAGGAGATGGATCATTTTCAGCATGATCTCCAGCACATTTCTTGTGCACCCGAGTCACATTTCTTCAGACAGTCCTGACGGAAATCAAACCTTCTACACATTCTAGGACTTTTAGGATTATTTTAGGAAGAGAGATATAATTATAAACCTTATAAACCGCAATGTGCTGGAATGGATTTCACAGAAAAATCAATGCTGGCATAAAAAATATAAATAGTTACATGACTGATATTCTGCTAAAAATTCCCTGCTTTGGACCTTTCATAGCTCCTGATCTATTCAGACACTAAGGAGATCTAAGGAAGACACATTGGTCACAAGTACTTTAGTGTTGTTGGTGAATTTGAGGCCAATCATGAGCATTCAAATGTACCGGCTATCATTTGGTTAGGCACATAATTAGTTTATCTTAGTAGTAACAAGGTGGGTAAAGGGTAAAAGTGATTTCATTCTTCTCCGTGGTCCACACACACAGACTCCTTCATAAAAAACAATAAGGAGCTTCTTCAGCAGGAGAATGGGTAGCACATCACATCACAGGTCTCCTTTTGTAGGATCCCAGACTCCTCTCCTGTGTGAAATGTTAAAAAAAAGGATAGCAGCATAAGGGTAGGACCCTGACTCCATTGACTCCAATATATTTGAGTCTGAGAAATAGAAAAGTAAAGAGTATTTGGCTATGGAAACAAATCAAAATCTATAAATAAATGTATACTAACAGAGCCTCTAGTGACTCAGGAATGGGTACTCTAAACTGGAACAAAAGTGTGAATCTCAGTACTTCTTTCTGAAAAGATGCTTTATATGCCATTGGTAAGGTATGAGTTCAGGTACATTAGAATGCTTCTCATTTGAGATATAGACACATTTTCAAGTGAGAGTGAAGCCTGGGGTCTGAGCACAGGGTCAGGCCATTTTGTCTGGCACCCCTGGAGCATTTTTGGAGGGGTGGGGGGGTTTAAGAGCCTTGCCCAAGGACTATTTTGCCGAGCATGGGATTCAAAGCAGAGGCCTCTATCAGAAACATGGAGGTCTAACCCACTGATCCACAAGCTGCCCCATAATAGCATAAGAGTGTACAACCAATAAAACAAATAAATGACAGTCTGTTGTATTTGGATTTAGGTCCACACACATACACACACACACACACATACACATACACAAAAGCTGGCTGGATTATACACTCTGGTTAAGTATATTGTAACCCCCTCTAACTTTCTAGGCCTGAAGCATAGCTGGTGTGTAGAGGCTGACCAAACACAGGGCGACCAGATGCCCACAGGTGGTTGAAAATTAATCTCCCAGCACGAAACCTCAAGATGAGGAGCTTGTTTCTCTCCTGGGTTGACAGTAGAGATTTGGGCTTTGCCAGTTGCCTAATCTGCTAATTGGCTCAGTCCACTCAGTGGCACATTTATAAAATCTTTGAAGAATTGCTAGTCTTGAAAAATTGCTATAACCAAACCAGTAGTGAAAACTGTTGATACTAATGCGTACATATAGTTTCAACAAATTGAATTTTATGCAAACTTAATAGTTAAACATACCAGGTTTCCAGAAACAGGTGACATTAGAAGTGAGAGTCCATAAAACCAATATGTCTAAAGTTAAACAAAAAAATACAGCTCAATTTAAGAGAAATCTCCACAGCAAAGCAGGGACACACTTGTAAATCAGGATTTGAACATTGCCTTGACTCTTTAACCACCACAGGCCCTGCTCCATACAGGATAAAACAGCACAAAGCTGTATACCTGAAACACACCATCTGAAAAGTTGTAAAGGCAAAATCCTGCCAAAACCCTTTAATTGTAGCACATTGATTCACTGGGTTTCTGATTTGACTGGGCATTTGTCTGCAGTTTACAGTATGTATATGTGATGTGGTAGCAGTCACTAAAAGCATTCCTAGAAGTTACCCTTACATTTCCATTTAGGCCTAAATTGAAAGAGTTGCATGTTTTTCAGCATTTACTTTCGGTGAAAATATGCATTGTTCCAGTCAAAATTAATTGAAATGAAATACAGATGTTGGATGTGTTATGGATGGCTAAGTTATTCTAAGTTGTCAGTTTTGTCCCTTTTTAAATAACTATGATTTATTCATTAAGCATGGATTATAGCACATGAACAATCATATGAACAACCTGTGTGTATATAGTATTTAATTGTGATAAGTATCAGTTTGTGCAGAAATAAAAAAATAATAAACAAATTGCAAACACTTTTCTAGATCTTTTACATTCTATTCATGACTGGCAGTAATTAGTTTAGGAATTTTTTGTACAAAACTAGATTGAATCAGTGCAGCATATTACTGTGGAGTACTGGAAAAAAGAGGAGTATTTTTTGTTAAACCAGCATGGTAATGGTAACATATATATAAAATATGATGTATTCTTCAGTGATACACCAGTCCTCCATATGAGGGCCACGACAGCTGAAGAGGATAAGGATTTTTGAAGTTTTATTTTTGTGCTAATGGATGTTTTTTCCAGTGCTGCAGAAATTTTTAAATTGTTTACGAAGATCAATCTGACATAGAGTGCTTATTTGAAATTCCACAGAGCACAAATAAAAGTAAATCTGAAAGAGAAATTCAGTGGGGGAAAGTAAGAAACATAAATAATTTGAGAACTGCTTAATGGACAAAAAGTACTTAGATCATTCAGTTTCCAAGCTAAATTTTGGAATAAGGGAATTTATTCACTAGTGTATAGTGATCATTGTAGGATCGTGATGCAATTAACTTGAAATAATATAGTAATAATACTTGATATGGATTTAGAAGAGTTATCTAGTATTATGACATTTCCAATTTTATTTGTTTATGCTGAAACTCTTTCACCTTGCTGAGGTGGGAGCAGGTGAAAATGTCACTTGCCATCCATTGCCTGTTTTCAGAAATGCCGGCTTTGGTCTCCTTGCCTGTCATCCAGGATGGCTGGAGGATGAACGGGAAGAGGCATCAGCTGTCGTTGCATAGTTTCGGTCCTGGATCATGGAGACACTCCCCTCTGTGACTTCTTAACGCATTGCACCAAAACGCATTCGTTAAATTTAAAGCCCATCAGTTTTGAAACAAGTCTGTATTTCTTGTATTTAAAGAAAGTTTCAGGCGATGTCGGGAATGCCTGGCTGATGGATAAGTTGCTGTGTGATGGTTTCTGAATAACGTTTTTTTATATTGAGGGTAATTTAGATACTGCTCAAGTACTGTACAATTTAAAATACTTTTTGTTGTTCTATGTCTACATGAGACTTGCTTGGTAATGAAGCAAGCCCTGCAGACGGCATATGACTTCAAAGGCATTTTGGCAGACGTTCCCACATTCTCGGGGCTCGGGCAGCAACGACCAGACTTCATTTGATATAATAAATGTAATTTCCCCTCGGCGAGCTTCTCAAATTGCACCGGCTTTTTCCTTGATGCAGTAATTTGTATACACTTTTTGGAAGCCGTAGCCCCGCACTACACTCAGCGAAAGAAATAAGATAGCTGTCTCTGTGCAAACCTGAAGGACACGTAGTTTGCTCTGCATCCTAAATACACAAGACATTTTTATATTTCATCCTGGGTTTATTTCATGAAGACATGCAGTATAACCTATTGTTTATTTTTTTCTTTTAGTTGTACCCTGCAGGCAATTAAGTTCTTCGATACAGATTAATTGTATACCAAATCCTTTAACAATTACCGTCCTGACACATTGTTTCCTGAGTTCTACCTCCAATGCACATCTATAAGTTCTAAGTGCTTGTTTGTGTACAGTGGTGTCAAATTCTGTTATGTATTTGTTCTTGTTATATGTAATGGACTGCAATACTTCTTGTCTTGTATTAGACACTAAGGTTTCCCTGAAGCAGTGGAGTAAGGATTTCATTGTACAGTATCATGTATGTATCCTTGTAATATTTCCACTATTGTAAGCACCTTTCAACTGCTTGTCCTGGTCAGGGTCACTGAGGGGCCTAAAGTCTATCTGAGACAGAACAGGGCACAAGGCTGGGGTGCACCTTGTGTTGGATGCCAGAGCTACAAATGATAATAACAAAATCTTAAGCTTGGAGTTAATTCAGAAATAATGAATCAAATATTACAGAGAGGTAAACTGGTTGAAGATTAGATGGTGTTTTTTCATTTTTAATAAATTAAGGTAAATAAAATCAAAAAGTATTTCAGTGTTGACTCTGATGAAATTAGGTATTTTATTGAAATCATGGTACAATTTATATATAAATACAAGTTACAAAAAGTCAAACAAAACTAATTTGAGGCTACCTCGCTGAATTAAACACAGCCACCCGAAAGTCCTGTCATCTGCTGTAATGCTGCGTTCCCCTCACACCTGTCATAATAGTGGCAGGAAGCTTCTTGGCTCAACCAGACTGTAAGACAGGTTCCGCAGGTCCGCTAGGGATTGAACTGGCTTATAGCCCAGTATAGACAGAGTGCGGTTGCAAAGAGTCTGCACCACGCTGACGATGTCATAGGCGAGCCGTAGCCTCCAGCTCTCTGCAGTGGCTCTGGAGTCCCTAGTGGTGGAATATTTATAGTTTCCCTCCGTGGGTGAGGCGCCGCGCCTGGTGTTCTGTAAAATCCAGGCTCGCACCTTCTCATCCATCTCCAAGCCGACAAATCGGTAGATCTCCTCTGCCTTCTCCTCGGGGTGAAGGGCCAGGTCCTCATAGCGCACCAGCAGGTACTTCCCCCTAAGCCAGGGTGGCTGCCTGAGACCCGTCTGGGCGGAGTCTGCCAGGTCTTGGCAGGTACGTGTGATCTGCGCCAGGTCCACGTAGCGTGGCTGCCTCCCAGTGGCATTCCAGATCTTCCAGGCCCGGAACTGGTCGGCGAAGGCACCCATGCGGGAAGCCAGGATGCCCCGGGGGTCACGCACTAGGTGCACGATCCTCAGGTGCAGCCGGGGGTCCTCGGATAGCGTGCGCAGGTCCCCCACCTCGGGGATGCGTACCGTCTTGATAGCCACGTGACCCCGAGCTAGGCAGGCCTGGGAGGCCAGTGTGAGGTTGAGTGTCCGACATCGCCGGGGGCACCAGGCCTCGTCGGGCTCTCCTGGGGCCCCGCCATTCTCGAGGCACACAGGGGGAGAGCACAGGGCACTGCTGGAGGCCCGTCTGAAGAAGGAGCCTGTCAGGTGGTCCTGAGGCTCGGGCCGGATGTAGTTCTCCAAGAAGTGGAGGTCGCACGTGTACATATTGAGGAGCAGGTCGCGGTAGGCGCCCAACAGCGCCCGAGGATCTAAGCCACGGCGTAGCCTGCTGCTGGAGTTGGTGAAGACCTGCTGGACATGGTAGAGGGGCTCGAACACATAGAAGATACTCGGGTGCTGGTTGAATAGCTGTCCCGTGAAAGAGGACCCGCTACGGGTTGTGGCAAAGAGGAGGATATGCTTCCGGGAGGAGGAGAGAGAGGGGAAGCTCCCCTCAGATGGAGGCCTCCCATCACACAGGGACCTCCATCGGTACTCTGCAAGCAAAAGAGGTGGAAGACAGAGGTGAGGTCTCAAGCCTGCTTCACCCTCATGAAAACAGAATAAAAAAATTGTCAACAAAGCCAGACATAGCATATCAAAACCTTAATAAACACTACTAAATATGCACACTGCCAAAGGATATCATTTTTAAATTTCTACTTAATTTTTTTGGATTCACCACTTTCATAATCTCTGGCATTCATTACGAGGTTTGAATTTCGGCATATATGTGGAATTGCATTACAAGCCTTCTGGAAAATTATGAAAATTAAATGTACAAGAAATTAAATTCAGCAATTATGTTTGGTAGCTGAGAATTGTACCAGGGTTATATTAAAATAGCCCCTGAACACAAGACACCCTGCTATATGCTCGGTTAAACTTCAGCATCACAGCACATAATATAATTAGCTATTGTCAATGAACATATAAAAATAACAAAGAATTCTTGTATTTATATTTTGTTTTCTATTTGTAATAAAGTATAATTATTTAAACTACAAACAAAACAAATAAGCTTTGCTTTATGAACAAAATTTCAGAATTAAACAAGCATCAACAATAACTGATATATCTACAAGTGCATTTTTTTTTACAACAAAGTATCTTGTAAACATATTTGTAACCAAAACAAGCTATTTTTAAATTATCAAATGAAATGGATTATATATCCGATATGATTGCAAAATTCCTTTAATAGGTAACTGGAAGGTGTTGTTTTGCTGTGCTCTAAAAGGAAATCAATAGATTACATCAAGGGGAGGCAACAGAAGAAGTTGCGTACGGCGAGTCTATGGAAATGGACAAAGTGCTGATCTGTTATAAAATTAAAGTGTGATATTTCATCTCCTCCTACGAGTATAACTGTGACTTTCACACTTCTGTTTACCAGTTTGCCAATGTACCTTGATTAAACCCTAAAGAAGTTTAACTGCACCAGATTCTTCTGTCAGTAAAAACGTGCTACAGGCTGACAAAGAGAAAGGCATCAAGAGCCTTCTAATGTAACAAAGAAAGCATGATGCAGTTTTTTAGAACACAGAAGGCTAAGTGCCGTTGTCAAATTAATTAGAGGCCGGGGCTTTGTTATAAATGATAAATGAAAAGGCTGGAGTCATCTTTAATAATCAAAAAGCGGCCATGCCTGCAAAAGCACAGAGATGAAATATTGCTATCGTAAATTATTATTGCTATTATAGGAGTTAAATTACATGATTAATGACAACTACCATTTAAAAATCTATTGCATTATTAATATATAAAATATACCACATTAAAATGACCACCATATTATGTGCTTTTGTATTTTACAGCTAACAATTACTCATATAATGGAATTCAGACCATTTTGTGTGGAAAAACAATCTAATGCCAAAACTAATTTCTCTTGGCACCAAAGGATAAAGGGCTGGCAGGTGTCTGCCCTCTACTGGTCATATTGAAAACATATTTCTCAATTAATAAAACGTGAAGACCTAATTAAACGGAAATGGTCAAGTGCAAAAATAAGCCGCTGTTTACAAGAACATACACCTTCCAGGATTTTTACAAATTTACAGCGTGGTGAATCTACTTTACATCTGTGTTTCAGCTCACCTGATCATCAATTGCCCCATTCACACTTTGAGCCACATGTCCATTTCCAAAAACAAAGAGTAATTATGCATCCATTTTAAAAAATATTAGTAAAAAAACATTTTCTCAATAAGTGTAGCAGAAACACTTGGACGATGAAGTGGCAACAGGACAATGCAAAGCTCCACAGCACTTTCCCATTTCGCTTGTGTGGGAACTCATTTTCAAAAGTGCGTGTTATCGTCCAGTTTCTCGTTCACCTCGATCGTGTGGCCATTTATTTATTGGAATTATTACTAGTGGGTGTAAGATAAGTACAACATGAACAAGAAACGAGTGCCCATGCACAACACTACAGCGGACATTCAGACACTTATTTAGAGCATTTGCAGTCATTCAGAGTAATATGGAGCTGGCCTTTTAACTGGAAGTTTCAGCAGCTTTCCTTCAGCTTCCATATTCATGGTATGGTCTGATTATGCCTAGGGGGCCTTACACACACACATACACACACACACACACATGCACACACACACACGCACACACACACACACACACTTACACCCACATACACACACATATTAGGTATCTATAGCTTTGTGAGGATTCTACATTCATTTCTATAGGTATTATCCTAATCACAATTATGACAACCTTAACGCCTACCCAGCCCTAACCTTAACCTTTTCGTTTTTTGATTGCAGTCACAGATGTTTATAAAATTCAGTTTCCCCTTGTGGGGACCAAAAAAATGGTTCCCACAACATCAAAATAACAGGATTTTATCACATTGTGGGGACACTATGTAATATATAAATAACCCACATTCTCTCTCTCTCTCTCACACACACACACATACACACATACACACACACACAAAGCAGACAGAAATATGTAGACAGGTTTACCTATACACACACAATCTCACAAAACACAGGTGATTAGAAGTAGGTGGGAGGGTCTGCATGGGCAACCATGCAGATCAGGATACGTAGGTGTGACTTTGCCCTCCATGAAGTGCCCCTCGGGGTCAGCCACCCCCTCCTCCCCCACACTCACACGCGCGCGGGGTGGAACTGCGGCCTACCTTTGGGCCGGCGGAGTTGGCAGCGGTCCCCCCCACTGCAGGGCTCGGCGATGGAGCCCCTGAGTGAACGGATGGCTGTATACTGCACCCCGAGTGATGCGCACACCAGCAACAGCACCGTCTTCCAGGAGCACTCCATCCTGGCTACCTGCCGGCCCTACATCCTCAGCTCTGTTATCGGGGACCGAGAGAGGGAATGGCATCCAGTCACCGCAGGGAAACGCCACCAGAGACACCAAAAGAGCATATCTTCCATTCTGATAGTCATCCTGCCATTGTGGGTTTGAACTGGACTCTGGACGTTCTAACAGAAAAGATAGATAGATAGATAGATAGATGGATAGATAGATAGATAGATAGATAGATAGATAGATAAACACACAATATGTAAATATAAAAACAGCAAAACACACAAT
>JAAGVU020000061.1:15705459-15727710 GCA_011763525.2 Mormyrus iriodes
AGCAGTTTTTAATGTTATGAAAAATAATACTCCAGGACAAGGCAGGAGTGGGAGAGAGCTCCTTCTGCCAGACAGAAATGATGGAGAGAGGTATATAAGAGGACTTGCAGAGGAGGGAATAGAGACCGGACACAGGCTTAGAAACAGGGGAAAGAGACAAAGCAAATCTGCATAGTGTGTGAAGCGGAAGAGGAGAAGAGAAAGACAGACTACAGGCCTTAAGCAGGGACCTCAGCTGGAGGTAGAAAAAGTATGAGGAGGAAGGAAGATTAAATGTGACCTTAAGAGACTGAAATAATCTGAGACCTGAGCTGTCAAAAATATCACCCAGGGTGGAGATACCCAACTGAGACCACGGTGAGGAGAAGATGGGGTGGCCTCCAATATTCAGGGCAGGATTGTGGAGCAACCTGTACGTTAGGGTGCCATTTAGGAAAGGGGCCCAACAACTTTTTGACCCTTCTCTATGTGCGAAGGGCGTAAGAGATAATTGGACCGACAGAGGTGGAGATGGATTTTAGTTTAACAGGGAGGAAAGGAAGTGAGGCTAGATGATGGGGGAGAACATACTGTGTTTCGATAGGAAGCCAAGCTGGGGGATACTGGGGAGGACTGATCCAGCTCCAAACTGGCCTAAGGGTGAAAGCTAGGTGGTACATTTCAAAATCTGGGAGAGAGACGCCCCCATCTATCCGGTCACGGATTAGAGTAGAGTGTCTGACAGAGGGTCTCTTGCCATCTAAAAGAAATGTAGAAATGACAGACTTAACAGAGGCCCAGTACCCAGGTGGAGGAGAAAGAGGAAGCATAGAACTAATAAAATTAACCCTAGGGAACACGTTAATTTTAATAACGGCCAACCTTGCCCGAAATGAAAGGGAGAGAGAAGACTACGAGGAGATCGAGACTTTAATTCCCTTCGAGAACGCGGCGGAAGCCGGCAGCTGTGAGCTTTGGGATCGACGGGTAGATGTCCAGCCCCATTTCTTGTTTTTTTGACGTGTTCCGCATCTTGGTTTAAATAAGCGAAGAAAGAAGATGGACTGATAAACAGGATAACGGACTGTTCTTTTGGGCCATTTATTTCGTTTCTTTCCTTGTTCTGGATCCCTTGCTCATGTTTAAAGTTCGACAGCTGAAGATCAATTAAGTAATAAGTTTGACAGCATGATTCTGGAAAAAAAAATGATATTCTATATATGTAAGCTGGTAATTTATGTATTTTTCAATATATTGTGATTTATTTTTGCATAATATTTTGTAATATATTGTTGGAGCAGACACTTTCAACAAAAAAATATTGACATGTCCATATATTTAAATATAATTTTTGTTTTGAAAGGGGTGACTTGTAACTTCTATACCTGTGTCAACAAGTTTGTCCAGCTTTGTCTTTTTTCCTCTCTCCAGTCGCACTTAAGCCCTCCAGATGATTACGTTCTTAGTAACTGTGATGGCATGAAACTGTTATGAGAATAGCTGTGACCCCATTCTGAGTTTAAAAGCCCATCGCATTTATTTTGCATTTTAACAAATGAGAAGAGAGATTACCCAGTATAGTGTTCCGGGGCCAGAGGTCAGCCATATCAGGGCAGAGCAAGGGAGAATCAGATAGAGGCTTTTATTTATGAGCACAGAATGTAACATGTAGGCCAAAGTCCTTCCAAAGGTGTTAAACTGTGAGGGCTTGCAAGCCGGACTGAGAGTAGCATACAGCTAATAGAGACACAGCCAGAGTGGCACTCACACTAACACCCATGGACTCCTGTGACCTCGTACTTCACCCCTTACAGGGTGTATGCCCTCGACCCATCAACATCCTGAATCATCCTGGCTAAACTCTAACAAATCAAGGTCAGCTGAGTTTCATTACCTGAAGCAACTCTAGATGCGGTGCCGAGGATGGGTTGCCATGGTAACGCCAGCACTCACCCAAACCTGGCCCTGTGATGTGTCTTTGCCTCTCGCTGACTTGCTTTTTCTGCAAAACACTGTGCAAGTAATGAAGGTCCACAGTCATATGATATGACTACATATGGTTTCCTCACCACATTTGACCTTCTAGTGTATTACTGGACTACAGACAGGCTGTCCAACTTTGGTGCCGATCAGTAAATAGGGGATGCTACGACCACTGTGTATATATGCCTAAGGCCCACCATGGCTAATTCAGCTAGAATATTTTTATATCTGTTACAACCTTCAAATAATTGTTACCTACCCCTTCAGCCAATATATTTAATTGCCTTTCATTTTTCTGCTATTTCACTCATAGAAAACATCAGACTTCATTTATATATCACCCAGTGGAGAATGCAGTATTTTGCATGTTTAAATAAACTGGCCAGCAGGTGAAGTCCGTGCTCCATGTAATAAATGCTTTTCAATGTGTCAAGGAAAGACTCATTTAATGGGCATATTTTATCAAATTATCTTAAAAAGTAGATATTTCTTTTTTTCTTTTTTTGAAAAAGACTTGTATTACTTGTTTGCGATTTTAAGTTGAACCCTAAAAGTAGCATGTATGTAATGTCTAGCATGCCCAAGGCATCAGGTTTTCCCGGGCAGAACTGGCCCAAGTGGCAGGTAAACAGTGACAGGCAACAGCTTCTGGATTTGTGGGGTCTGTGGAGGTCTGTGTGGACCCAGAGCAGTGGCAGGTGGGGAGCCGACATATATGGTGGAATTCCAGTTTTACAGACAGATGGAAAGGCCCTTATGGGGATGGAGCTCAACAGGGGCCATTTTGAAACGCCTGAGCATGAGCTGTTTTATAACATTACTGCACTATTATTTAGAAACCCTGCTACATATTCATGGTGCATGCACTGGTCAGAAAACATTTGTTTTCTGAAATTACTTGGATTTCTCTATGAATAAAAAATATGATCTGATATTTATCTATGTCATATTAATAAAAATCCTCATTTATCAAACAACACATGGGAAATTCTTTGTCTTAATATTCTCTCAAACATCAGGTAAAGCGGTTTGGAGCGACTCTGTGGTGGAAGACGCTATATAAAAATACATTGAATTGAATTGAATTGAATTGAACACACAAATGATTACACTGTCATACCTTTACTGAAGAAATGACTTGATAAAACTTTACTTGAGGATGCACAAATAATGTAGTAATACACTCTTACTTAATTAACCAGAAACTAAGTGATAGTTGTACTCTGATCCCATGTTTGTTTATCATAGATCAATCACAACGGTTCATGTATTTCATGCAGTTTCTATGTTTGCTCATGATTTGTACTTGAGTAATAACCAAGTTACTAAGTTATTCGTGCCCCTTCAAGTAAAGTGTTACCGATGGTTTAAACAACTAAGGTTTCTAGTGGAAAAAGTATGTGAACCCGTATAGTTATAGGCAAGAACCTCACACAAATGCTTTCTCTAAATGGTGATTGGAACTACATTGACATATTCTGTTTCTTGCTTCTGTACAGAACGATTTCAGTTTTTGTATATTTTTTGGGATGTTTTACTTGAATGCCCTGCGCCAGAGCATTTCAGTGGGATTGAGGGCATGACTCTGAGTTGGCTATTCTAAAGCGGAATTTCATCTGCATGAGCCACGTTGCATGATCCAACTTCTTTTAAGTTTTACATAGCAGATACATGGCCTGACATTCTGCTACATAACTTCCTAATACAATTTGGAATTCATTGTTCTCCCAGTGATTTCAGGCTATCCAGGCCCCCAGGCAGCGAAGACGCCCCACACCATCATACTCATTCCACACAGCTGTGATGTTTTTGTGTGGATATGCAGTTTTGTTCAACCATAACATTGCATACATTTACCAAGTACTTAGGCTTTTCATCCTCCTCCTGTCCAGAAAACATTGTTACAGTATGTTTGGTTTTTGTATACAAGTGGTTGCCTGTGTGGTTGCCTCTGTGGTGACCCCCCCATGAACATCACAATTGTTCAGTGTCTTTCTCAAGGTAGACTTAGGTACACAAACCTGGGGAGCCTTCCTTAGCTGACACCGTAGAATTCTTTGTCACTTGCTTGAGGATTTTCAGCATGCCCTAGCCCAGATCATTGTAGGATGCCCACCCCAAGGGAGGAGAGCACCAATGATGAATTTCTTCCATTTCTAAATTTCCTGCCTGCTGTCTGAGCCTTTAGAATACTTTTATGACCTTTTCCCACTCATAATAAACAACTTTTCTTCTGAGATCCTCTGAAATCTCTTCTCATTGGGCAATATTGTACTTAAACAGAATTCTGTTGTGAATAGCAGGTAACCAGAATTGTGTGCTTTCTTCTATACAGAAGGGCAGGTCAAACCCACTCCTGAAATGATTGGAACACCTGACTTCAATTACCCTCTTTTCGAGAGGTTATCACCCTAGAGGTTCACACTTTTTTTCATCAATGATCTTGATTGTTTGAACTGTTTGTTCAATAGAGCTATGGCAAAATGTTGTTAATTAAATAAGACTGTCTTCATTTTAGGAAACATTCATGCAGAAATCGCAAACTTTTTCTCGCAGCTCAGTTTTTTTGTCAGCTGGGATTTTCATGTAGTGGTTTTGTAGTTGACGTGTTCTTTAATTGTTTTTGTTGAGGCTGCTGAGGAGAAAGAAAATCTGTGACTACTTTTATGCTGTATTTGATATTAACACACAGCTGATCCACGCACAATGGTGTTTGCTTTGTTAGGTTTGGACCATTTCCTTAGTGTTACCACTGAGCTCGTTTATCAGGAGAAAGCAGTCAAGATGACCCTCAGTTTTTTCCCAACATTCAAACAGAAATGTTTTATCTGTTTATCTATCAGAATTAAAGGACAGCTCCCCCCTCCCCCCACTATCAGTGTGCTGGATCCACTAGTTCCGTCTATTTGGCCAAACTATTTTTTTGTGATATTCTTACTGTAAAAAAAAGAATGACATGAAACTGGACAGAACTATTTATTTCATCCTGTCTTCATTGGCACTCCAGGTTCTCACCGTTCAGATAGGAGTGATCCCACATTTTCTCTGAGATGATGCGGCTGACGGGTTTCATTAAACGAAACGTATTTTTCTTTTTTTTATTAATCTTTGGCCTCTGACTGCACTCGCACAATGTATGAGATGAATCAGTTAAAAAATTTATTTTAATGTGTTTTTCAGTGTTTTTAGAGGCAAGAACTGCGTTTTTTTTAGGCTTTGTAGAATGCCAAAAGGCATTTTGACCTGAGCAGATAAAACGTGTAAAAGGATGAATCAAGCTGTTTTTCATGTATTTCATAAAAATGGTTTCTTTCACAGAAGGGACTCATATTGAAGTAATGGGGATATATGGAAAAACTCAAAGTGAGCAGCAGTGACTCTTATGTGCAATTTGCTCTAATATTTTGCATGAAATTACTTCAGTTTTTCTTTCGTTTCTCATCTCATTTTTTTTTAGAACATGAACGTGAGTCAGGTTTAGTTTCATACTGAATTTGAGTTTTTACAGATTCCTCCCCACCCCTGTAATTCCTGTCGAATCTTCACCTGAGATGCACACTGTGATTGCGAGATACTGAAGGATTTGTGTGCCCAGTGAGTCATTTGGAAAAAAAAATGCCTGACTGCAGTTATTTCTTTGTGCTTCTTAATGAAACGATTTGGGCGAGAATAAGTCGATGCAGCTGAGTCCCTGTGAGCACAGAGCTGAAAAAGAACGTTACGTTTACATTGTATACATTGTTATATTGTTGCATTGTTACACGGTGTTAACAATGCGTTATATAATAACGTCACATTATGTGATGAAAATTTTTACATTATTACATATTGCGGCATTATTACCCAATACATTGTTACATACATTAAAAATACATTTTTTTGTTATTCCCTGGACCATTATTCACACACATTTCAAAATTACATATGGTTAATTTTAATTATTATCACTAAGACAATAGATGAATACAGAGAGAAGGGTCACAATTAAAAGTGATACGTCCATGAAAGAAAAGACGTTAAAGCAGAAAAGAATCTGTTGCTAACCAATTACATCCCCTCTGGTATAAATGAAAACAAATACAACATTCCAGTCACATTTCGGTCAGCATGAGGAAATGGCTGACTCAAGGTGTCTTTTCTCCAATATAATACTCAGGGTGCAGGATTTCTCATGTGATTTACTATGTAAAGCAATCTAACTGGTTTACTTATCCACTAAAAGAAAGATATCATGTATAGCCCAAGGGACTAATCTCAAGTGGCACAACAGGATCGAACAGTTATGTCTGACGACTGCAGAGGAGTGGATTGGAGACACAACGGTGATGGCTGGGGCTCCCCGCGGCTTGTGTGGGAATGAAGAAAGGGTTATGAGAGGGGAGGGAAGGTAAAGACACAGATCTGAGCCGTGGGGCTCAGTCACTGGACAGCCATGTGTCCACTTCATTGGCCAGAATAATGATTAACTATCTATACTGCTGATGTACACATTCAGCCAAAAAATAACAGGCAGCTTTGACAGTTAAGAGCACAAATTCCTTACCGGAAACTCTTCCCTGATATAGTTCACAGGAAGAGCCTTGATATATGACCTAGTGCCAGTTACTTAAACTAAACTTCTCCAATACAACATCTAGCTGTACAAATGTGTAAAAATGTAAGCTACTTTGGATAAAGACCAACATAATCAATAATACTAAACAAGATAAAATGAACAAAAACATACAAAAACCACTGGTGCTTCGATCCCTAAAAATGTACTGCAAAAAGCCATGTCAGAGTCTTCAAATGTCCTTTTGGACAGGCAGTTTATAGTCAGAGGCTGTGCAAGGTTGGATCCAACCTTTGATTGCAAGCAATCTCTTCGCTTGGCTCCCCGTCATAGTCCTGGGGCCCAGGCTGTTCAGAGGGATCCCTGAGGTGTCGAGAGGCTCTCCTCTTGATCACACAGTAGCTGACGAGGACAATTACCACTACTCCCAGCAGCACACAGCCTGCCAAAGCACCCCAAACTACATACAAGCTGGAGCTAGCATGACGGGCAGTGACATCACCCATATATATCAGGTGATGTGTTTGGCTTGTGATGCACATCTCCTCCATACCACTGTCTGGCAGGTCATCTAGTTCATAGCTGAACAGGTAGTCGGTGTCATCCAAGACTATGCACCAATACTCACCACGGTCCTCAGCAGACAGATTGGAGAGCGAAAGCGAAAAATCAAGCTGGGACATGATCACCCTGCCTCTCAATTCCTCAGGGACATGCGGATTCTTGGTGTCCAGCAGCAGGTCATCCATCTCTGGGTCTCTCCTGCGGTACCACTGAACTCTATATGGCTCCTTCAGGTCAGGATTGCAGATCAGAACAGCCTTGTCCCCACGCATGAAAGAGGTACTGATGGGCTCCATCGCAGGGCAAACAGTCAAGGAGTATTCCTTGACTGGCAAGGGGGAGAGACATTTATACTGCCCAGAATGTTCTTCTGAGAGTGAGGGGATGACAAATGCATAGTTGTCCTTATCAAATTTGTATGTCTTCTGCATGCTATCGGAGTTGTCTCTCTCTGGCATTTTGCTGGTCTCGGTCCCTGACTCCCAGTCAATAATTCCTAATGGAGTGTCCCAGAAGAGCAGCTCAGGAATGGTATATTCAGAGGAACATGAGAACGTGACTTCCTCCCCAGTGAAGCGGAGCACTGTTCTAACATCAGGCTCATTGATTAGTGGTAGCTGCATTTTTTGATAGCTGAGGCAGTTGTCTCCATCCAGCAGCATACAATAGAAATTCTGGCTGAACTTCAGAGCTGTGCTGGAAATATGTAGAGAGGAGCCATTGTTACACACCTGTATATGGCCTTTTAGGTCCTCTTGAAGAGGTTCCATGGATTGACTCGTGTCCAAGAATAGAATCCTTGTGAATTCTGGGTACGTTTCACGATACCAGCGGATAGTTCTTCCCTGATTGTTCAAGGTGTGATTACACAACAGCTCAGCATTGCCTCCAGGCAGTAGTAGAATGTCCAGAGGATCCATCTCCTGAAGACAAACAATTAGGTGATGTTTCCCCTGTCTGCCAAGCTCCTGATCCTGCCAGCATTCCCGTCTGTAAACTCCGGAGTCAGGCGGTCTGAGGGAGTGGAGCTCCAGGCCAAGGAGTCCAGCGATGTGCGTGGTGAAGCTGACTCTGTCACTGATGTTAGCAGGCAGCAGGGGCGAATGTCTGCGTGGCTCAGAGGAGTTTGCCAGCAGCAGGTCCCCATTTGAGCTCAATCTGTAAACCACAATGTAGTCCACGCCGAAGCAATAGCCCATTTCTATGGACCTACCCATGGTTCGGAAAATTGGTTCTGGCTCCTCGGTTGTGTGAACTCCATTGAGCAGGAAAGCCAAGAGAAGTCCCATCTGATTGACAGGGTTCATGTTGTGCGCAAGTCTCGGTCTCTCAGGTGTGTCACACGTGCTAGAACTGTTTCTCTCCAGTGTCAGTCAGTGCCATTTATGAGCTACAAACTCCACCCATGTTATGTCTCTCTCTCTCTTGGTATCATTCCTCCTGCCCTCATCCTTCTTTCTGTGCAAAACCAGTAAGGTTCTATGAAACCTCCGCTTGTTCATTTTAGTATTTCGAAGGGGAAGATGCAGTTGATGAGAACGATGATATGCACATATTGTCTAAATATCCATTTAATGTCAGAACAAAAATATATCCACTGTGATTGCAAAGTTTGTATCACTGGATGTCTTGTTGAACTGGTTTGACACAGTGATTGGCACAGTTCAGTTCCCTGTGTGTGTGTGTGTGTGTGTGTGTGTGTGTGTGTGTGTGTCGGTGTGTGTGTGTGTGTGTGTGTTTGCGTGAGCGCATGTGTATGCGTGTTCAGTTGAATGGCAGTAGCGTGCATATGTGCGTGCATTTGTGCATGCATGCATTTCAGGGTGGGGTGCCATTGCGTGTTAGCCAACAGATATTTGTCAAAGCGAGATTTTGCTATCTGGCTGGCATACAACCTTATATGAGGCAGGAATTATTTCATTCATGCTTATATTTCACACGCAAGGCTTGAAAGCTTGCAGAGAACTTTGCAGAAAGGCACCTTCCCCAGTAAAGTTTTGTCCTTCCTCTAAAGGTTAATCACTGAGCAGAATAAGGGAGGAGTTTAGATATTTTTTACACACACACACACACACACACACACACATATATATTTATATATATATATATAAAAGTACAACCATAAACAAAAGTTAAAAAAATTAATTGTGCTGGGTTTGCATTACATTCCACACTAAATTTCACTCAGATTGATTAATATTTAGACGTGCCACCAAAGGGGTGAAACTTGACTAGATTCTATTTTACTAATTAGATCATTTTATCTAATTAGATACTTTTTGCTTTCTCTTTATTTACTTATTTAGTTGAATCTTCTTACTTATTTGTTGATTTATTGATTCTTGTGTTCTTGGGTGCGACACCGGACCGTGGTGTGAGATTCATCCAACCTGGCGTTCTTCACAGGGCAAGATGGATGGCCAAAATCATTTATTCGTTGAAAATTTGGATGTTGCGAAAGCAGTTCTCTGTCACACCACGAGAAATACGAGGTTTGCGAAATGTCAGTATCTTTGCTGTGCTTGTTTATGCGAAAGCTTGGTCCACTGCAACAAATGCTGTCTCGGCTCCACTGAATGATCTTCAATTTATGCAGACTCTTGATTCATACAAAGCAATACATGCTGCAGTTTCTGAAGCGGCCCTCAAAAGATTTCGCAACCGTCTCTGGTATCTCTGAGGTGGCAGTGATGCTGATGATGATGCTGTGCCAGTGGAAATAAAGCGTGATTTAGTTGCAGCATTAACCAAGCCTCCACACTGTGAGATACCAGCAAAGTGAGCTGAAGTGCAGCAGAACGATACAGCACAGAGCAGGCTGGCAGACTTTGTCACGATGAACACTCGCCAGTTTTTCGCAATTTTTGATGTTTCGTAGAACTTCCTGGAAAAAGATCCCAATGAATGGACCAGAGACCCAGCATAAACAGAAGCAAAACTAATGCTGTCACAGCTGAGAGTGGTGAATGATTTGGCAGAGAGAGGAGTAGCTCTGATTGGACAATACAACAACCTCCTGACCAAAGACGAAGATCAGAAGCAGTTTCTGTTACAGGTTGTCAAAGAACATAAGCGTTGATTGCCTAAATTGTGCCAAAAGTTCTCTTGTGGCTGAACTTTACCCATCACTGAGTAATTGACCTCATATGCATTTCATTACCAGATGCAGGCATGATACCTAATAATCTGTTTTCTGATATTTTACTATCAAAAAGTGATGAGTCTGATGACTTTTAATTGACATTGATTATGGTTGTGTTACGAGACATTAATCGATCGGTGGCACCCCTAAATATCCTTCAATAACAGAATTTTTCCTGAATCTTTTGTAGTGTAAAGGAACAAAATGGCGCCCTAGCACCAGAAAAATTAGCAGACAAATTTTTGGGGACCACCCTATATATAATAGTTTTTAACTAAAATACACTCTTCAGGAAACTGATCCTGACCACAGATTTAGTTCACATCTCACTTCTGGGATGAACTTGAGTAAGAGAATTTCCAGAATCAGCCACCAGGACTGTAATTAAATCCAGACTGTCCAAATATGTTCTCTGCCAAATTTGATTGCCCACCCTAATGTTGTTTATGACATTCAGCTGTTTGAAAACGGAGTCTTGGCAGAGTGGTAATTACAAGGAATCATTAATGGAGTGCTGTGTAAATCAAAGTTTAATGGAGGGGGGGCTTCTATGAGTGAGGGGACGAGACAGTGGCCAGCTCCTGGATCCCCCTGTGATGGAGCCATGCACCCCCGCAAACAGTATGCATGACCGCAGATGCTGCCAGTGGTAACTGGAGGTGTCAAGCCTGAAGTGTTTCCAAGTCAACCGTGGAATATACACTCAGGAGCGTGTGTACATGCTCACACACGCACCTGCTCGGCAATGGCACGCCATGCAGGACGGCCAGGTAAACCCACTTTAATGAATGCCGTCAGTTATCTGTCACTTAAATCCGTATGATGCAAAAATAATGTTTTCACTAGACTTATTTAGCTTAGTTCAAGGAGACACTCATAAATCAAAAAGGATGCACTGGAAATGAGTCATTAATAAGACCAGGGCGGGAACCAGTCAAAATCACACGGGGGGGGAATTGCTATTGCAGACTTGAGTTTAATCTGTGTATCTTCATGAAAAAATATTGCACCACACACAGTAAGCAGGCAAAAATATGAAAAGACTCTTTGAATAAAAGTGTCAGCTGAACAATAAAATAATAATAATAAAGTCGTGGCTGGGCCAGGACGGTATTACTTTTTTATTGCCTGAACAGTGGGGGGGGTGTTCCTTCCTTCACTGCAAACACCTGCTCCTCATTCCTTATTCAGCAGTGGGCAGGCCCCTAGGTGTCTGTGCTTCTGATAACTAATAACATTGGTCATTACCAAACGTGTTTATCATACTTCACCGTTATGAATATATTACAGAGACCTCATTAGTACATTCTTTCCTCACCTGGTTTATAATTTTTGTTCCAGTTTTGTTCTGAAGTCGCTGTGTGCTGAAGAAAGTCCCGACATTTTGGATAATGGTGCTTTTTTTTTTTGATATAGAGACTCTGGGTTACCTAAGGTGCCGGAAGGATTGTGGTTTATTTTTTAATATCCCCTGTCATGTATGCAGCTGTTTTAATTGCCAGTGTTTGGCCTTCCTAAGAACTGTGCCACATCTAAGACATCTAAAAGATATATTAGTATTTAAATTTTAAGAAATGGTTGCTAAGATCTGGTGTAGAAGCTGTGCCGGCACAGAGGTCAGTCAGGTGCATGTCGATGGTCCAACTGGGTCCTTGTATTTGGACCATTGATCACAGAACGTAATTGAAACTTACTGAAACTTAATTAATTCGGTAGATCCATACATCGTCCAACCAATTACCAAGTACAGGCCTGTGGTGAGCCTGGAACCTATCTCAGGCTGCATAGGGCACAAGGCTGGGGAACACCTTGAATGGATGTTCATCACAGAGGAAAATCCACAGACATATACACTATAGGCCAGTGGTTATAAAATTGTGGTACATGTACCGCTGATGGAACATGAGGCCCCCTCTAGTGGTGCGTGAAGGTATCAGTGTATATAAGCATCAGACATAGAACGGAAGGGTGATACTCTTACTTATCCCTGTGGGGAAATTCTCTCTTTGTCTACCCCCAGCTGCCAACTTTTACCATCGCCATCCCCACCTGGCTCCAGTCAGCAAAAATTTTACTGTTGCTGCCCCCACCCCCTCCCCACTCACCCCCAGTTGCCATCCTTTATTATGGGTAGCCAACCCCCCAAGACAGCCTAATGCATTCTGAGATGGTATGTTGTGTAAAAGTTTGAGAACCCCCTCTGTAGCCAACCTAATCACATTTTTTTGCACTGAAATCAGAGTACATGGGAAAAACATGCAAACATGCAACATGGGGAGAACATGCAAACTCCACATACATGGAGGCAGGATTCAAATCCCAAACTACCCACAGAGCCATGCTGATCCAATACATATCATGTAGAATAAATTGGTAAAATGTATAAATATAAATTAAATGAATAAAAACTGAAGTAAAATGAAATTTCCCCCCACTCATTCTATTACTCGTCATCTTCCAATGTGACTGCGAATGGGCTAGTGTATCCGAGCTGGAAAAGCTACCTTGATGCACAGTTTTCCCCTCCGGCGCTTTCTGTATCCGTATCCTGGCAGCCGTCCCTATTTCATGACGACCTTCGCTTTGTATTCAGTGAGCTCCCTCCACCCCAGCCCTTTCCATTTCATCTTCTCCGCAGCTAGAAAACAAGGGACTTGAGCCCAAACGTGCCCGTCGTTGGATTTTACGTGTCCTGACGACCTGCACGGCTTTTCGGGTCACCTCCCTAAGCCCTCAGGACTGGGAGGACCGCATCGCTGCCTCGTCTGTCTTACGTGTTGTACCGTTATTCCATCTGCAGGGCCCCTTCAACCAACATCTCAATCAAGGGTAATTAATTTGGAGATCAGGCAGAACGAAAAGAGGTAAACATGGCATTATTAGAGGACTGGGGCTGAGTAACACTGGGCTGGCAAGCCAGAAAGCCTGTTTTCCTTTTATAATTCAAGTATTTCTTTAGCTATCATTAACTAAATGGAACTCTTCAATTTTTCAGTTGTTACAAGCATAGTGAGCTGTGTAATAGTGCCACTAAGCTAGTATGGTGCTTTTTTATTTAAAAACTGTATTAGAAGGATAGCCATATTTAATCCAGCAAGAACAGAATGTTTTTATATCAATTTATCTTCTAATACTGTTTATCCAGCAAAGCGGTCCAGTGAGCCGGGAGCATATCCTAAGAAGCAGAGGGCAGGGGTGCACTTTGGGTGTGATGCCAGCCTATTACACTGCACACACATTCACACACTCATAACTGCATATTATTGGAATACAGGAGCACAGGAGGAAAGTATAGCCAGGATTAAGAATCAGATCCAAACCATAAATGTGCAAGGCCACAATACTAGCTATCCAGCTACCTGTGGTTTCTGGCATAAAAATGTGAAAAGCAAACCAAAATACTCAAATCCTGAAGTGACACAGACCTAACCTCCTTACTGACCTTTCTGTTTTTATGTTGAGAAGCCTGCTGAGGACTGGAACATGAAGCACTGAATGCACTGAAGGTAACTGTGCATCAAGGTAGCTTTTCCAGTTTGGATACACCAGGTTCCCTTAAGTAACTTTCAATGTGGTCAAGGAAGAGTAACACCACACATTACTCTAATAATCTAATGTTTGCTGTTCCTTTTCCAAATAATGCATAAGAAGAACATGTCTTGATATGCATATCAAGATTTTTTGGACAATTTTATGCTTCCATTGTTTTGGGAACAGTTTGGGGAAGGCCCTTTTCTGTTCCAGCATGACTGTGCCCCAGCACACAAAGCGAGGTCCATAAATATACGATTGGGTGAGTTTGATGTGGAAGACTCACCCGCACAGAGCCCTGACCTCAACCCCATCAAAACACCTTTGGGATGAACTAGAATGGAGATTGCGTGCCAGGCCTTCACATCCAATATCAGTCTCTGACCTCACAAATGCTCTTCTGAATGAATAGGCAAAAATTCCCACAGACACACTCCATAAACTTGTGGAAAGCCTTCCCAGAACAGTGGCAGCTGTTATAGCTGCAAAGGGGGGACCGACTCCATATTGATGCCTATGGGTTTAGAATGGGATGTCATAAAAGTTCCTGCAGGGGTAATGGCCAGGTGTCCCAATACTTTTGTCCATATAGTGTATGTAAAACCTCTCCCTCCTTGGACTCACAGCGTGTATAAACCCAGTGTCGATTTACAAATATTTTCAGTATATATTTTGTACACTTTGCTTGATAGACCTCGTGTGCATTGTAAATGCTTATGAAGCGTATTTTTACACACTGACAGGTCTTAAACCTAATGACTTTTTTCCAGAGTAACTGCCAGCTGGGTGGGTTATTATTAGAGATGAGTAAGTAAATAAATATCTATCACGACAGCTGTGTCTGAACATGTGAGACATGCTTTCATCCTGGGTCCTGGCTGCTGATCCACTGCAGATCCTCTTTATGCCTTGGAGATTTTTTTTTTTTTTGTTAATGTAACGTCTCTGTCTCACAAGCTGTTAGTTTTAAAGACAAGAAGATTCGCTCAGTGTTCTGTGTATCTGCCGTCCCTCATAGGAGTATCTGCTAGCTAACGGTAATGTATTAATGCAGCCTCAAGCTGTCAGACTTTATTACTAACTGAGATTGATAACTCTACTGTAATTTTCTTAGTATTATCTGCTAAAGCCTTCTGTGGACCATTGTCCTTCTTGGTGGGGATTCTACTTAAGAACTGATTTCTCAGTAAGACTCTGGGGCACCGTAGGTCGATAGTCCTAAACTATCTGGCAGATCCGAAATCAACACACACTTGCTACAGGCCTGTTTCGAAGTTTTGCATGACCATGGGTGTTTGACACTGGTCAAACAGGCTAGAATGCGTAGGTTTTCATCTGCCACAGGAAATGCTGTGGGTTCATCATAAGCCAGCCCCTGACTAAATAAGGGGATGAATCTGTACCTTCTTTAGCTTAACCAGAGGGTGGCACACTTTCATTTTGCCCAGGTCACCCACAAGCCTGGAGGTGTCATGTTCTAGCAAGTAGTTCATCACTCGTACAAACCTTTCCAGTAACTCAATATCAATTTCTGTGCCACAGTATATGACCCATTTAAATAAATGATCAAAAGGATTTATATATATATATATGTGTGTGTGTGTGTATATATATATATACACACACACACACGTATAATTTTTTTTTCCAGACGTACTTCTTTACATTGTTTTATTTGCCCTCTGGCTTTTTCAAATTAACTAGCTTCAGTGTGATCAAAGCTACATCTGACTTATACTCACAGCAGAAAGTGGAACTGGAACATGAAAGTGGAAAAGGTTTTCTTTAGTCTGGAAAAAGAAAAGTTTTTCTGAAAAAGTGTAATCGCAAAACTGCAATTGCAGCCTACTTTTCTGGAGAGTATGGCTTTGTGCTTCCATCTGTAGGGGTCTGGACTAATTTGGGCGTTCGAGATTGCTGATTTCCATCCCCTTGAGCCATTACGGCTGCACACTCTCCATCAATAATAGTGCTGGTCTTCCAGAGGGCCACATGTCACAGCACCTCGCACACTGACATTTCCATTGTGCCACCTTCTTATCCTCGTACGTCGGCACGGGCCTTGCTCGCCCACGAGGAAGGGGCTATGCAATTACCTCTGTTTACTGACGTCAATCATGGTGATAGCCCCCCCCCCCAAGGTGAGGACCCTCACAGCACATGTCAGGAATCTGTTTTGTTGTTACATGTAAAATTTGGATATGGGGTGCTGTATAGTTCAGTGGGTGCCTATAATCAGAAGGTCATCAGTTTTAATTCTGTGATCAGTAGAATAGTTATATTAGGCCCTTGAGCAAGGCCCTTAACCTGGAGAAAGTGCTGGATAAATGTCTGGTGCATCACTCTGACCTGTGTGTGTGTATGTCTTAAAGGAGAGCAAAATGCAAAAACTTAAAATAGTTTCAATATACTTGTACAAATGGCAAATAAAGCGTCATTTTATGTACCTGTGCAAAGCCAAAGAGGGGGCTTTCTGAGGTTTAATGTAGAGGAGTGCATCATGAGAGTGAGAGGCCTGTAAAACGTACACAGCTTGTGCTGCCTGCCACAGTTGAGTCAATGGCACCAGAATCATGTCACGCCAATGACGCATATGGGCCCAGCCTGAAACCACCCACGTCCTGACAACCTGACAAAGATCAGGCCTTGACGTGAACTCTAGACTGGCACAAACACGTGCCATGCCCTTGCAGAACAATCAGAGCATGTGCCGACACACCCCGCCCTCTTTGGGGAGCAATCCATCTTAAACAGAGTCTTCTAATGTATCTGTCAGCATGTTTCATCAACATGGTGCCGTGTTCAGCCTATGTGTGTGGGAGAATAAGCCTAACCCTAACCCTCAGTTGGAGAATTACTGTTTCAAAATAAGTTTCTATACAATTAATGGAGAAAACTGTAATCATAACAAAGAAATGTAGAAAATTCAAATAGAAACACCAAATTCTGTCTGGCAGGCAGCTGGAAGATGAATGGATGATGGACTCCAGTTTATGGTAATACTTGGTACTGAGATTGATCCATTCTTCATACTCCCATAGTAAAGCAGAAATGTGCCCTAAACCTAACTCAGTTTCCCCTGGTGCTTATCCAGGACAACAGTCACGGAGAGCCTGAAGTCTGTCCCAGGAAGCGGGGGGGCAGGGAACCCCTTGAATGAGATGTAAGTCCACCTTGGGGCACAAAGTCACATTATTAGCAATGCAGAGATACCAATTAGCTTAACTGCTTGTTTGGGCTCATGGGAAAAGCTCAAACAAACACAGAAGGAACATGCAACCACCATACACACGACAGAGCAGAAATTGTACCCCTTACCCTGGATCCAGGAGGGGGTATAGTGCGACCCACCATGGTGAAAAATCCATCCATCCATCTTCTGTAACCCATCCATCCATCCATTTTCCATAACCGCTTATTCCATATGGGTCGCGGGGGGTCTGGAGCCTATCCCGGAGGCTGCAGGTGCAAGGCAGGGACGCCAACCCATCGCAGGGTACACTCACACACCATTCACGCCAACAGGCAATTTAGGAACTCCAATCAGCCTCAGCATGTTTTTGGACTGTGGGGGGAGACCAGAGAACCCAAAGGAAACCCCATGACAACATGGGGAGAACATGCAAACTCCACACACATGGAACCCTGTGCAGAGACTTGAATGCTGGTCCCAGAGATGTGAAGCAACAGTGCTAACCACTGCACCACCATGCCGCCCCCAGTGAAAGATCATTTTTCCTAAAATTACTAATGCCTATTTTGAAGATTAAGCATAATAAAGTTATTTTAAAAGACTTTCCAAACCTCCATTTCAGCAGCCTCTGTTTTGACAGCAGATGCTAGTTTTAACGGGTTTTACCATAGCACTCCTAGACTGGTGCTCTTGGTGTTGACACGGAGACACGTACGGTATTACACTACGTTCTCAGCATTCCTGCCAGGTTTTTTTTGACATGGCCAATGAGAGGCAACAAACAGGAGAATCCCACAGCCACACAGAGGAGTATGGCTGCTTATTTCAGGTGAAGTCATGGAGCACATTATAAATAGATACTAATGTTGCCGTACCCACCCCAAAGACATAGTTTACTGATTGAACTAGACAAGGAGCTCACCTAAAAATGGTATGTCACTTTCCTCAGGAAGACGCATTTGAGCAGTCTGAGCATTGTGAATATCTTTTTCATGCAACTAGCTTTTTGTAACAAGACATCGAGTCCTGTTCCTTTAAAAAGGGGTGGAGCTCATCTACACTTGCAGATGCATGGTTATCTCTTAGGATTCTATTACTGCTAACATCTCTCGCATAGGCAGCAGACTGTCCAATTTGTGCATGCATCAACAGGTTGCCCTGGATTTGGATTCAGAGATGCAGGCAATCCCAGGTAGATTGATTCCCTCCAGGGAGTATTTAGAATGAGATCAAAGAATCAATAAATTAGCTTCTCTTTGTTTTGCCAATGTCTCCAGGTAAATTATCAGTATTAGAAAAAAGGTTTTTTTTTGTTTTTTTTTAAAGTCTGTGAAAAAGGGAAGGAAGTTCCTTCATAGAAGAGTTTTTAGAATGGACTTTGGGGAGAGTTTTTAAAAGTTATTTCAGGGGAAGGGAAGTGCTTTTTAATTGGGCCGCAGCAGAGCCGCTAATGCATGAGTGGCTGTGACTCGAGTCATGCAAAAACGTCTAATCGCATTTTTATTAGCACCTAATGAAAAGTTCCCCGACTCAGCCAAGGCGTCGGGGGTGGGGTGGATAATGCTTTTTTCAGTTTGACTCCAAGTTCCACGGTGACATTTGCCAACATATTATTAAGCTGTCACTTAAAAGCTTCGCTGGCTCTGGGATGTACTCTCAGGTGCTGAGACCCCCCCCCCCCCATTAATACCACCACCCTCCCCTTAGAAGGACAGGTTTCTCACAGTGTGTCATTATGGGATACACAGTGCCTCTGCTCTCCTTAGACTCCCTTCATCCAATTCATGACAGTTCCAGTATGAATGCGTGAATTTGTTATTCTATACTCTGTGTTACAATGTGCAGTGCACTTTGGGATAGCACAGGGAAGTCTACCCTGAATAAACATCCAACTGACGTTCCATAACACTGTTATATTGTATGAATGCATCTGTGCTATATATATTCATCAGGTACAGTACTGTGAAAATGTTTTAGGCAGTCAAAGAAAATGATGCTTTAATGATCTTCATGCTGGTGTAATCTATGATATTATGCCTGTCGAAGTGTGTTAGCTTAGCCACATCAAAATCTCTCCTAAAGGCACCCCAGTATTTGCAATAACCATCCAATACACCCATGCATTTTTTGACTCAACCAGTACCTCACCTTGTATGGCTAATCAATACGTCACAGATTTTCTTAAACTAATTAAATTAATTAATCAATTGAGCTGGCTGTGAAATACATAGAATGGCTGGGGTGCCCCTAAGGAAAGGTTTGGGAACTGAAGCAATGTTCTTCTAACCATCCAACAAGATATCGGTAAATTTTTGGTGAACGGAGGAAATTCTTGTTCATTTTTGTTGTATTACTCTTCATTTTTATATGTTCTAATGTTAAATTGTGTTTTTTGCACACATATACCCTTAGTAGTTAGATAAATAGCTTTAAATATTTCATTTGACTGACTTTGTACAGTACTCTATATTTACATACAAGCAAATTCTGTTCATGTTTACTCTGGTTTCTCAGTGACTGAGAAAAACTGACAAATATGTAGGCAAGACCTTATGACATGTATATTCTTCTGACGTAAAGCCAGCCCATATATGCTGGCTCCACCAGTCCATACAGAGATCAGGCTTAGGGGTTCCCATCCTCTGGTTCTGTGGTCCATCTGGTCCCCAACTCCGAAACACCATGCATCTACAGTGTAGGAGAAGCCTCATTGGTGAGCTCCACATTTATTAGGACCCTCCCCCCCGCTTTGGGCTGCAGTGTCCCAGTCTGCCTTGTGCCCAATTCCTGCCCTCTCAGCTGCCTCAAAAACAGAGAACAGTGAGAGAGATGTATTTGGGCTCAGAAGTGGCCTAGACAGCAAGACCAGAACTGGGAATTTATTGTGCAAGAAGATCAGCTGTGATAGACATAGAGCTGAGAGTGTATGGTAATTAACTGTACTGATTTGAGCGGTTAACCACGTCAATAGCAGTTAAAACCTAAAAATCAATGACAGCTACAGTTGATTGCTAGATCAAATACTGCCCCTAAGACAGTCTGCAACGTAACTAGTCTGCATATTTTATTTAGTAAAGCATTCTTAAGATGTTATGCTTCTAACGACCTCATTATAGTTTATTCCATGTATTATATTGTGGCTTACTCATTTTTCCCATTGTTTGGATATCACACTCTATGCTCTGTTTAATGACACATGCACCAAAACCTCCGTCTTGTTCCAGCTGCGGCAGCGTCCTCCTGTACTACTTATCATTAATTTTTTTTCAGTTAAAGAGCAGAGAATCCTGTTTACTGGCACGTTTATCCACTGCATACTTTTATCCCGAGGTGTGCCAAGAATATTGTGCTCATGATTAATCACTGAGGCTTGTTATGCTGTTCGAAGCCCGCCGCCCTAGGTTTGGCATTAAACAAAGATTACCCCATGATTGTCTGCGAAGTATCTCAAATCATTCACTTACACTTTCTGACTAGCTGTTTGTCTGGATGTTGCTGTTAATACTTCTGTGTTGGGCTATTGGATTGACAAGTCAACGATATGGCCTGAATCTCCATGGTGGTTTAGGGAAATGTGTAATTTTATGTACAGATCAGTAAAACCAAAACAGGAGAGAGCGCAGCAGACTTGGCATTTCGTGAATAAAAACTGAGCAAATGAAATTTACCTAAACATGTATAATTATATTCCCATGCCTTAAGTCTGCAGGTCTGTTATTCGATCGCGGCTTTAGGAATATGTATTCAATTCAATCAATCATGTTTTACTTAAATATTGCATTTTGGAATGAGAGGATTTATTTGTGTTTTGCTGATGTAGCTCTGAGGGATTCTTTGTCCTGCTTTTGTGCAAAGCGGCTTATGGTTTTTACCCATGTACTACACATTTTACTGCAGTAATTCAGGTTATTTTTTTCCTCAATTTTTACTGAATCCAGACTGGCTAATTACCACTTTTTCTCACACCCACAGAGGACGGCTGGGGATTAACGACTGGCGGCCAGCTTCTCGTCACTCGGAAGGCCGTAGGGCCCACAAAGAGATGCGATGCAACACACCACCTGTTTCATTCCACCGACAGCTTCACAGCACCCAGCTGACAGCAGGCGTCGCTGTGGAGGGATGGAGGGGCAGCCAGAGAGAGGGAGAGAGGCGGAGTGGGACGCAGTGGCCTAACCCAGCCTATGTAGCACGAACAGGTCTTCACCTTCACTGGGCCTCTGTGCCACAGACAGCTAATGGGCCGCAGCGGATGGTGAGGCTGCCTCTGACTGTCGAGCAGCCAGGGAGACCCTTACATTTCTCCTCTAATTGAACAGATGTTGCAGTTTCACTGCTCTGCCAATCCAATGATTTCCACCTTGCCATTAGAAATGTCCCCCCTCGCAGGGTGGACGGCCAGGCTCATCAAACAAACACGGATCAAACCACAGGAATGCACGACTGGGATGTTTATTCAATAAACAAAAAACAAAGAAATCTGAAAAATACTGAAGGGTAGTCATTAAAGCAGAATCTCTCTTGTCTTTCTGGCTTTTGATGCAACATTTGATGCAATTACATTTCTTATTGCGATTCACTTCCCTTCTTTGCATGCTCTCTCTAAATATATTGCCATTAGTCTTGTGATTACAAAACATATGCACTCTATCTCTCTCTAAGTAAAGAAAAGACCCCTATCCCTTGCTATAGGCAGACCGATAACAAACAAAGGCTGATTCATCCATGGCAGCCTAATGAGATTTGCAGTGACAGGAGTATGCTTTCTGAGAGCAAATTCTAGCCAAAATGCTCCTTTGTTGTGGGGGGGGGGGGGCTGGTGTGACATGTGACAGAGCCGACCAGGATTTCAGCCTTTTTGAAAATGGCCCCCATTTTTCATTTTCCCACTTTCGAGACACTCAGCCAGTCGGCTGGTCATGTAATTCCTCAACTCTGCATGAAAGACACAGTTCCAGTTAGTGCTCGGAATGAAGAGGAAGGTGCCTCCTGTCGGCCCATCGACACCTCCCGCCTGTTAAGCAGGTAATTAGGGAACCCCCCTTGCCATTTGATGGGGAGCCATTGGGGAAATGCTAGCTGTTTCAATGCCTCAGCTATATGTGACCATTTGTCAATTAGTGGGAGGTTCTCCGATAAAGAAATTCAGTGTTCAGCTGCTGTCTGCAGTTAGCATGGCAGACACACTCCTCCAAGGTCCTCCGGAAGAGCTCATTATCGATCAATGTTTATGTAGGGCTGTCACTTGTGGTCATCTATAAAATATGGCAAAGATTACATCCTTCTCAACAGGGACGTGCGTGGTTG
>JAAGVU020000061.1:15727810-15756856 GCA_011763525.2 Mormyrus iriodes
TCGCTCCGCAGAGGAAGGGGTGGGGTGTGGGGTGGGGGGGGGGGGGGGGCGGGGGTGGGGGAGACTGAGCACCTGCCTCTTTTCTCCAAATGATTGAAATTGTCTCCCTTTTGAGGCCCTGAGTGCCTTTTTTCGATCAGCAGGGATTATACAAATTTTGCTGAACCCAACCCCCAGTCATCAAATTTCTCTCAGAGGTACTGAGGTGATCCCCCCCAGTTGAAAAGCAGTCAGGCACTTGCCCAGTTCCTCAAGTCAGTCAAACATGGCATTGGATTTATGCTTACATACTCTATTTGTTCTTTCATTGTAATGACCCTTCAAATCTCTGCAGCAAAATCTTCTGTGATGGTGAACAGACCCACTTGACACTGGGATTGGAGATGGATTTTATTTGCACCCTCAGGGTGAGATTGGCAGGCAAACTGAACCAACAAAACTAACAGAGTAAATTGTGAAGCCAGATGAGCCAGATGAGCCAGACCACTACTTCCAGTCACAATCAATCAGATTAGAAGCGAGTTGACCAACATCATCACTCCCCAAAACATGCACACCCGCCCTGTGCTATAAGCTGAAACAGTTTATGAAAAGATTCAGTTAAGAAATCTTCATCCCCAACATTGCAGGACATTTGCTTTACAAGTGTTTTTCTGAAAAATTGTAAAAAGCGTAGAGTTTGAATTAAAAGCCCTTTCTGTGGGAATGTAAATCAGAAAACAAAGAATCATACTGACTCCATGACAGAGTAGGGATCTGGACTTGAGGAGAGGAAATGGAGCATCAGATGAGGTGCGGAGGTGGGAGCAGAGGCAGGGAGTCCTCGGGGAGAGGAGGCGTTTCTTCTCCTTCCATCTCCATCCCACTTCCTGCTCAGAAACGGCCCTGTTGTCATGGTGAATGCCTACCGATATGGAGACATGCTCTTGAAGGTCAGACTGGGTGGGATTGCATGGGAATATGAAAGGCCTTTCATGATATCAGCAAGACAGTGCCTGGAATGAGCTAAACCGGCTCCTGGCCTTTGCACGGTGAAAGCATCTGCAGTTGCTGTAGGATACATCCAACATTAACCCTTTTGATGCAAACAGCCCTTTCAATTAAAGCCCTATTCAAAACATTCCGGACCCTTTGCAGATGACCAGCCACTGCTGTCAGGCACATGACTGTTCATTAACATGCGCGTGCAGGCGCAGAACATCCCGATATATTAGACTGCAGAGTCTGAAATTACGGACGTGTCGGAAAGACTGTAAGGTCATTGGCTGAACAAAAAATGGAAACAACAGAGATCCTGCAGGTGTAAATGACCTATATGAGGCAAAGATGAAGAGCAGCGGCGTCCCAGCAGGCAGGTTTAGGCAGCCAGGAGGAGGAACACGGCTGGAGGGCCCATAGCTGGTAGGAGTATCTGTCACTTTAACCTGGAAAATCACAAGGCAGAAAGGTGCCCATTCGGGCGGCTCGGCCCCCAACGCATGTCCATTTATTACCTCTCTTAGTGTCACAGCAGAGTTGCCCCCTTTCTTTTGTTTTCCTCCAGCTTAGTTACTCTTCACTCCTTAGTCAGCAGTAGGTAATATCGTTAATACTTCATAGTTATATTAACGAGTCAATTAGCCGCTCATTATGACACCATCATCACTTTCCACTGAGGGACGTTTCTTACAGCTCCGGGTGTCATAAATCCGGCACATCAACACTTCTCCTGACCCTGGGAGCCGTACCGGAAGCGAAAATGCATACAGAGCGATGCTGAGAGAGCACAAAATGTACAATCCTGACAGTTTGCAGCAGCTCATTTGGGATTTTTATCACTCACCTTTTTTTTTCCCTGTTACCTGGGACATTCTGGCCCTTCAGAATACTCGAAGCCAGGAAAGCTTGAGTCTGCGGGTTTACCCGCTGAGGTCGTGGTGGGAACACAGCTGCCGGTGACAGCCTGAGCTTCCAGGGGTCAACCCGTTCCTTCAGGCCGCAGAAGCTGAAATCACAAAAACAGTGGCTTTTCCCATGAAGAATCAGAGGAAAGAACCATGTGGGAATCGATAACAGCAAGGCATTATGGACAGTGTTTCCTGCCAGTCAAGATGAGGGAGCACAGCCACTGTCAGTTTGCTGTAACCTAACCTTGAGCAACAAGCCTTTATGACTGCTTCTTTGCATCCCACACACACCAGGCAACAGGTCATTGCTTCTATTGCCATGACCTGTCTCCTGTGAGCAATGGATCTTAAGGCACTAGAGGTTAATAACTAGAAATAAAAACCTCTCTTTTTTAAAATTTAAACACGAAATGAAGTATTATTACCAAGTGTTATACACTAGTTTAATTGCTCATAACTCAGTATGAAAATACAGGACACGTGCAATTAAAGTCTTAAATTATCCCCCAGCAGAAAAAACACTGTATAATATTAAGGTGGTAAATATTCCATCTTGGGGGGCTTAATGCTCTGCTGAAATCGATCACATAACATTAACTCAACAGTTCCTCGCAGTTCATAAGCACAGGATTGGGGGGGGCTGGGGTATGGTCGCAGAGGATTCTACCCCGTCAAAGGGTGTTTCGCGTCATTTCTTGGGTTTTTGTCCCTCCAAACTGTCTATGTTATCCATGAACACTTAGCATTCTGGGAAGGGCTTCTGGAAATGAAACAAAGAGCCTTGGGGGGGTGGGATGGTTGGTGACACGTGTTCGTGACATGGAGTGACTAGACAGGACCCACTGCGACACTGTGTGGAATCCATCACAACCGCGTGAGAAGCTTTGAATAGAACATCACACCCTGCCGAGACCAAAAGGCACACAACAGACACTGGAGAAACACAAAGGAACCAGGTTTGCATCCTATGAACTGGCCATCCTTCACTCCATTAAAAAATGTACTCATCACCCTTACAGTCGAAACCACAAGAGAGTTATGATCTACACTCCAGCTTCTGTTGTTGAACCAGCAAAACTCCAGAACTATTAACTCGATTTTCATTAAGTCAGTGCTTATAGATAGGATACAGTTCTTGTTTTTCACTTTGTCCAATTACTGGGATTAGGGTAAATCGGATAACTAAAGATGGATCCGGAGAAAACAGAGCCTGACAATATTCCACATCGCTAATGACGGGAATGATTTTGGCAGACACACAGATGAGTTCATGTTTGCCTCCATCTCTGCTGGTGTCATTTCTCTCCTAATTTACAGTTTGCAGGAAATTGTGAACCTTACAGTCAGTTTTTTCTTAAATACTTAATTCAGACAGTCATCTAACAGTGTAAGTCAAATAATAGCACATGTACTGCACATATGTGCACAGGGATCTTGGCCTTCTGTCACGATTTATTTGCATTCATAAGCCCAGCAGCTCATTACAAAACAGTCACAGGCAGAGCCACTGATCTGGTGCAAGCCGAAAGTAAAGCAGAGACGGAGGCGTAACCTGCCCGGCTGATGCAGCATTGTGTAAAAGGAGACACTTTGTCCCAATAGATCTGTAGACCTTCAACAAGCTACTGAAGAAAATAGTGAAAGACCTCACCTCAGCTCGCCACTGAGGTCCCAACCCCCCCACCCCTATCTCCAATCCTCATCTCAATCCAAGCCCCCCCCCCCACCTTTTGGGCAGGCCTTGAACCTGTGGCACATCCATCTCCCTCAATACCCCTTAGCTACTCATCATTCCTCAAACTGCCCTCTCCAGTAATATTGCTCATGAAATAGGCTAGCAGAAGACACATACTATATATCCAGCACATCTATGGAGTATATAAGAGCATATACAACAAATATATAGTTCCCAGCTTTAATTTCTTCAGCCTGTTGTGAAGAATTCACAAAAAAATGGGCACAAGCATTTGCACTTTTTATTTTTAAGCACCATTGTATCGTAGTTCCAAGGTCATGGGTCCGAATCTAGCTAGACTTTCATGTTGGCTTATAGCGGCTTCCGCCTACAATCCTACGACATGCTGTAGAGAACTGGCAACTCTAACTTTCCCTTGGTAAATATGCCACTGCATGTGCATATGTGAATATGTGAGTGCCTACTGCAGTCTGCTGGCACTGGGAGCCAGATTACTGCAATCCAAACTGGAAATATCTGGATGGATGTATTCGTACAGTTCAGATTTTGCCTGTGGTTTATTTTATTTATCATGTCTAAAGCGCACTGGTCCAAGAGGATAGCATTTACACGTTATGCTGAGAGCATTAGCATAATTAAGGCTCTTAGCACTATTGATACAACTGGCAGGTGGAGTAATCTGACAAGAAAGTGTGGACGTCAGCCACATTGGAGACTAAGATACAGTAGGAGTAAATGGATGAGCAAACAAGATTGCAGGACAAACAGCACCATTACTGTGGGGGATGGTTCCCTTCAGGGGATGGCTTAAGAGTACAGATAAAAACTTAAAACTGGAACATGAGAAAACTGGACAAAAAGCACACATCAGGTCAATAAATTATTAACAAAAAAATACAATATAAATTAATGGTCCAATGGTAGCAGAAGAAGCAAAACATTAATCTTCTTGGCCTGTGCTGGTCTTAACCATTTAAGCATTTCTCATTCAACATTGCCCTGAAACTGTGGAAAGTCACACTCAAATGTAGTAAAATAGATGGGGAGATGGTTAGATGCAAAAGTAATAGTGCAGCCCTGGTTTAAAAATTATTAAACTGCAGATTCTAGCTATAAAATCATTTATTACACGTGGATTGCAGTAGTTAAGTTAGCAAAACACTTTGAATACCGATAAAACTAACATTCCATAACTGGTAGCTCAGTGATCTTACAAACTGTTGAGTCTTCAAATTTCCATTCGACCCATCTATTAAATCTGAACTGCATGCCATCCCACAATCCAATTTACAGCGCCGGAGTGTTACAGTTCTGTATATATCCACAGGCAGGCCTGAACACTTATAAAAAATTTTCAAAATGTGTACCGTGGCGTCATCTAGTGGCGTACATGAAGTACAACGACAATGAGAATTTACAGGATTACCTCGGTTCGCTTCTTGGAGGCGGAGATCGTTCCACTGAACTAAAAATGTGGCGAAACAATATAATCACCCTGGTAAAACCAATAACACTTTCGTGATGTCTCTTGGATTCTGCAGAAGTTGAGACAATCAAAATCACTATCACTTTGATTCGTCAAGCATTTTAGCCATTAATTCATAATTTCCTTAGTGGGAATAAATGTATGAACTACATACGAATCGTATCAAAACATTTTGCGGTATTTATTTAACCCATTGCTTTGCACCGACAGAACCCGTAAATCTGTCTTTCTGCAAGAGTATTATTGAACTGATGCAGAAATCACATTGCAATTTATAGAAGCAGTTATAATTTACAACAGTCTACACGGTTTCTAACTGCTTATCCTAGTTAGGGTCACACGACCCCAGAGCTCATCCCAGGTAGCACAAGGCAGGGGTACACCCGGGACAGGACACACGGCAGTCCACGATAAGTCATACAGATGTACAAACATATGTTCGACTAACTGAATGCCTTTAGCCTACAGGAGGAGCAAACACCACACACAAAGACCAGAGGTAGGATTCAAACCAGCAACCTAAGTTCTGTCAGGCAACACCACCACCCACTGGAGTGCAGTATGTGGTGTTATTCAAAGTTTAACGCACAATTTAGTAAAAAGTAACTTTCCTTTTGTGGCGATGGGCTAAATGTGGGCAACAAGCAGGCCTTAATCCTTGTATTGTTAGAGTTGGGGTATGGCACAGGCAGGAAAAAGCAAACAATCCACCAAGTAACTCTAATACAAAGGGTTTATTACACAAAAACAGAACACACAGGGCAACCACAAAGTAAAAGGGACCACAAGGGGTAAATAAATATATAAAAAAAAAAACTAACAGGGGAAAAATAAGAATCACCTAAAGAACCCATAAAACCAATACCGCAGCCGAACAGCCCTCCTAACAAAGACATATAATACAACAACTGACTAACAAACTGACCGACAGCAAGCACTTAAATACAAAGAAGTGCAACTTATAATCAAATCGACCAATCAAAAAGGAACACAAATTAACAGGAAACAGGTGGGGTGGATTACAATTAACTAGCACAAACACCACTCTAGAAATTCTGGAACATAACAGAGGGCTGACTACACTAGAAAAGCCTAAGAACAAATATTAGCAAAACCAAAATCAAACAGGACACGAACAGGGCAAACCAGAAAAACTAAGACAGAAAATTTAACAAAACACTGGGGAACAGAAAAACAGATAAGAAATTAAACAGATGAGGTTGGTCTGCAGCCACCCTCAAACCCATGGCTGGAGAGCTATAGCCTCAGGGTAGCACATTCAATACACTGAGCCATGCAGCAGTCCAGACAGTAAGGAAAATACACAAGGGTCTAGCACGAAAACAGAGGGAACCGGATGGCCGGCAACAACTGCTGGCCAAATGGGAAGGAGACATGAAGGGCAGGGAAGGATGGGTACAGACCCTGACATGTGTATAAATGATGAACCTGGTAATTGCATATCTAATTCTTTAATTACGTTCCTTTACATTACATTACATTACATTACATTACTCACCCTGATTGATCCTATTGTTTCTGGTGCTCTGATGAATGATGAAAAAGAGCGCATAAAAATAAAGTGCCAGGGCACATTTTCTCATTTACCGTAAAAGTTTGATGTTAAATTTATGATATTAAAATATCACAATGACAATATATTCTTTCAAACATACTTTAAAATCATTCACCCAAGTTCAGCTTGTGATAACAGCCACTGCAAAGATTATTTTGAAGAAAAAATTATGTATGCCGATTTTTTTTGTCATGTGTGACTCATTTTTTAAGCATGTTAAAGTGTGCTATGTTCTAAAGGCACACAGCATTCAATTATTCAATCACACCTGTTACATTAGTTATAGAATCTTTATATACAAATACTGTTGCTTATTACTAATTGTTGTTTGATTGTCTGCAGTCTTACTGAATTCCCACACCAGTTACCTTGGAGTTGGTATTGGATGTATTGGTCAGTGTTTATATGAAAAGTTAAAGCAAGGATTGTTGATAATATTACCAGTTTTATTTTTTTAACTCTCTGTTGCTGGTGGGTAGAGTGGTGGCTCTGAGGCTAGGGATCTGTATCCGCAATCGGAAGGCTGCCAGTTCGCATCCCATAAATGCTTGGAGTGTTTCTACTCTTTGGGTCCTTGAGCAAGACCCTTAACCTGCAATTGCTTCATCCTGGGTATGATGTTAACCTGCATCCAGCCCTGCAAGTAGGTCCTCCAACCTAAAGGGATAACTTGGGAGCTGGTGGCAGGACTGGCACTCCAGCCCCTGGGGAAAAAACGTCATACTGTTCCATTTGAACTTGTGTGTGTTGTTGAGGTATCACACATTGCATGGCTGCACTTGGGTTCTTGTCCCCGAGGTGGTTTGTCATGTGTCAACGTGCTGTATCACCTCTACTGCCAGAAGATGTTCGGCGGGCTCCTTTTTATCGTACACTGTTGATCAGTCTCAGTACTGTGTGTGACGCCCCAGATACATACAGGCAATCCCGCAAACCACAGGACAGAAACCAACTCACTCCTGATTTTAACATAATTTACTGAGCTCTAACTCCCGCAGGTGGTTTGCAAGGGTAATTTCATAGGCCAGTTTCTACCTATATAGCAGAATTGTTTACTTGTTACTTTCTGGCTTAGCCAGACTCTTCTTAACATGGCATTTCCACTCTCCAGCAGGTGCCTATAAAATAGGCTGAAGTGACAAAATAACTAGATATACTATGAATATTAAATATGATCATTTTTACCAGAAACATCTTTGCATGCTGGCATCACACCATCACAAAGTCACAAACCAGGACCTCCTGTGGACTCCCTCTTCTTGGGAAATGCATTTCAATTCTCTTCTTGCTACCTAAAGAGCTGCTGTAACGAGTAACTCCCACCCCCCAGTTCCAAAGTCCTCCATATTCACTGTGGAAGCAGGCATTTAAAACAGAAATTCAGTGTGCTCTCTGACTCCATCACCAACGCAAAACCTAGTAGCTGACAGCAAAAGCTGTTTTCTACAACAGTTTGCACGGAAACCCTTTTGATCAGAAACAGGAATGAGTGGCACATGCGTTTAGGTTTTTTGAATCCACAGTGATGTAATCATTCTCATCCTCAAATGATGAACAGAGGCTGCAATTCGACAGAGCCATTAAGGGAAGAGGAAAAAACAGAGCCGTGCAGCTTTACAGGGTCCAGGTCAACAGACACTAACATTTTCTCCAACGCTATACAGTCTGATGTCTACTTCAGCACTTTTCACAGAAAGCAAGTCTTATTTACAGACCCTTTTGATTAACCCTCCAACAGCCAGCCCTCTCCCAGATACATCCTTAATTATCTTCTAGGAAGTAAGCAATAACTATCATCTAGCACATTCAGAGGTGGTTCTAGACCATTTCAACTGGGGGGGTGGGGGGGTGCAGACTGGGGCCAGTTGTTCTGTTAGGGGGGGCACATGCATTTGACCTCAATGTCCTCTAAGTATTATGTTCACTAGCATGCCGGCATTAAGAAGCAAAAGACAACTCTGAAAACTGATAAGTTATTTATGTGTTGCTTTGCCATTACATTTTACAGCTTTTACAAATAAATACCTCACTCTGATTTCTTGTTTAGACTGTCTTGCTTCCACAAGCTTGATTATTTTTTTCTGTCGTTAACTTTATTTTTCACCATCTGAAATGATTCGACCACCTGGTGCATCTGCGTTAAGAGTCCGTCACGAATATGTCTTACATTTGTGTTTCGCCTGTTCCCAGTGCACAAGATTTTAGCCCACATATAAAAAAGTAAATGTAAATAATAATAATACATTTATTTCAGACCCAAGTAGCCTACGTATGTAGGGGGGTCACAGGGGAGACCATGCATGTTGTCACAGGGGCATTTCCCCCATACCCCCCAGAACTGCCCCTGAGTAAATTCTCAGTGACTCAGAGAAAGGAAAAGTAGATTCACACCTCAAGGTGTGGGGCGGAGTCCTGCTCCCAGCTCTGGGTATGTGGCACTTGTGTATTCTTGCATTGTTGAATTTTGGTCTAAATCATCTATAGTGTCTATGATTAGATGTCCCATTCAGGCCCTTCTCTAGCTAATGGGGGTGGTGTGTGGCTCAGTGGGATAGGATGCTGTGCCTATGATTGGAAGGTCTCTAGTTCAAATCCCCTGGTCAGCAGAAGGATTGATTGTTAGGACTGTGAGACCCTTAACCACCAATTACTCCAGGGACTGACCTTGCATTCTCAATTGTATGTTGCTTTAGATTAGAGAATTTGCTAAATAAATAACATGTAAATGTAGCCAGGCACGGGAACTTGGGGGAGAATGTAATTTCCATACAACATGCTGTGTTTGCCTGGAATCAGCGTTTATGCTGAACACTCCCTTTCTCCCTGCTCAAGAGAGGATGATAATTTTATCGTTTCTACCAGTTGGGGTGGATTACTGTAAGACTGTTTCTCAACCTAGTCCTCAGGGACTCCCAGACAGTCCAAATTTTCACTCTCTCCCAGCTCCCAACATACCTGAATCAAACAATCAAGAACACTGAATATTTCATACGATTGTTTTGGGAGCTGAGAAGGAGTAAAAATTTAGACTCTGTAGGGGTCCCCGAGGACTGGGTTGAGAAACACTGCTATAAAGTGGCTGCATACTTCAAACAAAATCGACAGAATCGATGTTGTTTTAGCAATATGACGTCATACAAGTGGTGGTGATCACTGTTTCAGCTCACTGCCTGTGCAAAGTACCTGAGGCAAACTTTTTCATTTGTTCTAATCCCACCCACTGTCCACGATTGGCTGACATAAATGTGATGCCACAGGGTTGGTCAGCAGAACTAATTATACAGTTACTGGCATGCTTTGTACCACACCGCACTTTAAATAATGTAAATCGATATGTGCATTAGTGTATTTTTGCAAATAGTAAATGTCATAACTATGTAATATGTGGCATGGAATGAATGTGTTTTGCTATCTTGTAACTATGAGTGTTGCGTAAACTGTTGGCTTCCCCATCTGTGCCACTGCTAGTATTAAAGCTAAAGTGGTTGTTAATAAAGATGGTAACGTCCAATTTAAGAGAGCTGTTGTCTCCCTTATTGAAATGACTCACACACTCACCACAAAACGTTTATTTGCACTCAGTATGTGGGTCTGCTGCATTGAACACATTCTGTGCCCTTTAGTGTTGTGGCGTCAATGATGCCCCTGTATGTACCTCAAATACACACACTGCCTACCCTATCTACAGGGCTGGATTAAATAGGGAGGGGTCCCTGGGCTAGTGACATTTTTGGGGTCCTACCTACACATAATATTTTTTTGCTATACATGTCAACTCCAAGGTTTCAGAGTTTCAGAGAGAGATGACTACTACAGGGTATTAGCTTTAAAATGGCTAAAATCTGAAGGACAGAAAAAAAAATAGGTCTATCTTAAATTATGAGAGGATAAATATGCTGTATTAAACCTTATATCTTTAATTAGCCATTGCTGCCCAGACCACATGTGGACCTGAGCTGCCTAAAAACGTATGTATGCTTTTCATTAACCATGTATTTTAGGGGTGAAATGATAATGAGACAAAGGTGAACAGACAGCATAATGACAGAAAAGAGCAATAATCTTTTCTTAAAGCAGCATGAAAGATGCCATTACAAAAGCTACCACTAGATAATGCCCCATTCACACCTTGCAGTTAAGGGACAAACAATGGGAGTGTAGGTTATGAGAGTAAAAAGAAAAGAAGTCAATATGAACAAACTTTTTATGTTTTTACGTTATTTCATGTTACAAAAAAATAGTTTTTGTTATACAAGTCAAGTTTGAATTTGATTTTCCCATAATGCAGTGTTGTGGTTTTTCCTTCAAAGCCAAATCAAGAGTCAGGAGCCGCTTATGTAGGTCTTCAGTTTTTAGTTCTTTATTGTATCCATGGAGGTACTATGAAGCCTGGGCCCCCAGCAGATGTGCCCTGAGCAGTCCGCATCACTCTTTTTAAATGTATGTCCTTATCTGCTATTTCTAGGTCGTCACGGGCCAGTCACGAAGTGCTTCCTCAGGTGTCTTTCCTCCTTCTTGCTTCACCACAGTTATTTCCTAGATCTGCTCACTCCTGGGCCCGACGAGGATTCTTATCAGCTTTCTTCTGGTTTTAATGGTAGCGATTCTGACCTTGATTTCTATTGTCTAACCTCTTTCTAAAACATAATGGTGGCACAAGCCCCTCTATATTGTTATATATAAAATGCATATATGTATGTGCATTACTAAAGGCTATATGTATTTGTGAAATACTAAAGGAAAAAAGAGTTTCACTATGTCCATCTACTTTCTTAAACACAGGTGCTTATACTTCCTGTGTCATAATATTTATGTGGATACCCATCCATTTTCTGTAACCACTTATCACATTTGGGGTTGTGGGGGGTCTGGAGCCTATCCCAGAAGCTGCAGGTGCAAGGTAGGGAACAATACAGGATGAGGTGCCAACCCATTGCAGGGCACACTCACACAAAAGGGAAAATTTAGCAACTCCAATCAGCCTTAGCATGTTTTCAGACTGTGGGGGGGAAACCAGCGTTAACCCCATGACGACATGGGGAGAACATACAAACGCCACACACATGGAACCCTGGCGGAGACTTCGACCCTAGTCTCAGAGACGTGAGGCAACAGTGCTAACCACTGCATCACCGTGCCCCCCCCATATGTGGGTACATATTATTTATATGGTTAACATACAGTACAGTAATACATTGCTTAACATACAGTGCAATGATATATGCTGATTAATATTCAGTGCAGTGATATATTGCATACATTTTCTAAATCTACATTCCTTAAGGTTATATAAGTTAAGTGAGAATTTATGAGTGTACATATTCCATAGCATAAACAAGTCTTCCTTTTGAAAGGCAAGGCCCAAGGTCAAACTTGACTCATGAACCAAATGTGCACAAAACCATGGATTTCACAGTATATTTACTCGAAAATGGTACAGTAAAATTTGACCAGATTTTGTCGGGAAATACCCTAAGACCTTGCCTTTCTTAAGGTGTAAGACTCATTTATGCATTATGGGAAAAATCTGAAAAATTGTCTGTCAAATTTTACTCAGAGAAAAAAATGGATTTCAAAGTGTATTTATTTGAAAATAGTACAGTAAAAGTTGATCAAATTTTGTCTTGAAATAGCCTAGGACCTTCACCCTGTGAAAACCGTAATGGGGAAATTCACACATAAAAAACTACAACTGGTGACTGCGTGCAGTGTTGTATCGTGGTATCTATTGTCCCCTTTTGACTTAATTCTCTAATAATTTCGAGTTTAATTCTCGAAATATATATAAATTGTTCTATAGCTGAAATATTACGACTTTATTCCGAAATCCGTTAACTATTTCATGTCCTAAAATGTCATCTTGGATCTGGAAATGAGCAGAGGCAATTCTAGGGAGACTGGGCCCATAGGCAAAAAAGTCCATGGGGCCCTCCAAAGCACCCCACCTGACATGATAAAATTTATTACCATAATTTTAGCATGAAGCCTAAATTAACAATATTAACAAAAACAATTTCATAAACACAATTCCTTTAATTTCACTTTACTGTGAAAAACAGAATACACAAATAAAACAGATTTGTCATTGCAATGTACTGTGTAATCAGCCCAGCTCGGGGGCCACAAACAATTGCCTGCCTTGCCTGTCTGTCCTGTTGTTACTCCTCTGCCTATGGGATATCTTGATAATTGTCCTTAAAAAATTACAGGGCATAATTAGCATATTCACAGGTGTCTGATGAAGTAATTAGAAGTGCATTGTGATACAGAAACAGTGTTGCTTTTCTGTCACTGTTAAGTCAATTCGATTTCTAAATGAGTACATGGAGTCACACAAAATGGTTAAAAAGGCATCATAAACCATAAAAACAGCAACTGGAACTGATCATTTTTATTAGCATGCCAAGTAACTCAAGGATGTACACCCAAGGGTTGTGAGTTTAAATCCCATAGATGACAGAATAATAACAGTACTGGTTTAAGTGCTCCAAGGTTGCCTCACTTGTATGTGACTTTGGTTGAAGAGCACCTGCTAAAGAAATGTGTGTGTGTGTGTGTGTGTGTGTGCATGCAAGAATTCCTATGGCAAATCTATATTATTCTATTATTCCATTATAAACCTATAATTCGCTACATCAAAAGTGTTGGGGTAGTTTGCAAACCCAACAGACTATTTATAAGGTATTACAACTGTTTCATACATGTACATACATGTACATGCATGTGCATGTATGTGCAGGCTTGTCTCAAACTGAAAATCTCACTCCAGCCAGTTAATCAAAGTTGGCAACCCTGTTTATGTCACTTGAAAGCCTTCTTAGTGCTATATTAAGAACAGTTTACCTCAAAGTGCAATGCTGAGTAAAAATATGTATGGCACAAGCAGACCCGTGCTTCCAACAACACTCCTACTACAAACAGCACTAATTACAGCAAAGAACAGCCAAGAAAAATAAAATACTTCTTCCCAATGCAAAAAGAATAAATAATCAGTTATAAGTAAACAAAGGAAATGCACCAGGAACTGCACACTTAGTGATATCTCCTACCACCTTCTACAGAATGCATGGTCCCCCCTTCCTATCAGCTCTGTTTGGCTCATCGACCTGTGACTGAGAAAGTATTTCTGCTGGTCGATATGTACACATTAGGTAAATACCACCTATAAATCATACTTTGACATACAAAGTTAGAAATCAATATTAAATCAATAATACATGCATTTAAATATTTCAGCTTTGAGTTTTACAATGAAGAAAATCCATCATTATGACCGATATCGTTGTTGTGTTAGTGGTAGACCTCATCCAGCTATCCAGCCAACACCAATAAATAAGAGCCTCTGCAACGCTTTTATAATAATAATTTATAACAAATATATACTGGCCTTTAAAAATCAGCAAACACACAGTACGTTTCCGTTATCGATTGTTTAAATCACTTATATGTGTTAAATTCTTCACCAGACAATATTCTTTCCTAAGATTAAATTAGCAGACGATAGACAACCAAGACAGGCTGTGTTAGTTTTTGTATTACAGTGTGTCATCTACAGTCTTGTCACAGTATGCACCCTGTTGAACACTGGTTGCTAGTTCAATACTATTCACTTCCTGCTTTGACCTGTAGCCCAACTCCTTCTTGAAAACTTGGAATTTATATCTGATGCCGCCTTCCTGCTGGCACTCGTCAGGCACACCTGGAAAACTACTCCAAGAAAACGGAGAAGAATCACAAATGCGTCAGACGCATGGCTGATTTCAAACACCTAACTCAAGTCATGTGACAATAAAGTGATCAGATTTGTGGTTGACTAATGGTGTTAGAACTTGCCTTTATTCAAGGACAAAAACAAAATTAAATCATTTATTTTTAAAATCCAGAATGCTGGGTTTTATTTGAACAAGTTTGCTATTTCATGGCAATGCAAGTACTCGGTACAATGACCGTCTGAATTTTAGAAACGGAATATCAGCTCAGTTACTGTTGGACACGGTTTTTACATTGCAGGATGCTTTACAAAGCAAATTCTGGTGAGATCAACAGAGGAACCTAATCACGGGCTGACAGTATGGAAGATGACCAGAAATTACAAGATGAAGTAGACAAGAAATGAGAGAAACAGAGAGAAACTTACTGGTCCTGCAGTCTGTAAACACTCCTGTCAAACCACGGGAAGAAGGTATCACAGTCAAAGTCGGCCATGATGTCGGTGAGGTAGACCAGGTCACACCAGGGATGCGCCAGCGCTTTCTGTGCCAGATAAAGATCAGATGCACATCTGCTGAGTGGAAACTACACCTATTTATTCACAAAAGGTATAAATCCTGGATAGGCGTAGAAAGGCCACAAACAAGAGGCATCACTACCCGTATGCATTGTGTAGAGTTCAAAGTAAGTTTTTTGGCTTATGTTTCAGGGTAAAGGTTCAAACTATGTAAGAGATAAACCAAATCCTAAGATTAATGCAGTAGTTTTTATATTTAGCCACAATAAATGCGCCATCTACAGTATGATTTTTGTTGTATCAAAGTGACATCAAAGAATATCAGAAATAGTTTTACTTAAATAGATGACGTGGGACTGCAGATGGAAGTTCACCTTGTAAATCTCAACACCACCCATGATCCAGATGGTCTCAACCATCTCGTTAAGAGGCGGAGTGCTAGCCAGGATGACTGCACTCTCAAAGTTGTCACAGAGGTGGTGTGCGTGCTTGGGTAAGGTACTGAAGAGAATGAAATCATGGGCAGGTTGAGAAGGAAATCTTGGATGTTTATGACATGACAAGAGTGCAGTATTAATCCTTCCTTCACTGGAGTTTTGTAAATGATAGTTTTGGGTTTAATTCTTCAATCGAAAGATACACAGGCCCAGACATGCAATCAGCCAGGATAAGTATTAGCTAGTGCATCCATCCATCCATTATCTGCCACTTATCTGGGGTCGGGTTGCGGAGACAGCAGTCTACGCAGGGGATGCCCAGACCTCCCTCTCACCAGCCACATCCTACAGCTCCACCGGGGGAATACCAAGGCGTTCCCAGCCCAGCTGAGAGATATAATCTCTCCAGCATGTCCTGGGTCTGCCCCGGGGTCTCCTCCTAGTTGGACATGCCTGAAACACCTCCCCAGGGAGGCATCCAGGAGGCACCCTACATAAATGTCTGAATCACCTTAATTGGCTCCTTTCGAGGCAGAGGAGCAGTGGCTCTACTTTAAGCCCCTCTCGAATGTCCGAGTTAATAGTTAATGCATTATTTGCTTAGTCAATATTCCAGATTGTTTTTTCAACTCTGTTCCTGCACACACATACTCAATCCTTCTACTGCAGACCACAGAAACAGTAACAGTGAGGATTTTTATCCTGGCTGTATGGTTAACCTGATTGTTTTGCTCAGAACCACATGGACAGCATTGTTGATGGGGTGCAGGCTCTCAGGGGTGGAAAACCAGCAGATTCTACCCCACACCAGCAGGTTCTTTTTACCTGTAGAAGATGAAATTTTTCTCATCAAGCATCAATAAAAGTTGTAACTGGTTATCCTGGTCAGGGTTACCTACAGCCTATTCCAGGCAACATAGAACCCAAGGCAAGAGTATACCCCACACGCACACTTATATACTATGGGAAACTTAGAGCTTAGAGCTTAGAGTTATCCTAAACGCATGACGTTGGACTGTGCAAGGAAACCAGAGAATCCAGAGGAAACCCCCGTGACACAAAGAGCACACTCAGGGGGTAGTCTGTGGCTCAGTGAGCTAAGTCTCTGTTTTTGTGACCAGAAGGTCACCAGTTCAAGCCTAGCCTTAGGAGACTAGTTATATGTGTGGGGGCCCTTAAGGTGGTGCGCCATTACTATAACCTCTGAGCTTGCTTTTATCTCTATGGAGAATAAGGTAAGACAAAAAGGAAATTTCCCCACAGGGATTAATGTATCACTACTCCATTCTAATTCCATACACAAAGAGCCTGTCAATGTGCACCCCCTATTTTCATCTATATAATTGCACTGTTAACTTACTATTGGACTGTAGGGTCTGCCTTAAATTCTATGTATAATTAGCTTCAAACTAGTAGAGGTGTAAAGGATCGTAAGTGCTTCAAACTCCTAGGAATACCAGTAAGGGTGAGGTGTGTTATTACTTTATGTCTACTGCAAATTACCCTTCAGATCATAACCTATCAATGACATTATAGTGATGCTTTACAAATCCCAAGAGGAAATTGTCTGCATGTGACAACAGCTGACAGACTCGACAAGAAAAGCACATTAGACAGATGTAAAAGTGATTAATTTTATATAGTAGCATCAAAGAGGTAAAGAACTACAGATAACAGGAAACAAAACCAGCTGGAAAATTGGCTGCCCCACCCCAAGGTCACGCAAACCTCATTCATATCCAATATAATTATGTAGGTGTTGTTAGATCTAAATTTTGGATTTAATTAATTGTCTTCTGTTGAGCCATCTGTAAGGACATCCATCATTGGTTGGAAAATCATCCGCACATCTGTCTAGTATAACTCCTGACAATCCATGCAACTCATTCAAACAACTCTAAAACAAGAAAATCTGGATGCTGACAATGTTGTGTAGTGTTACGGTGACAGTTTTGAAATCTGCTGAGGGAATCATGCCCTGTGAGTGTAGGGACATTCCGAAATGAAAAAAAAATATGCCCGAAGACAGGTGAGACGGGTAAGTTACCTGGCCTGGAAACACTAGCGATTTTGCCCAAAAAGTACTGAAACTCCATCCTGTGTATACGTACAGGGGGGAAAAACACACAGGTAAACATTTGTTCTGTTTACTTGGTTTAAGGTCAGAATTGCGGGGGGTTTTACAACAGATATAATCTGACAACTTTGTGTCGAACTCTGTGTGCTATACAAAGTGCAGTAACTAGGTGGATAAGGGATATTAAAACGGATTCTGTCACAATCCTGCAGGCTTACTGGTTCTGTTAGCGTTAACCGGATCCGCCGGATTTTTACACAGGAATATTATAATCAGTTGCACAAGGGAGCGAAATTAAAACCACGTTTGTCTTCTCGTAGCCATTTGTGGTTTAACACCATATTTGTCGTTGCATATTTGATATTTCAACTGATTAACGTTATATGGTAATATAGGTTGTTAATATGCTGTGGTTGACAATGTTAACTCTAATCTTAGATATTTCGTGCAGTATGATGAAGGACCTACAGGGTTTTTGCTTTTTGTGATAAATGACTGTAACAAAGGCGAAAATACTTTTTAAATCAGTCTGTCAGCCGTTTATATTTTATATTCTTATCACTGAACTCTCCTCATAAACATCGCTGGATTCACGACAGGCTATTAAATCTTCTACCCCTCCAACTGTAAGCCAGTTTATCTCTTGACCATATCGTGACAGAAAAGGACTCACGGTAAGGTCCAGGGAAGCTGCCCGTTTTTGCCGATCCCCATGTTTTTGCACGCAGCGGCGATAAGCCTTATCGGTCTCCCTTGAACTTTCTCCTGACTGGCAAACATGTTGCCTGATTATCAGCTCCCAGCCGAGACTTTGCAATGTGTCTGTCCTCATCCGCTGCTCATGCTGCTTTATACTCCAAGCAGCTGAAACGCCCTTTGGATAAATAGGGTTGCATTGCGTAACATCGCCAAGAATGATGTTACATGCAAAAAATGTCGTCTGTGCTTCGTATATTTAAAATGAAATGGTACCAAATAACCACGATGAACCAGTTTCTGTATCATTACTGAAGTAATCGTCGGCTCCATTTCATAACAGACAAATCCACGTTCGGGTTGACAACTAAGGGAGCGTCATAAAAGTTCATTTATTCTAGTGTAACGTGGATGCTTTATTTTTCTAACTTTAACGTTTTGTATAAATATAGTTAAGACATAGCATACATGATTAATAATGTCTGTAACGGTATGGGTGTATAACAATTATATTGTTGTCATTGTTATCATTAATGCAGCTACTTTCAGTTTATTGGAACATTATCCACTGTCACTGTTATGCACCACATCAAAGTCAAGTGGTCATGTTCCACTACAGCTCAAGGTTTGGGTCTTCAGCCTGAATCATAAAAACCTGGATTACATTGTATGAGGTTGAAAAGGGCTGTACAACAAAGTGGAGGTAATTGAAAGTAATGTCACAGAAAAAGTCAGGAATCAGCACCAGACTCCCATAAACATACACTTGAATTTGGCTTTTAGTGATGAACAAGGGCCTCTATTGCTTATGCAAATTTGCCATTGTACCACACATCTTAACCACTCACTTCACATGGTACAAGCACATTTTTTAAAGGCTTAACAGGCAATTCAGTGGATTAAACACTCTGGCATTCAAGCCAATATAACCCTCACATCACAAAAAATAGCTCACAACACCAGCAGTGACAGATGGTTATATAGGTATACTTTATTGATTCCAAAGGGAAAATGTAAATGTACACAAAACATACTGCCTGCAGGAAATGCTGGTGTAGGGAGCTTTGCTTTTGGGCAGTATGGTGATGTACTGGCTAGTATGTTTACCTCACACCACTGTAGATTGGGATCAGTCTCTCCACCCTGGCTCTGTGTGTGCGGGGTTTCCTCCAGGTTCTCCGGTTCCTCCCCTCATCCAAAAATATGCTCAGGTAAACTGGAATTGCCAAATTGCACCCATGCGGTGGGTTGGTGACCCATCTTTGGTTATTCCCCATTTTGTACCTGTAGCTTTGAGAAAAGGCTCCAGAACCCTGCAACCCTGCATGGCACAAGCAATTATAGAAAATGGATGGAGATACACATTTACTCACCCTATCATTTTGCAACAACAAAACATCTTGTTCAATTACTGGCAGCCCTGTATTCAATTGTGGTTGAAGGTTTTCTCCAGATCACTACTGACAGTTTGAATCTACTATATCTATATAATCTACTATAGTGATCTACTATGGAAAACACTGCAGATTGAATACTAATAGCCAGTGATATTGGTGTAATAGAAACAAGTAAATTGGGGCTAAATTATCATAAAAGTAAGCTATGTTTTGTTCGTGTGGTGTTTGGCTGTGTAGGTTAGGACTGTGCTCGTGATCAGAAGGTCACCGTTTCTAATCCTGTGATTCCACTGGTGGGCCCTTGAGCAAGGCCCTTAACTCCAGCCGTTCCAGAGGCTGGCCTACCCTGCTTTCTCAATTGTACATCATTTTGGATAAAGGCATCTGCTCAATGTATTTTTGGCCAGACATTGTCCTTACATCTAAACGGCAATATTTTTTACATACACCCCCACTCCACAAAAAAAAAAAAAACACAAAACCCAAAGAAGGCTTTTATTAACCCACATTTTAATAAAACAAGCACAATGTGAAAGGACATAAAGCAAAACTGCATTACATTCCGGCAGAGTTCACGATAACAGCGATAATACTGTGCAGAGACTACGGAAGAGAGGACAGATGGATACAAAATAAAGACTCCCAACTTCCTGTCCACTGACCAAGTTTACCATCAAACAACCGTCTGAAAATGTTTCTTATCAAAAATATATCAACAGGTGTATGACTACACATAAAAAGAAACGCATACAATAGCAAATATTTACAATCTGTATGAGAGCTGATTTAATCATAGTCCTATTTACACAAAGTTTGGTAATGTTCGAGTAATTTACAGTTTCAAATCTTCAAAAATAAAATTAAAAATGTTTACAGAAAGGATCACTCACTCCAGGGTAGCAAAGGCTATTTATCCTCTCTGAGCATTAACTGACTCTGATGATAAAGAAAGAAAATGAACCCTCATAGGTCTTCCTGTACTCTATGTTCAAACGTGAATTGATTTTCCAATGCCTGTAAGACAAAAAAAGCAGAATTTTAGAGAAATTCAAGTACCAGGTGATTCCCTACACCACTGGTGTATATATTTCTAATATTTATAACAAATATACTTATGCATACAGCTGGATATTTTACTGTTCAAATAAATTTATAATACATCCTAAACATGAAAAAAAACATATTACAAGTTTCTGTATTTCTGAATACCAATATGCAAGCACAAGTAAAACGGTACTCTATCAGACAGACACCCTCAGTCAACAGCACAGACACAGTTCAGAGGTGCCTTAAACCGAGAGCTCAAGCTCACTGTCAACGCAGGTATAAACCAGGGAGAAAGATTAAACTAACGGTGCCAGCACAATGTGCACTCATGGATTACAGCAAAAAAAAAAATTTAAATCATCTGACTGAAATTTTTTTTTTTATTTTTGAACCAAATGCTCCGTGTTGCGGGCCCATACCACCAATGCATCACATTTTTTTGCCATTGCTTCCATAGACTATTTTTTAATGGCAAACCACACAAAAGCACACACCTGCCATTTTCACCTTTTGGCACCATGAACTAAACGGCTTGCCATTATCGCCCATTTCATTTAGCCAAGCCCATCTCCATTTATTCTTTACCGTTTTGTCGATGTCCGACACATCTGTGCCTTCCTTTAACAGAAGCACGTCCAGGCTGGCAAAACCGAAAGCAAATAGACGCGCGGGAGTGATACAAATTGAAGGGCCTATGTCCCGTAAAATATGGCTTTACGGACTATTTATATAGCCTACATTTACAAATAGCCTAAACTCATTCTAAAGCAGGCTGAATACTGCAGACTGTTGCTTATAAAGAGTGAGGCTCCAATCTACTTTAGGCATGCACTTATGCCATACCTGTCAGTTTTCAACATTGAAAATAAGGGATTTTTCCCAAGATCCCGACCCAAAATACGGGAAATTTATAGCAGCTTCCCATTGCCATTCCTCTGTTATCAGCAAGAAAACGGACTCCAAAACTGCTGTTATTTATTTTTAACGGAGCATAAGCTCTTGCAGCACTTGCGACACCGGAGCCACTGTCCTGAATCCTGAGCTTCGGAGTTTTGGCTTCTTTATCTATTAAAGCAATGGGTTTTCTCCACTGTTTTCCTACCTTTTTTAGCTACTGTTAGCGAATGAGACACTTCATGACACATCACTGACTTCCAATCATAAATACCTTCTATTCCGATCTTTTTTGAAAATGTAAAATATACTACTAGCCTATTAATAACAATAATAATATTAATAATAATACTAGCATTATCATCATTATTAATACCAATATTATTGTTATTATAATTATTATTATTATCATTATTATTATTGATAATAATGATGATAGTGTTGGACACGCCAGGCAACAAGAAGCCCGTGCCATTCACCCTTTTGCAGATCTCGTCTTTGTTTTGGGACATTAAAAGGCGTTGAGACTTATGTGGCACTAAATGCTGGGGAATTACTTTCTCCTTACTATGAAGTTTGGCATGTTAAACAAGCGTCGGGAAATAGCTTGCAGCCTGTAGGCCACTCCACAGCCATCAATGTTTAAGCAAACTGCCGAAACCATAATGTTTATTTTTATTTTAGGAAGAATAATTAAATCGTAATTAAACCAAAGAAAAAGATAGCCTTTCCAGAACTTTGTCTGCCGAAGCTTTTTTAGCACATTTTCTTTCCTTCAGATCTGCATCAGTCTCATTATTAACCTTTAGTGCACTCAGTTGATGGAAATCCGTCATAGCGGCGGAACACTTTAATCCATGTGCACTCTGCTGGCGGCTTACGGGCTGCTTTTCAAGTCTAAAAGTGAATGAATGAACCATTTCATTACTGTTAAATACCAGTTAGAATGTAAAAGAATGACTTCAATTAAATCTGTTAGCGCACAAAGAAAAAGGGTGCCATTTTGAAATAGTGCTCCTCGTACCTCTAATGACAATAGTCTGGTAAACCACATGGGGTGCAAAAACCGCTCAGGTAGTTTGGTAACCGAAAATGATTAAAACGGTGTTCCTGTCCAACACTTCTACAGTAAAGTCAGTGACTAAGCTGACACCTTTCTGTTTGTACACCTGGGTATTTTTCTGAAGCTGTTCAGGATAGGTTCCTTCTTACGGGTACAGCAACCTCTGGGTGACGGATCAAGATGATTAATTCTTAAGTAGTCGCAGTTCCTACAAGCTTCTCAGCTCCACAGGCCCCATGCTCAGTGTCCTTGGCTCCCATCACCCCATGGACTCCAGTGATAAGAGCTTCTTTAGGTAGGTGGAGGGGGGTGTCTCTAACCTCTCACCCCCCATGCCCACAGCCCAACACTCACCTGCTGGGCTAATTGCTGTTCTGTCTCTGAACTTTGAAGACGACACCTGGTGCAGAGTCCTCACTGGGGCGCTTCACGGAGGTAAGCACGCTGCTATGCTGACCACGACCTGGGGGGAGGGAGGTCACAACAGAGTTACTTAATATTGCTGGTAACAGTAAGAGGGCTAAAACAGTGGCCACAATATATCAACAAAGTAAATACAGCTCTCCTCAAACGAGCTAAGATCCTCACCTGGCTGCGACCCGGCCATCTGCGACTGCAGACGCTCCTGCGTGTAACACACGCCAACTCCTGCAGGAACATCTGCGGTAAGACAGACAGGAAACTGATTCAGAAAAATAACGACACACAAAATGAACACTGATATGGTTCAAGGCTATCTGTACTGGAACGGCAATGCAGGGGCATCGAGTTCTGAGACATGACATCTGGCCAAGGTTGGAACCATTTGCTATCTTAATTTTCCTTTAAAGTCCTTTAAACTCACTGCTGCCTTGCCCCTCCACCCCGCCAAAACCAGCTAGTGTTCGCTGACGACCAAATAGTATTAGCCGTACGGAGGGGTGTTAACACTGCACATACTTTGTTGCGGCATGTTGCTGCTGCCAGGCTTATCTCCCTGGGGGGGCGGTTGCATGCCAGCACACCAATCTCCTGTAGGATTTACAGGCACCTGGTACCCTGTAAACACAGAGAGACACACAACACCATGTAACTGCTACCATGTGGATTTCAGCCCACATCCTTAAGCTACATCGTCTACCCTTTATACCTTATCACAGGGAAACACACAGTGTATCTATCTGAGCCCAGTGCACCACCAGCAGGTCTGATGGGTCCTTCATCAGATATCATTTGACTAGACACGGAAGGTGTTGGTTCAGAGAGAGCCTTCCGGAAGCTCAGTCAGCTATACCTAAGGTCTAACTGGAAACTCACAGAAAGTTATAAACAGCACACTGTCACCACATACTGGCATGAGCAGAGCTGTCCTGTCCCTCGTGGGGGGGAAATCCCATCCCAGCACCGGCCTCATCGTTGCCACCGCTGGAAGTGGAGGGAACCGTTGCCAGGAGCCCTGAAGAGAGGAAGGGGTGATGCGCCCAGTCAGAGCCGACAGATTGGTGATTAGGTGGGGACTGAATCTCTGTTGGCCCATTATCCCAGGTGTCCTCACACCATGTCCATGTCACAATTCCTCAGCGACTAAGCACGGTCGTCATGGCATCTATATCATCGCAAACTATCCATGACACACATATATGTCCATACATATATTCCGCAGAGCTCATTCTCTCACACACCCAGACACAGGACTATACAGAGCGGGAGAATCTGGCATCTCCATATTCTTCACACAAAGCAGTGATGTTTCAGCCTAAGAGTCTCCTCCCGGCTCCGGCAACAGCTCCAGAACTCACCCAGGCCACGGTAGCAGGACAGCTGCTGGTAGATCTGCTTCATACGCTCGATGTTGAGCCGGCTGGCTTCTGCATGATGCACCATGGGTTTGGGGTAATGCACACCAATGATGCACTTGGCCATCTTCTGCACGCCCTCAGGGGCGTTCCAGGGGTCGTAGATGTACTTTGCTGGGAACCCTCTCAGGACCGGCAGGTAGCGTCTACAGACAGACAGAAGCACACTTTCAAAAAACACTATATTTTAATTACAACTGATACATGTAATGATGATGTAGCTTTCCAGCCAAGTACAGGACTGTTGTGATTAATTATCATCATCATCATCCTCATCATCATCATCACCATCCAAGACTTGATGTTGACTCTCAGAGACCATATAGACAGAATTCCTCCAGGACCTGGGTCTTCATATTTCCCAAAGTCATATTCATCGTTATAAGTTCGAGCCCATCAATCTCATTGCTGGTCATACTTTTCTTTTACTAGCTAACTTTTTCAAGCATTATGGTCTCTTCCAACTAAATGAGTCTTCTCATAAAATGCCCAGAATAAGAGAGTTTCAATCTGCCCATTGGCGTTTCAAGTGACTGTTCAGCCTTGGTTTGGCTTTTCCTTGTGGTGCAAGAGTTTCTTAAAAGCTTTTACCAGGAACAAAATTCAGAGCCATCAATATTGTTCCTGTCCTGCTTCTTCAGTGTCCTGATTCCTCATCCATAAAGAGTCACAGGTCTGTCATCGTTATTATGCTGAGGGACAGTCTGTGAGACGTTTCTTGATGATCACTGATGATTGTCCCATGGAGGCTCAAGTTGTGTACAAGTTATATGTCTTCAATCATTAGTTTACGTTACTAGAAACACCAGACACCCCCAACCAAAGTACAGGTCCTCCATTCAAGGATCATATAAACAAATCTGAAGCAGATCTACCAGCATATGCAGTACCTCACTGAAGGTTGTAACTCCGGAGTCTTAAGTCTGACGTTTCTGGTCCTCTAGTCCAAAACAAGGTTTATGCCACCCATGTTTGTAGGTGTGCACACTTGTACATGTCAAATGGTAAAACCAGTCATAACCAAAGCCGACAGGAGGAGAGGCTGGTGGGGCTGCTGACCTGATGTAGTCGCCGTTGGGGTCAGTGCGGCGGCCGAAGCCCACAGGGCAGTAGCAGTGAAAGAACTGCTGGAAGAAGGAGCTACAGGAGAGCCACATCCAGCTTCCCGCGTTCACACTCCAGTCAGCATCTAGCAACAGCTCCTCGAACACCTACGGAAAACGAGATGTTGGGTTAGCTATTACGCCACACTGACAACCAGCTCTGGATCCTACAACCTATTGGCCTCCATCCTCCATTACTCTGACCTCCATCTTTAGCTCCCTCACCACCCCCCTTTCTTCTACCTTCATGCCTTCTTCCCAGCTGATCCACAGGTCCCCCCGGGTCAGGAAGCAAGCCACGGCGTGCCGGGCCAGGTGGTGGATCCAGCCCTCTTGACGCAGCTGGGTCATAATGGCATCGATCCAGGGGAAGCCGGTGCGCCCCTCAGCCCACTTGGCCAGCGCCTCAGGGTTGCGGTCCCAAGGGATCTGCACACAGATGGGGTTTCCCTCCATCTTGTCGAAGCGCGGGTTGTTAGTGGCGGCAGCATAGAAGAACTCACGCCACAGCAGCTGGCCGTAGAGGGACAGTGGGGGGGAGCTGTTCTTCTTCACCTGCAACACAGAGCACAGATGGCCTGAGCCTCAGCTGACTGGCTCTTATGTCCACAGACAACAGGTGCGGACATCCAGTCCCAAGCTTCAATTTCAAGAGAATACCACGCAGACATGTTTAAAGATCAAGGAAAACATTACTAATGAGATGTCATTAGCATTAACAGGTGATCTGAGTCAGATGTTCACTCAAATACACATACATGTGCCAGACGTTTCCCCCTTTGTCCCATGCACCATATACCAGTATTCTATATTCTAGCTGTAGCTCAGACCTTACAAAACAGTGATGTACCTGTGGATATGGTGCGCCCTGAAGTTCACACAGCATCCTGCAACATACCTTCTTGTAGAGGTCAGTCAGCTTGAAGTAGAACAGGCGACAGGAGAGACAGCCGAAGCGGAGATATGGGCTGAGACCAGTGGGGCTGGCCAGCAGGGAGTTGGCATTCATCCGAGGCCTCTCAAAGTTGGCCACCCAAGCCTGGGAGGGGAGAATCCAGATCAGAGCCACCTCACTTCACACTTCAGCAGGGAGGAACCAGTAGGCTGCATGCCGTTTACTGGGAGGTTTACTACACTGTGTTTATTAAACGCACAAAACAAGCATTTAGCTTTGTAAAACTTTACTTAGGATATTAATACAGGTTATTGTAAAGAAAATAGATCCCCTACAGTGACAGCAAATACCAAAGTGAACTTAAAAAAATCTCACCCATATTTCTCTCATAAGTACAACAAATACCTCACTTAACATGTGCACAGATATACAGTGTAAGCCCAAACTACCTTCAAGTCATACAGTAAGGAATAAGACATCTGTAGAAACTGGTGACTCGTGTTAATGTGCCCCACCCCCACAACCTTGTACAGGATAAGCAGTTTGAGATGGTTGGATCATCCTGGAGTCAGATGGAAAGATGAGTCCCTCTCTTTATTTAGCACATACATAAGCAGTTGCTAAACTATATTACCAGTGATTTCATTTTAGTTACAAACACTGAACACCACAGCTTCTTGCCAAAGGCTGTGAGCTGTGAATTTTGATAATTAAGTCTAGCTCTCCATGCATTTTGGGTACTGTGGGACTTTTATATCTGAGACATTAAAGGTGAGACATTTTAGCAAGCCTTAATGGTACAGAAATGTCTGTAGCAACAATGAGTTTGTCAGCTTCCACTTGTGACCTTCAGATGACAGTGTTGAGTCAGTAAGGACTCCACACTGATGTCTAACTGCATAACAGTAATGATTCAGCTGTATTAACACTGTCTATTAATTTTAATGTCTTTTATTTAAATGAAAACTTGCCTTGCTGCTCGTCAGTTTAATGCACAATGACCATTTTTATAAATGCTATACATGCAAGTTCTTTTTTAATGTCATACTAGGTTTACAATAATCCACTCATCTACCAACCATTTATTCCGCTAAGGGCCTATCCCAGCCAGCATAGAACACACCCCGATTAGGGTGCCAGTCCATCACAGGACACACACACACACACACACACACACACACACACACACACACACACACACACACACACACACACACACACAGGTACCATGGGCAAGTCAGAAATTCTAATTAGCCTGGGTGATCATTAATGTTTAAATAAGTGTCAAGACATCATCGCTGTAATTGTACCTGATACAATTCAGTTAGCATACTACTCACTGTACTGACACTACACAGTGCTGTCTGACAGTCTATAACTGTCAGCAATGACACAAGAAGTGAGGCTTTTCAGTGAATGAGACTGCCCTCTGCTGTCACTTACGCATCCATTGGTGACATGACTGCTTCCCATTGGATGAGAGCAGGAAGTGATTGACAGCACTCAGTAGTCCCACCCACCACGGGATCTAAAACCATGCCAATACAAACAGGGGGCAGCAAGCCTGTGGACTCTCACCTTTCTCTCTAGATGCCTCTCCAGCCGAGTGAGTGCCTCAGTCTCCCCTCCCGGCCACACTGCCGAGGAGAGCCCCTCCGTGTTAAAGCCTGCAGGGCCGGGGAAGGAGGTCCAGGGTTAACGTCAACAGAGACAGAGAGAACAAGGCTCTAGCTCAAAGATGCTCTTTACGCACCAAGCTCCTCCAGGGAAGGCACCCCAAATTTGTCGTCGTGGTCGTCTGACACAGGCGTGGCGCACTTGGCCACAACCTCAGCTGTGATGGGCTCCGCTGGAGTCTCCACTGCCTCCATGCAGCTGATCAGGCTCTGAAAGCGCTTGTAGGTCAGTGGCGACTGTCCTCCATTTAGCTCGATGATCCTGCGCAGGGATTCAGCAGGTGAGGGGTCCAGCAAACACCTTCTGGGTATCCAGGGTCTGTTTCTTTTTTTTTTATTCACTATCGGAATCACTCCCTGGAATCATTCATAAAACCGAAATTAACTAAATTTGAATGATCGTGACTTTCTGCTCCCAGGAGACTGCACCAGTCGGCTCATTGACTCTTTGGATACTGGAGTTTTTTTTAAACCCATAATTACACAGCACTGACAGGTTCATATGGGGAGGACACCACACCACACAATCTTTTGAAAGAACTACTGTATTCATATGGCAGTTCAGCTTCTTTTCCCTACAAAACTAAACAAAACCCGCCTGGTTCACCCTGGGGAAGAAAGGCTTTTTCCTGGTCCACGTGTACAAATATAAAATTCCACACTACTCAGTGAGTATGCATGTTTTCATACACGACATATTGAAAGTCAGCACAGTATCCACTCTCAATGCCACCAAATCACAGCCCACCGAGGGTGGGACACATGACTGCACTCACTTATCCAAATCGTAGAGTGTGTGTGAGATCCGCACGATGACCTCCACTCCGGCCTCGCTGGCTAGCTTCCTGATGGCTGCGTCTCGCTCCTTTCCGAATGGCTCTGAGTCGTACTCGTACGACAGGCGACTGATGTTCCATTCCTAAAGGGGGGGGGGGGGGGGGGGGGGACAAAAAAAACCCCACCCCTTTTGTGGGGGGGTGGAAAAATACAGACAATTTTATTTTATCCCCAACTACACCCACCACACAAACCAAAAAAAAACTTACGGGGGACAC
>JAAGVU020000061.1:15756956-15777683 GCA_011763525.2 Mormyrus iriodes
GCTGCTCGTCTGCTGCGGGTCGGGGGTTTGCTACAGGTGCGTGGGTGCGGGGGGTGGGTGGGGGCGGGGTGATACATCAAAACACATGCTACATCAAACAAAAAAAGCCTCTGACTCTCTTTCAGCCATTTCTTCTCTCTCTTCCATATTTATTCCATAAAAGCATCTCTGCGGCTCCTAGTTCTATGTCTACGCTGATGTTCTGTGAGTATCTTTGTTTATTGCACTGCCAAATTCTGCTACATGTTACTGACTGAATGGCATGAGTAAGAAATCAAGGAAAATCAAAAATCTTAAATCCTTATTTAAAAATGGGAGATTGGAACAGTAACTGATTTAGATCTTGTCTGCGAAAGCTGACAATACCTGAATTATAATTGTTGCCAAAATTTAAACAAGACAAGTCTAGAACCTTTTATTTATTATTTGTGACATGACTCCACTATATTACATTTATTCAGCAGATAAATTTATCCAAAGTGATGTATATTTTCTTTGTCAAAGCAAGGTTAGACAGTCGCTGGAGCAATTGGGGGTGTATGGCCTTGCTCAAGGTTCCAATATAAAATTACTTTGCTGGCCCTGGGATTTTAACCAACAAACTTCCGAATACAGGTACAATGTCCTAACCCACTGAGCCACGCCCCTGAAATCCTTCTCCCGTCACCTTAAACAGCCTGGGGAAGACATCGGTCGGCTGGCCCCGGATGACAAACAGGCGTGAGTTGAGCTTGCGGAGGCTGGTGTCCAGGTCCTCTAGACACTGCAGTAAAAACCTGGGAGGGAAGGCAAGACAAGAGAGGGAAGGGTTAAAAAAAGACCACTTTAAATCCTTCAACCCACCCCAACACCTCCACAAAGTCTCCAATAATGTCACACAGAAACTCTCAAAAAATACCGCACTGTCCTTTCTGCGTGATGAACTTTAGTACACAGCTATGTCTCTTTAAGGCCTCTGAATTCAGTCTAAGCATAGCTTAAATGGTACCAAGTTCAAAGATCCAGTCCAAGCGGTGAACCCGGATCATACAGAATGTTCCAGGGGCTGAGAGGCCTGGCACACTCTAGGAGATGGCCGTGATGTGGAGGACATTTGTGAATGGAGACGAGAGCGCTCGAATCATGGGTGGGGTGGGGGTTGAGGGGGAGAAACTGGTAACACACAGCTTGAATAATGGCACATCACCATGGAGATTGGCGCTGAGAACAAAAAAATAACCTTGTTGTTATTTGTCTCAGTTCTCCTGAAGGATTGATCTGCTACCTGCAGCAGATACCTTTAGGAATATTAGGACTCATGAACATTGAAAGTATTATTTTCTACTGGGAAAATGTCACAAAACTTCCAAAATGAAGAATATTTTTTACACAGAAGAACCTAGTCTTTGGTTTGAGTGAATGCTAGTTATACAAGAGTATCAATGACACCACGCATCACTGAACATGCTCCTCTTTTTGGGAGTAAAAGACTAAGGCGAGGCTTTAAAAAGCTATTGCAATAATGAATCATCCCACCATGAGTCAGCTGACCTAGAAACCCAGATCCAGCTAGACTTAACACTTCACCACTTCTGGTGCCCAGCAGGGGGCGATCAACCACGGACAGTATCAATAGAGGCAAGTCACTCCCACTACCTCCCCTTGCCATTTCACTGAAGAACATGAGGGAATCGTCTTCTATAGGGTGTTTTGTGTGTTATGAAACTATACACAAGACCAACGTGATTCAGTTGTGTTATGAAACGCTGCGGGTGGTGCTATAGCAACTAATTTGCAGAACTCTGTTTGAGGTGTTCCTCTAATCTGAAGCCAAGTGACAGCTGCAAGCCACTACCTCCCAGAGACGATCACACGTCAAGGGCTGGCCATGATCCAGGATTGTGTGCGTCACCAAAAAAAAAAAATAATAATAATAATAATAATAAGATGAAATAAAAGGCATGAGTCAATGAAAATTAAGCTGGGCTGACCACAGCGAAGGAGAGTACATGCCTGCCTTAGCAAACACAGCCTGGGATGGGATGGAATGCATGCAGGTGGAGACCGGCATGGAAGAGCGCGGGTAAAACAGCAAGGGTACACCCAGCCCGATCCTCGACTTTGGCATTTTCACAACAACTATGATGGGCTCAGTACTCAGGGACTATCTAAATACAGCCGTTTTTTAAGAATGACGTGCTCCATATAGAACGATATGAGGCAGGGACATACTAAGACTTTGGAGGTGCAAGTGCTCAATGGCATGGTGGGGGGCGGGGGGTACGTCAACTTCCTTTACGTGGTATAGTATTTAGGATTGCTTTGGGTGTGCCATTTGATACAACAGAACCCCTCCCCTCCCCCCCCCCCCAACATAACCGGTCTCTCCTTTGGCTAAGCACGTAGACATATGATCGGGAGGCCGCAGGCTCTGTACCCATGCCATGAAGTAGACACACAATGGGACTCAATTCAGAAGACACAACCAGCTATATAACTGTACTGTGGCAGAGCAAAACTGTACACCGTGTTCTGGGGCTTCGGATTAATAAGTATAATTATACCATTCACTTGTAATCAACTCTGCTCTGAATATTCTGCTTCTGGGTTTTAACAGCAGAGAAGAGGAGTTCTACAGTGGACCGGAATGCCATCCAGGGAATCTCCAACCCTGTGTCCCTGTAACAACCCAGTACTGGATAAGCTGTGTTAAAAAGGAAGGATATACAGATAAAAGCTGAAATGTCAGAATTAGTTATGCACAGATTAAAGACTGGGTAAAGGAATACATGAAAACAGAGCGAACAGGTTAAACATATAAAATTAAGCTATTATAAAGTAAAAATGACAACTACTATAACCCAGTGTCCTTCCCCAGAAAATCCATTAGACAATGTTTTATCACTAACACCAATAAGATAACTGAGAAATTGGTTAACATCAAATTAAAACCTAACCGACAGAACTCACAAATGACTACATAGGTATAATTTTGAGACTCCACTCCTACAAATTACAATGAGATACTTTTGTTATGAATAAACTAATTTACGGCTGAGTACTGATGTGACATGAAACACTTCATTAACCCACAAATACATCTTGAGGATAAAAACAAGTCCTTTTCAGTCTTATTTAGTGGATAGGTTCTATATACAATGAAGCTTGAATCAAAGAAACAAAAAGTTAGGGATGTCCTGATCCAATCCATCCAATATTTATATCTGCTGATTCCGAGTCCTGATCTGATCTTTTAATAAATATTTAAATACACGTACTAGGGCTAAACGTTTTATCGATTTCAAATCGAAATCGCGATTTGAGACAACGAAACTGCGATTTAGGAAATGCATTATACAGCACATCTAACCCAGGGTTTAAAACTGTCATGAAAATAATATTACAAATTCATGTTGTCATTCTCACCAATCAGAAGTGGCCCATGGCGACTGCATATACGTCCACAAACAACAAACAAGTGAATCCCAAGGAAAACATTACATTTGCGGTATGACAAAATGATTCCGCTGCTGAGCTATAAGTGAATTACCTATTTCATGGTCAGAGATTTTTTACAAAAAGGTCCTATTACTTATGAAGTGATTATCATGACAGAATTCTGTGGTTGGGTAAAATACATTTGCGTGCTTCATTTAGTTTTGTACACCCATGCAGAGATTTGCCCACTTGTATTTTAGTTGTGTACACCCATGCAGTGAAGTTTGTGTTTACAAAAAAGTTTTGTACACTTGTGTTTTCAAAGTCACAGATTTGCAACTTCACATTTGCACATATTTTAAGAAGCCAAGTTACAATTACAAATGGGGATTAAAAGTGCACAAACAGGAAAGGAAACCCTGTATTTAGATGTCTTCCTGTCCCGAAGGCGTGTGAATGGAGCAGCATTTTGATAGTCAGGTTGATCCACCCAATAATACCTGGAACAAAAGTCATTTTTGACTGGTTGTCATGGTTTGAGGCACATTGATCCCACCCACATGCTGCTCCCTGTCTCAGGTTCACAAAACTTTGGGTGCATGCCAAAGCTGCCAGAAATGCCAGCATTCTGAGTGCACATATATTGAGTTTGTGCACTTGAAATCCCAAGTCGTAGTTGTAACGTGGCTTCTAAAAATATGTGCTTATGTGAAGTTGCAAATCTGTGACTTTAACACAAGTGTACAAAACTTTTTTGTAAACACAAACTTCACTGCATGGGTGTACAAAACTAAAATACAAGTGTGGAAATCACTGCACAAGTGTACAGAACTATATTGCAAGTATGCAAATCTATTTTACAGAACCACGAAATTCTGTCATAATAATAACTACTTGCGTTAGCTGCAGGAGCCCTATTTTTTGCTTACTGGAATTGTTTTATTATTACTGTACTTTAACGTAACACAATCCCAGCTTATGTGATGTGTTTTATGCTTGATTGTTTTCTGCTACCTTAAAAAAAAAAATTAATCCTCTCCTAAAGTCACCCCAGCATTTGCAGCAATCATCCAATACACCTATTTTTTCCACTCCACCACCACCACCACACCTCGTATGCCTAATTAATACCTCACTGACTTAATAAAATAAAAATATAATATAAAACATATAAAAATATAAAAATAACTTAATGAACGAAGTGAGCCAGTGGTGAAATTTAACTAATATCTGAAACGACTGAGGTGCCCTTGAGGAGAGGTTTAGGAAACGATGCAGTGGTCTTCTAGCCAAGCCATCAGTAACTTTTTGGAGCATTAGAGGTTCTTGTTAGTTTATTTTGTGTTACTCTTAATTTGCATATGTTCCAATGTTAAACTTTATGTGTAAATATGCACTGACTATCCAGATAAATAGCTTAAAACATTTTCTGACAGCCTAAGACTTTTGCACAGTACTGTACAAGTGCTACTAGGCTGAGCTTGCAATGCGTGACTAGTAAAACATCAAGTGTCAGAATAAGAGCCATACAAACACTGCATAAAACCTAACATCAGACAAGCCATGCAAATAAGTAACAAGAAAAACCAACAGAACTGAGTCTAACTTTTATACAAAAACAGAGAATCCAGAAGTGCTATGCAAAGAACCTTTTGCTTTCTTGATAATCCTGATGATTAAAAATGACATGCTTTTCACTGAACTACTTCAGGGCTTTCTGTGAAAGGGTCTATGTGACAATTTTACACCCAGACACATAAAGACACCCAGTCCTTGTACCATTTGGAAGCCAAATAGATTTCGGGAATCTGTAGTACAACAGAGTTTGTAAGAGGTCAGACCGTGACCATCTTGAATACACAGGCCCTTCCCATGCTGCACCATGTGATCACCCACTCAGCATCTGGCACACATCGGACAGAGGCAATTCCCATCTGAACAGCGCGTTATCCATGGCGGCGTGGGGGGGAGAGCGTTTGGGACAGAGCCCAGGACACAGAAGGTTAGGTAGGAGCCCATAGACTGTGTCTGGGGCAGTGGGTCACGGCATACTAATGTGACATCATAAGCTCAATCCTCAGTGTACGTTAGACACAATGAAGACAATAGCTTGACCCAGCATGGGAACAGGACAAGGTTAAGGGCAAATTAAAGTGGAACTACAGTACTATCAGTTATGATTTAATACTGTACTTGGCAAAGCAGGATCACTCAAAAAAAAGGCTCCTGTTTCACAGAAACACAGAGGTGGCACACTGGCTCAGTGGGAAACCCAGTTACCTCACATCTGTAAAATGAACATCTATGGCTAAAGCAGAAAGCCTTTCTATCTAACTTCAGTATGACTGATCTATGTTTGTCTGTGTAAGTTTGTTTTTCCATCTCCATTTAATCGCTATAGAAACATCAGCAGTCGACCAACACCAGCAGTCAGCACACGATGTCCTGCAGTTCATTATCATTAAAGCTGGAAATGCCACCAAGACTGTATGGTTGAAGCACAAGACAGCAGATTTCACGTACAGAATAACTGGAGGTTCCATCTGGCAGGGGGGGGGCATAATTAGAGGTCATCCCAGATGAAAGTGGGTCAGTGACGAGACCAGCCACTGAGTCCTGTCAGCACAGTGCCCTAGTTTCCCCAGCCCAGCAGAAGGGAGAGAAAGACTTGCATCATCCTGTTATGTAAGTGAGTGAGCCGCCCCGCCACTTCGGAGTCCCCACCCTAAGCTGCAATGCATGGGGATGTCACAGGAGCAGACGTAGCCTCAGCCTCAACAGGAAATCACGTCAAAAGGCCTCAATGCTTCAGTAACCTTCTCAAAACACACCCCACGGCCATATCCACACCCTCCTCCTGCTAAAAGCAGCTATACAGTCTTTGATACCCAAATCCAAATGACATACTCTACGCTTTCAGAAATACCTCACTCTCAACAGTCACATTCCTTACAATAAAGCTTCATAATCATTAGCCGGAGCAGGAAAAAAAATAAGACATTTTTACTGGTTTTAGTTTGCTGCTAACTGGCTGACTTTCACTTTCTTATGGAGCTGGACATTTCACTGGAGCAGTTCAGGTTTAAGATAATTACAAACAACAGGGTGACCTTTCAGGATCCGAAGCAGCACTAAAAATGCATACAGTAACTGTAGGGAGCGCAGCAGTGCAAGGAGACTGAAAGCTGACAGTCCCCTTTCTTAAGGTTACTGAATAATACATTCTCTACGTTACACATGAAGCGAAAAGAAATAAAGAGGCAGAAAAATACATAAATGTGATCTGTTTTACAGTTACATTTTTTCCCAGAATTCACACTGGATATGATATTAACTGGACTAGATATTAGTAAACATAACTAATCTCTTTAAATCAAGGACCTAAGCAACATAAGAAAACTGCGACAACTACAAATGTGCAGCAAAGTATTAACAATACACACTACTAAATGGGTGCCATCAGTGCGACTGGGGGGGCTAGCGGCTGGGGGGCTAACAGCTAGTTGGCTAAAAAGCACCCTGAGTAACTACAGAGGACATCACAGCTAGACACTATTTAAACTGCACCCATGATGGAGCTCACAGAGGTCTGTTTTCAATATCAGACCTGCAAGCAAAATAGTGTTTGTATCAGGAAGATTAAGATGCTGAACAGCCATTAGCCGTTCCATAAAATCACCTTTGACCTCCAACCCACCAACACCACCAGGTACAGCATTTCCCTCCATTATACCCCACACATACACGCTGCCATATTACAGCGCCCGAGAGGCGTGGTGGGAGATCTAGTATGAAGTAGGGCTGCAACTATTGAATATTTTTATAATCCAACATTCTGTCAATGATTGCACAATTAATTGGGTAATCAGATAAAGTAAGTATTTTGTTCAAACATGAGAATAAATGAAAGAACTTCTGCCAACCAAGTCCTTCAATAAACAAATAGTGGTTTTCATGTCAGGAAGACTTGCAAATTCAATCAAAACAAAATATTTTTTAAAGTGCAATCCACTACTGTTCAATGCATTATGCCATATTGCATCTGTACTGCTATGGTAAACATTTACTGAAATGTTCAAAAGAAAATAAACTATGGTTTACTAAAAAAGATTAAACTTTATTACATTTAAGTCTCTTTGAACAGAGAAAATTGTCAGTGGTCAGGTTAAAAATCAGGTCAGCTAAAATTTTACTTATCTAGAAAGTAGCATTAAAATGTGCACAGAAAATATTACTCAGCCCAAAATCTGAAGTTTATTACACATCTCCAATTTACGCACGACAGTCCAGAATACACAAAAATCACATTAGCAAAATATTTTCAAATATGCAATAGATGCCATCCCCATTTGCAGTTAGCACAGTAATCTGTCACCGCTACCATAATTAGCTGGTAACAGTTAGGTCCCCCAGTTTATGGAGGCACTGAATTCAGCAATATTTTACGATTTTCAAATTGTTACCATACCAATGCTAGTGGACAGAATAAGAATTTCGCTGAGTGAGAAGTTTGGAACTTTTCAAATTTTAAGGTCATTAAACGCATTTCATTCCACACATTTCAACTTGAGAACTCACATAATGCAAGTTCGGTTTTACACTGCATTGTACAGTATTTTAGTTTAACCTCAAGTTGAAATGCACCAATAGTTTCTGTGGTTTCTATCAAAACTATCATTCGTTTGCTCTTCTCGCTCTTCCTAATTTTCATTTTCCTCCATTACTCCTATCAAAAACACACTTCTCCCTGAGTGCTCCAGTTAATATCATCCATGCACTGCTGCAGTTTGTGTGTAATAATTCCATTCATTAAGCGAATAATCAAGGCAGAAAATTTGATTCGAGGATTTTTGTGAATGGAATTATTAATTAATAGTAACCGTTTCAGCCCTAATATGAGAGTAAGGGAGCTAGCAGTATCATAAGAACCAATAACTTGTGTGTAATTGACAGACACTGACTGGAATTATAAAGGACATTAATTAACTAATAATGATCCAAGGCAACCTAATGTTACAATAAATGAAATTAACAAATTTTCATAACAGTCTTCCCATCATCCCCTGTGAGATAAATACTGAATGGACGTTGATTAAAAAGAGAGACCCAAATTTGACCTGACAACAACCAGATCTCAAAAAATTAGCAGTGGTGCCATCAGGAGTTCAGACATACTGGACACCATGATAATGATCCGTAATGAACTATCAGAAAATACCTTGAGGCTCTTTGAAATAATCCGCCTGTCATTTAATGTCTTTTCTAAGTTTTATTAAAACACTACTGAGCCTAAATCATTGAAATACTGCTAAGAGAAATCCTGCACTCCTACAGAAGTTTACATCAAAACTGTAATTTTATTACTTGGCTACGTGGCTGCTTTACGATGACTAACATGGGTTTGCAGGACGCTAATCTCTAACAAGAGGTAAGACTTTCCAGGTGTTTCTTGGGTATATTGCCACCAGCGGGATAAATTAAAAAACCTGCCTTACAGACTGCGAGCACAACCTTGGCACTTAAGCTCCGTTGCCCAGGTTACAGGAAGGGTGGCGTTAGGAAATTTGCCACGTGTCTCTTCCATCTACAAGAACGTGAGGCAGCCTCCCCACCATTTGCACTCTACTACTGCGCAGAGAAAATTACAGGATGCGTTACCCTTGATACTATACTGCAGATTTTTATCAGCATGTATGCATGCGAGAATTTATAGCTGGGTGCTGTATATAATATTCAGATTATGCAAAGATCTTCAAAAACACACATCTGACTGCTTGCTACCTGAATAGTCAAGTAGACTTTATTGTTATACAATGCATATACAGGTGTACAGTGTCATGAAATAACGTTTCGCCAGGGCCATGGTGTGACATGCAGACAATGAGTGACAAAGGGAGGGTTTCACAATATTTAAAGTGCACAGACACAGGACAGTGTGAAAGAGAGGGCTAGGATATGCTATAAATATGCTTGTTTTCAAGAACTTACACTTAGAGGAACTTGAAGTAATACAATGCAGAGCTATTAGACAGTATCAGTCCTCGGTTGAAGATGCAGGAAATGTCCCAGTGTGCACGGTCGTGTCCAGGAGAGCAGGTCTCGCAGAGACATTGTGGGACAGAGCAAGGTCCTCTCAGCACAAGAAGCCTGTATTGGTCCAGGCCGAGAAAGCTCTCAGACAGAAATGGAGAAGGCTGAATGTCCACGTTTTGGTTATATTTATCGACTGCCGTGAAGAGAAATTCATGGTATGCAACGCCAGGATGAGAGGAAATATTACCCAGGCCAGAATTTAAGTGCGTCACACCCATTCTCCTGCTAATATTCTAATGATGTCCCTGACATGTGCACGATTGTTACTGTGTTGTGGAAACAATAGAACTGTAACCAGTACTGAGTCAATCAAGCATTCCTTACAAGACATGCAATATAGACAGCCTGGCCTTTGGCTGAAATCATGTTTGGCAGAACTTCCTACAACATCACTGCAGGATCGAGAAAAGACTCCCTGACCGAGACGCCTGTCACGAAACTTTAATTCGTATTGAGCGGCACAATGCCCAGGGAGCAGGACACACTGTACTCACAAGGATTCCCAGACGCAGATTTCGATTACGGGAGGAGGACAGCTCTGAATCCATCTGAGCTTGTAGTAACAGAACATGTTGTGTACTGTATAAGGAAGACTTTAAGCTCTGAAAGACAAACCTCTCAAACCTATAAAATTGTCAAAGGAGTGTGCAGGATGAGACTGGCAATGACCATGATTCAAAGGGTTAGATCATCACCTGCACCATCAAGCCAGTTAGCATGACAGAAGTGAAAGTTTGTAGGGCTTCTTTAAGATCACAGCTCTCTTCTTTATCTCCTACTTACTCCCAATCACATGCATGTCAAAAGCATAAGGCAAGAGTTGTACTTGGGGGGGAGTTCAGTCCTAGTCTCCATATCCTTTTCAACTCATTATTTCACACATAAAGCCAGCCATTGTTGTATTATGAAATCACAGTCCAGCAGCAAGCAGAACAGTATGGGAACACTGTTCATTTTTTAAATACACATTAAATACCAAACACCAATCATTTTTGAGCATGTCAGCAAAACACTTGAGATTCAAGCAGTGCTGTCAAATGCATGTCATCTTCTGAACAACAAGCTATGCAGAACATCACCGTGATGTTGAGAAATCTGAGGAGCCAAGTCTGACCCAAATGGGCCGACTGAATTGCCCTAACCATCATCATCAAGCTTACCCCGTAAAGCCTATTAGAAAGACTTTCTATAATTTATATATTAAACTTAAAATACAAAATAATTTTTTAAACACCCACATGCCAATTACAGGTGGCAGAGTAACGACAGAGCCAGCTATCACATCACTGCGGAATCCCAGTATGAACAGATATGAAAACGAAAAGTTAAAGTATTTCGGTCGGCGCGGCAAGACTACATAAAAAAAAAACAAAAACAAAGAAACAATGCAATCGTGTAACCAAGAGAATTTCTCCCGCTTACCTCCACCTGTTGATGCCAACGTTTGATGATCCCGCAAACCACGGATCTAAGATGTACACGCAGCGCACGGTATCTGCGCCCTGGATGGATTCTCTGAGTGAAGGATTGTCGTGGAGCCGTAAGCCCTTCCTGAACCAGTGGATCGTGTTTACTACCATTACTTACTGCAACTATTCCTTCTAGGGTGTACAGTCAACTAGTTACCTATGTGGCAAGTTCTGACCTTTGTATAACAATAATGCAAGTCAGCCTCTAAAATCCCTTCAATAATTCACCGGTGTCTCGTCTATTATTTTCCCTCCGGTCGAAAATGTTAAACTCAACCCTGCTCCAGGAGGACTTTCTCCATCGTGTTGAAGCTTTTGCATGCGGAGAATTGCACCATTTGGACACGTGAACGGAGTGCGTCCCTCTAAGACCGATACCCGGCGGGTTTTAGGGCCCGGAAGGCGCACAAAACGGATCGTTGTATAACTTGCTTTGCCGAAAAGAAAAACTCAAATGTGAGATATGGAAAATCTCCTCAAAAAATACCGTTAGTAATTACTGTACTTCAGCTCAGACCCTACCCAGTATCTCAGGCCGCTTACTTTGAATCACTGTTGCCTTTTCGCAACAACGCGTTCAATCCTACCGGCAGACGATTCACTCTAAGGCTCCACCCGATCACTAAGAGACGATCGCGAGTATTATTTTTTATATCCGTAATCTAGATATCTTGATGCTCCTTTTCATATTAAATGGAAAATATTCCGTCACGGCGTTAGCGACTCCGCTTCAAGACGTTGACAGACTCCGCTTCAGAAAGAGGATTATTCAGCAGCCACGCCTAGGGGCGTCGCGCGCACTGTGCTGTGCGCTGAATGGACGGGATTTCTGCAGACGTCAGTGCCCCTCAGTCACGTTCCATTAGTGTGCTAACTGTCCTTTCGCTTTTTTATTATAATTTATACACACTATAAAAATCGCGACAGTCTTATATAACTTCTGGCAATAGAGAACGGTACACATTAAAGCTACCTCTTATATTACCAAAAAATGTTCTCCGAACTAAAAAGATGACCGCTTGACTTGTGATTCGTTGGCGCACTCCCCTAGTTTTTGATTGGTTAATCGCCAAGGACCCGGATGGTCACATGAAGGAAGGCAAGGAGAATCCACTAAGGCGGCACGTGCGTCGATGTGTGCGTAGTCCCGCGCTAAATAAGTGTTCGTACTTTCTCGAGCTTTAAACATTTCTGTTGAAAATAATCGACCTCCCCTGTTTTTGTTTCCGGGCGAACTGTACATTTTTAATCGTTATTGGAGCTAAAGGGCATTACAGTTCAATATTTTAAATTTAAACAAATTCATGTGTTCGAACGATATACCAACTTGATCTTATTCTGCTTGATTTGCCACATAACCACACAAAGTATCAAACAATTCTATGGTTGAAATGAACGGTTATTGGCATCTAATTCTTAACACAAGGGGGTGGTGTGTGGCTTAGCAGGCTAAGCCTTATGGGAGGTTGCTGGTTCAAACTCTGGCCTTGATAGAGTAGTCACATATCCTTGGGTCACTGAGTAAGGCCCTTAACTGTCAGCTCCAGTAGCACATGGATTAAAGTTTTCCGTCGCTATGACGGATTTCCGTCAACTGAGTGCACTAAAGGTTAATAATGAGACTGATGCAGATCCAAAGGAAAAAAATGGGGGGGTCAGGCTAAACAAGCTTCGGCAGACAAAGTTCTAGAAAGGCTGTCTTTTTCTTTGGTTTAATTATGATTTAATTATTCTTCCTAAAAATAAACATTATGGTTTCAGCAGTTCGCTTAAACATTGACGGCTGCGGAGTGGCCTACAGGCTGCAAGCTATTGAAAACAAAATATTGAAAATAATTCCCCAGCATTTAGTGCCACATCAGTCTCAAAGGCTTTTAATGTCCCAAAACAAAGACGAGATCTGCAAAAGGGTGAATGGCACGGGCTTCTTATTGTCTGGCGTATCCAATAATAATAATAATAATAATAATGGGGCATAATAATAGGCTAATAGTAGTATATTTTACATTTTCAAAAAAGATCGGAATAGAACGTATTTATGATTGGAAGTCAATGGTGTGTCATGAAGTGCCTCATTCGCTAATAGCTAAAAAAGGTCGGAAAACAGTGGAGAAAACCCATTGCTTTAAAGAAGCTAAAACTCCGAAGCTCAGGATTCAGGACAGTGGCTCCGGTGTCGCAAGTGCTGCAAGAGCTTATGCTCCGTTAAACATAAATAACAGCAGTTTTGGAGTCCGTTTTCTTGCTGATAACAGAGGAATGGCAATGGGAAGCTGCTCTAAATTTCCCGTAGACAAAGTAGAACTTTCACTTTACTTTCCTTGTTTTATTGAAACAGATTTTTTTTTTTTCTATTCCACTGTTGTACCTCTTTTGAAAGCATGTGGTTCTAGTTCAACTGCACTTGCACTTTTTTCTTATCTACTGTTGTGTATTATTAAAGCATTGTTGTTTAAATAAATTTGCACTGAAAACTTGATATTTCATCATTTATAGCCAATTATTGACAATGGTAAAATCTTGCCTTAGCTTGAATTATTGTTACAATTATGTAAATTAATTCAACTAGGGGATAATGGACAACACAGCATTGAAAATTTTATGCATTGGTGGTATAGGCCCGCAACACGGAGCATTTGGTTTAAAAAAAAAATAAAATAAAAATTTCAGTCAGATGATTTTTTTTTTTGCTTTAATCTATGTAGTACAGGGGTGGCCAATCGAATCTGCAAAGGGCCGGTGTGTATGCAGGTTTTTCGGAAAACCTTTAGGTCAGCTGTTCAAACCCAGGTGTGAGGACTCTTCAGCCAATCAGCCCTCTAATTAGTAATCTAATTAGGGAGTTGCAGCAAAAACCCGCATACACACCGGCCCTTTGCGGATAAGATTGGCCATGCCTGATGTAATAGCACTGTGTGACGGCCAGGGTGTGGCCGCATGTGAAGGAAACACTCATTTGGTTCCTACCTTAATTAGCCAGGTGAATACCTGTGATGGCTGTGGGGATAATGGAGATGGTTTGGCCAAACCTTTCCCGCATTAGTATCCTTTTTGCATGTTTGTAGAGAAGTTATTTAATTTTTTTAGATCGATTTTTCTTTAAATATATTTAGGAATATTGTATGTTTGTTTTAGGGTCTGTTTGTTATGTATGTGTTAATAGATTTTTGGAGTTCCCCCCTTTGCTGTGAATGGTGCTGTCCATTAGTATATATTTGGCTGGTTTGGCTGCTGCCCATTGTCCTCCTCTGTGTATAGAGGCTTAGCAGGTTTTGAGTATTTTTGTTGATTGTTGCTTTTTTTTTTTTCCTGGTTTTTGTTTATTGATGTAACTTTTCACTGGGTTTGTTTGGATCTTTATCCTCTTTTTGTATTGTCATGAAGGTTTGCTTGATTTGTTTCAAGCTTTAATAAATTCTCATTTGCACCCTCATTCTGACTCTGAGTTTTGGGCCATACCCTTCCACAGATGGTAGCCCTAGTGTGGGTCTGTCACACACTGCACACTGGATGACCCTACACTGTAGCCCCCAAGCCTGCTGTCACCTGCACGTGTCTCATGGAGAGCATAATGGGGTAAGCAAAGAGACGCACTCCAATGTACTGGTGCAAATTTCAAATAAGGGATCATTTCCTACTGCACATGGTAATAACCATGTGTACACGTCTGAGCCTTTATACAGCTTTTTTTGTCATTTAGTTCATTCCTATCATTTCTGCATTTACGTATCATGCCCTTTTTTATAAATTTGGCTTTTAATTCAGTAACGATTTACAACTAGTATTAATGCACTTCAGAACTATATGTGGATGTCTTGACTGCAGTCTCAAGATTCAAGCTTCTGGCTTTGCGGCCACAAATACACTACCGTTCAAAAGTTTGGGGTTACATATAAATTTCCTTGTTTCCACAAGAGAAGCATTTGTCTGTTTAAAATAACATCAAGTTAATCAGAAATATGGTGTAGACATTGTTAATGTTGTAGGTGACTTGTAGCTGGAAACAGCTGGCTTTTTAATGTAATATCTACATTGGCATACAGAGGCCCATTATCAGCAACCATCAGTCCTGTGTTCCAAAGGCACGTATTGGCTAATCCAAGTTTATCATTTTATAAGGCAAATTTATCATTAGAAATCCCTTTTGAAATTTTTAGCACAGCTGAAAATTGGCATGCTGATTAAAGAAGCAATAAAACTGCCCTTTAGATTAGTTGAGTGTCTGGAGCATCAGCAATTGTGGGTTCGACTGAAGACTCAAAATGGCCAGAAACAAAGAACTTTCTTCTGATATCAGTCTATAGTTGTTCTGAGAAATAAAGGCTATTCCATGGGAAATTTGTAAGTGACCCCAAACTTTTGAATGGAACTCTAAAACGTCAGAACCTGATTAATTTGGGAACTCGAAATGGCAAAGTGAGAGCACGAAAACAAATCATGTGCACATTTTAAGAATTTTGTGAACTCCATTCTGTGTTTCATTGGCACACTAAATAAATACTACATCATGCACACATAGTATAGGTATTTGAAGTGAGCTACAAGTTTACCATTTTACTGAAGGAGTATTATAAAGTAGGTCCATTTAAGTATAATATTAATGGCATGTAGGGTTGTCAACCCAGCCAATACTGCACAGTGTGCCTCAGGCACACATACTATTTTGGTAAAATCCAGACGAATGCATATTTCTACAACTTTGTTTGCATTTGTTATTTTGGAAATGCTCCATACATACATTGCTAGTGTATTTGTAGGATCTTAGCATTTTCCAAAAATACTGGGGACTTGCCTGTTTTAAAATGCAGTGCTTACCTGCTCACCATCAGAGAACTTTTAGGTTATGACAATATTTTAGATTAAAAACGGCCCTTTGACACTCTGACTGAGTACTGAAATCACAGGCATTCTGGTTCTTAAATTAGGCCCTGTCTCTTTGATGGACATAAATTACACATATATGTGGTGTGTGTGTGTGTGTATTTTTTCTTAGTTTCCAGCTTCAGCCTGACTAGCAGAAACACATCTTCATAAAGCAGGTGTAGCAATTGAGCATAGTACTGTGTGTCAGAGTTCAGCCCATCAGACACACACATTCATGTTAGTTGGCACTCATCTTTCTAGAATAAAAAACAGGGCTTTCTTAGTCCCCCAATTTTTATGCACCTTATGCTCAGCATTGATTGGATAAACAAAAGACCCCATAAGGGATTTTTCCACTACTGTTTATAGTAATTAACATTAAAACCTACAAGAAATGGAAATTGATGACTCCTTATACTGGTGCGTACAAATAGTCTTCCATACTTAGCAAAATTGTATCATGTAAAACAGCATTTGTATTGAAACCACTAAAATCACTTATGCCATTTTGAAATCTATTTTAAGCTTTGAAGTAAACATGACTACATGGAGATCCTGATAACCTGATAGGCTAGGTCAAACGGCAGGGCTGTGCAGAGACATTTCAAGGGGAGGTGGGTGAGTGTCGGTGATTGAAAAAGGCCACTCCGGACCTCAAATGGGAGGCACTCTCAATCATTCGGGCAGAAAGCGCCTATCAAAAGTACAAAATCAATATTTGGGGCTAATTCTGTACCACATTTAAAATAATTTAAGAGCTGCTTTTCCTGGTTTGGGGGCAGTGTGTGGCTCAGTGGGCTAAGCCTCTGTGCCTGTGAATGGAAGGTCTCCACCTTGTGGGCCCTTGAGCAAGGGTGATGTGGGGGTGCTATGGTCACTGTATGAGGGACTAGAGCACCCCCAAGCTGCACCCTGGTGTAGCCACTGTCGTGCAGAATACACAACTCAGAAAAATATCAATTTTGTCTTGATTTTAACCTCTGTTCATTGCTGTGACAAAGGACACCAATACATTTGAGCAGGCCTTTGAACCTGGGGAGAAGGATCTACTTAGAGACGGAACTGAGGCAGGGTAAGTTAACTACATCTGCTAATCCACTGTTCATTTTCTGTAGACCCCTGTGAAGGCTGTAGTAATGTTACTGGATGCTTTAGTATTTTATAGATCTACCACATTAATTTTGTGGGTATGACTTTGGAATTCATTGTGTTCTTGATTTTTGGGCAAAAGCCGATGCCTGCAGAAAGTAGTAAGTAACTCCAAGATACAGAATGACAATGAAATTGTAATTGGGAGATCAGAACAATTGAACTTGGAAAAAGATTTAATCTTTTATAAACATTCAAGACATTGCTTCACAGTGACATCTGTTGTCAAGTAGTAACTTAGCTTAGCAGATCATAAAAAACAAAGGGGTTAAGGTCTTTAATATATCTTAAAAGCAGCTTGTTCTGAGTGAAGAATTTCACTGGTTCAGATCAGACTGCTTTTGTCAGAATTGTGAGAATGGCACAAAAAAGTATGCTTAAATCTGATAAAGTCAGGCGAATGCGCTAACAGTGGCATAGCATGACTAATACATGGGGGAAAAAATAATGGGGCTTATAAAGTAATTGATCTCCACACACACCCCAAATAAATGTCCATGAAGTAGGCCTATAATTTAAAAGTACTGATGTACCCACTGCGTACCTGACATTTCCCCTTCCTGTCCCCTGATCAGAAAAGGGTTTAGTCCCACTCCCTCACAGCTGCCCCAGTCCAGGCTATTTTTAGTTACAAACTACAAAGCATTGTCTACGGAACAACGTTAAACCAAAGAAGGTTCACCAGTCAGAATAGCCTTATTTCATTAAATACAAGGTTGGAGAGTAACTAGTTGCATGCAATGGTGTTACGTAATTAAATTGCAAAATAAATATAATTGTAATCCATTACAATTACTGAGAAAAAAGGGCAATTAAGTGGCAGTTATTAATCAAAGTGCTGGTTATTATATATTAGTTACATCCAAATATATTCTTTTGGATAAAAAGCTTATATGTAGTATATAACATCCATTGTGCTGCTTTGCATCCATTTGTTGTGCAGAAATGCCTTCATTTGGAATATATCCATCTGATTGTTTTTGATTGGTTCTTTTACTTGAATTTGCAGTGCCCTTTGTCTTGGGGCGGAGTGGTGGCTCTGAGGCTAGGGATCTGTCCCAGCAACTGGAAGATTGTTGGTTCCAATCCTGTGAATGCCAGGAGTGATCCAACTCCATTGGGCCCTTGAGCAAGGCCCTTAACCTGCAATTGCTTCGTCCTGGGTATGACGTTAATCTACATCCAGCTCTGCGAGGAGGTCCTCCAACTTACAGGGAAATTTGGGCGTTGGTGACAGGATTGGCACTGCAGCCACTGGAAAAACACTCACACTGGTGCATTCAGACTAGTGTGGTGCTGAGGTATCACCCACTGCATGGCTGTACTCAGGTTCTCATCCTTGAGGTGGTTTGTCGTGTGGTGGGTGCGGCAACATGCTGTAATCAGTGCATGCTCCTTACCTCCTCATTCTTGTCTGCCAATCAAATCAATGTACATTGTTCTAAGCAACCTGAGTCTGTGGATGGCCATGTCATCAGATAAGAACACCTTTCAGTTAGGGCTGGGCAATATGCCCTGAAAATGATATCACAATATTTTCCAAGATTTTCAGACATTTCTATATTTATCACGATATTCTAAAATTCATATGTAGAAAACAGTAAAATATGACGAGTAGTTTTGAGTTTTAGTGAATAAGATGATCAAATTGTTTTAGTTTTACTAATAGTCATGGAGCGTGTTATAGGTATAGTGATAAATGACGGCAACAACTCATGCCTTGATGGAATTTGTTTAAAAATAGTTTAAATTTTAACTGTTAATTATGCAAGTAATCAAGTGTTTATTTTAAGGACAATCGATGAAACTTTCTCCTTTAGCATACAAGTGATGCTCCCATAGTCTTTGTGGGACCTATCGTACATGCGGGACGTGCTGATCAGGGAAAGAAGAATAAATATGTCATTGATATAGACCACTACAGAACAACTGACCATACCGCGCAGAACCTCATACATAACGGACTGAAAGATCAAAGGGCTGTTCACCAATCTGTAAGGCATCACAAGATATTCGTATTGCCCTGCACTGGTGATAAAAGAAGTTTTCCATTCATCCCCTTCTTTAATACGAACCAGGTTATACGCACTATGCAGGTCCAGCTTAGTGAAGATCATGGCTTCGCGCAACTGTTCAAGCGTCAAAGGGATGAGGGGCAAAGGTTCTTTGCATTTCACAGTAATAGCATTCAGTGCCCTGTAGTCGACACACAGGCAAAGCCCTCCGTCATATTTCTTGACAAAGAAATACCTTGACGGGACAGGTTGACAGCCAGATTATAGTTTGCTCAAGACTGTCTCTCACGTATGCATTCATCACCTCCTCTTCAAGTCACAGGGAGAACAGTTGGCCCTTAGGCAGTGGTGCGCCCTCCAGGAGGTCAATCAAGCAGTCACAGAGGCGATGTGGAGGAAGCTGAAACGAGTGCGACTTACTGAAAATATCCAGGTAGTCGTGGTATTCCTCCGGGATGCCAGAGAGGTCTTTGGGCTCGGGACTCTCTACAGAGCAGGCTTTGCAGGGCATTGTCAGACATTTCAGAAAACAGGTAGGAGACTAAGAAACCAGCTCACCAATTTGCCAGTTGATCTGAGGGTTATGATCTCTCAACCAGTGGTGTCCCAATATCACGGGGTCTCAGGTGGATTTCAGGACGAGGAGCTGGCTCTGTTCTAGGTGTGGCAGCCCTACTCGTAAAGAGTGTGATGCGTGATTCGATTCGGCTCCAAAGGGTTACCGTCTACTCCATGCACAGCTGGAGAGGTGGTGAGCTCTTCTAGTTCAAGCTTCAGTTGTTTTGAAAAGGAAAAATCAATAAAATTCCCAGCTGCTCCAGAATCTGGCCAGGCTTTAATCATTATGGTTCCCATGGCACAGTGAATCGACACAGGAACAGTTACCTGGGTGTGGGTGATTCCAAGGAGGACAGATAACCTCACCTTAATCCTTGGGGCACATCGGGAGCACCGGACAATTTTTCAGGATGTGCCCTGGTTCACCACAGTAGAGGCAGAGTTGACGCTGGTGGTGACATTATTTCTATGTGCCGAGCTGCATAGGTTCGGTTTGTTCAGTGTGAGACGAGGAATTAGATGAACGAGCTCCGATCCTAGTGCGGTGGCAATGGACTCAGTGGGGATGAGTGGAGTACAACAAAGTGAGGGAGGCACCGCCCCATCCTACTGAAGCACCTCTGACCCATGCAATGCACTGTCAAACCGCTCCTGCCAGCTCCCCAGATCATTGTCCGAGACGGTGCTGGTGACTGGGGAAGGAGGGAACTCCCAGAGGCTCTGACTGCTCACCAGTCAACAAAGGCTCTCTGCTAGTTAGCCGCAAGGAGCCGCAGCACAACCCCAGCTGTGAGCACGACCAAGAGAGGCAGCACACTGAGGCTGGTAAGGATACCTACTAGGTATGGGAACTACACCACCTACAACTGCAAAGCTTTTTAGAAAGTAGTATGGTGAGATTCCCTCTTTCCAGGATATACATACCAGGCAATGTCTGAGGAACCCTGGAAAAATCATAATAGACCCCAGTCACCCAAGCCACAATTGTTTACTTATTCAGTCAAAGTAGTTATGCATTTACCTAGTTATGTTATCATAGTCGAATTACAATATTTTCAACTTATGATGGGTTAACTGGAACATAAAGTACACTACCAGTCAAAAGTTTGGACACACCTACCCATAGAAAGGTTTATTTGTATTATTTTCAACATTTTAGAATA
>JAAGVU020000061.1:15806475-15822919 GCA_011763525.2 Mormyrus iriodes
TATTTTGTATAGTTGATGCTGGCAGAAGAAACTGCCCATGTAATTTCAAGTAGAAAAGAGAAATATTTCTGAGAAAAGGAAATTGAAATTTTCTGTGAGATGAACTTCACTTTCATCAGTCTCACTAAATCTCTGTAGGGCCTGTAACTAACGGTTCAGTTTCAAGAGACTGAGAAACTGTCTCCTTATATAAGGATCTCTTATACTGTCCATAGAACATTGCCTGCGTTTCCTGGACATGTGGGCTGTAAACGACGACCTTACAGTGAACGTATGGTCACATACTGTCACCGGACATGTCACAACACGTCCTTCAGCTATATGTTCCTTTAAGTGAGCTGTTAGTGATTTGACATCGTGACATTGGCGCTGGCGCATAGACATATTACACGTAAACACCGTAAGGACATTTGTAGTATCAACATATGAATCTGTGTTATGTTTATGGTAAAAATGAGCCTTAAATGCCCCATATGAACGAAACGTTTCGCGGCAATCTGTAGCGCCACACTTGAACACGCATCGTGGTTCATTACGGTGAAGTTTGACATGTAAAACATGTTCCCTAAGGGTTTGCACTGATGTTCCACAGAAATAACAGCTAAACATTGTAACTGCGTGAACAAACACGCACTCTATTGCTGTTTTAAACACCTAAATGCTGTTTCACATCCCGCTTGCAAATCTGACTAAGTTTTACATGCGCTGCCAAGATATGTTCATGTGCCGTCAACACATGAAAAAGTTACAGCTTTTCTGGTTATTAGCATGTTGACTAAAGGCTGATTTGTACTCTAAGCATGTTTACTGTTCTTTAAAACACTACAATACAATATTTTATGATGATAACTAAGTACAAATTGGAAATGTATACAGATTACAAAAAACTCAAGGCATGAATATGTTGAAACGCTTTTCTCCAGAACGTTTTTTAGAGAGCATTGACTGAAATCAACACAAGCAGGTTTAATTTTTAACAAAATAACATCATGTTATCTCATGGGTTTTCACATGTGATCCCATGGGTTTCACACAAAAATGTTTCAAAAACACATTTTTGCACATGTAAAAAATGTGAAATTCATGTCTCTTCTGTATGGGATAATACAGTATATTGTTAATTTTACTGCAATAAACAGTTTTCATGCATTTTTAACTGTTAAATGTAAGGTCTTACTCTGTAAAACTGGTTTTTCACTGTAAATTCTACAGTTATCGCATGTTTTGTGGAATACAGTTTTATCCTGTAGCATTTATACAGTATTTTACTGTTAAATTTACGGACATTTTTTACAGTGTACATCGTGTTCAGCATATCTCTGTTTAAAACACACTTGACTTCAGTCAGATTGTGAACAAAGGCCAGTAGCTTATAGACCAGGGTACACTTCACAGAGAAAACAGGGTTATTATTAATGTAGACTAAGATCTGTAATCAAGTAAACTTATACACTGTTGGCTGACTGTTTTACAAACCTCAATGTATTTTCAAATGGCGATTGTATAATGATTCGTGATTGAATCATTGTATCAAGGACAGGAGCCAAAAAGATGCATATTGGCCAACTGTAGTGAGGACACCTATTAAATGTGTTACTGTAATCACTACTGTGTCAAATGGATATCCAGTAATGGTTATTAAACTGATACAGGCTTCTTTACTACTGAAAGAAAGCATTATGGCTACATGCTGCATCTCTGCTGATGAATAACTTTAAATGTAAGTCTGACACCGAGTTCACAGGCATAGAAAATAGATACCCCACTTGAGCTTAAGACTCATCTCAATGGTTTACAGCTAATGGTTCTCATACCTTTTGACACAACATGATGGGATAGTGGAACACAGCTGATCAGCAGTGAGACAGCAGTGATGAATTTCAAAATTCTGCCGTGATACTTTATTAATCGCCATGCAAATATATGGGTGGAAAACCTATTTTGAAATATAGTACCTGAACTCTTTTCCCTGTCAGTTCTGAATAAGTGCGTTCCTTCTGCACTGGTTCCCTTTTGACACTTACCCTAACATGTAAAACTTTTCCTGTACATTTTTTCTGTTAAACCTCAATCACTTATTGAAAAAATTCTATTAGCCATATTAAAATACTTTGCCATAATTTACTAAGGATAATCAGCTAATTTTAGTTTCGTGATGAAATATAGATTTGCCATAAGATTTCCTGCTTGACACAGCATGACACGCCATAGTTGGCAACCCTGCAATAATAAAAAAACTTTGATGCTTAATCATAATTAAAAGGTGTCTGCCTTCTTACTCATTTTATTAAAAAAAGACCTGAATATTCACAGCACTTCAGCGCAGTGTCACTGTTTAGCTACCGGCCCCACAAACCAGAAGCCAGTCTGCCAGTATAATGTCTAACAGGAATACGTCTCAGCCATTGCAGGCATAGAGCCTCTAGGGAGCTGAAACCACCACTACATCTGCTCAACTTTAACCCGAAGATCACCTGGCCAGAAGCGTAAGCATAACCCTCAAATTCGCAAAGTGTTCCATATTTTTCAAAGTGCATCTCAGAAAATCCAAGCATTGACTGTAGTTTGTACTTCACTTTTCCATGGGCGCTCTGGTGACCGCAGACTTTTGTGCATGGTGGAATGTTGTGTTCGTACTACATTTGTGCGTGGGCACCAATGATTGCTGTCAATGCGTGAATACAGTAGCGACACTCCACTAGAACAGGGGTTGACAGATGTATTGCAGTAAATTCAAGCAGTGCAGTGAGATGGATAAACCTTTTTATAAACTGTTTTAAAGTTGTTAGTCTAGGCTTGGGCAGTAATAAGGTAATACGGCGTATCGTAGCCTTTTCAAATCCCAAATCTTTACAAATACTATATACCATGCTATAATGTCTGGGCAGTATAAATTATATGGACAGTAAAAATTAAATTTGCAGATACCGCTGCAGCTCAAACTATTTTTTCTTGGTTGACCTCTGCTCTGTGAAAATCACTGCTGCCACCTACAGCAAACACCTAAGCCGCGTCCCATTTCAGGGGCGGCATCCTTCAAAGGACGATACTGGTGGAGCCTTCATAGACCACTTCCTTCTAAAAATCCACACAATGAATCTTGGGACAGGTTGGGTTGCGATGGATACATTTCTAGGTCAGATTTGAAAGGGTCTTTGAAATGGGATAGCCTTGTCACACCGCTGTGGTGAATTTGGTCTTCGAATGACGCCTTGGAAGACTTCAACCCCTAAAATGAGACGGCTCTAGTGCATTTCCTTGCACATGCACAGTTGACGTAAAATTATGTCCGTTGGAGATTATGCACATGCACCGTCTGGCACAAACCCCTGATGACTATTTACGTCACTCACAATGTGAGCGAACCAAAAGTGCATGCGGAAAAGTGAAATATGAATTGGCCTTCTATTCCTCACTAAACTGTGTGTTGTGTTTGTGTGTGTGACACTAGTTAGTGAAAGGGCTTCTGGCTTGCATTCTGGGGGCATTGGACAGGGATAATGTGAAGTGCTTTGGGGCAATGAAAATGTGCTGTACAAATAAAACTGAATTGAACACACTGAAGTGGCTTAAAACTGAACTGTCCTGGTGACATTGTTACAGGGGGACTGGCTGTTTTCAAGCAAAGTTTGAAAATCATATAAAATGTAGAATTGACAAGCTATTATCCTGGTTCTACAACGTTTCAATTACTTTTCTCTTTGTGTCTCATGCTTAAGGTGTGATATATGTATATATATATATATATATATATATATATGTGTGTATGTATATATTTTTTGGGCCAGAGGCACAATGGATAATGTCTATGGATTAGAAGATTCTCAGTTCAGTTCTTGGCTGACTTGGGCGTCAGCTCTATTTTTTACTCAAATGCTGACCGTTTTAATTGCCCCGCAGTATGAGCCCACGGTCTTCCTCGTATCAGCTGCAGGCGTGGAGCTGGCAGAGTGCAGGTGAGGCTGTGTATCCCATATGGTCTAGCGGTAAGGATTCTGGGTTTTCACCCATGGCTTAGAGCCATGGATACCATATGTTTGGTGAAAGCCTCCCCTAATGACTTTGGCCCTTTTAAACCAATATCATGACATCCAGGGAGGCTAATATACATGGACCAAAAAGTCCTTTGAGGAAGAATGCATTTGATATCAAAGTTGCACATTTTCATACTCTTACTGCACTAGCTACTGGGTGCTCTCCATACAGACAGATAATACATTTTAATGTTACTGCTGATGCACATCTGTTTTTCCCAGATTCTCCTCTTCTGTTACTGGTAGTATGTAGTTTGAAACTCCCACAAATTTCTTATAGAACTGATCTCAACTTCTCAACCTTTTCATGACCCAAAACCCGCAACGGCAGAACACATGGAATGAACAAAAGCAGAAAGTCTATATGTTCTTGAATAAAATATTTTAGAAAGTGACATCAGTGTTTGTTATCCTTCATTAAATCGGTAGGTCATTATGCAAGTGGCAGATTTTAATGCTTCGTATAGGCTAATTGGAACGTGTGCATTTTACTATATCAACCTACAATTGAAGGGAAAGGGAGACTGTGGGAACGTGTGTGTGCAGCACGGGGATGTGTGTGCGTGCGCGCGGACTCCTATCTGCAGCAAACATGCTGTGAGCTGTTTCACGGTTGACAGTTCAATGAATTCAAACCTTGATATCCAATCCTACTTAGGGATGCTACTTATTACAGTTTTTTTGTTCTCCCTCCAAAATGGGGAGACCTGCATAACTGGTGCCCTGCATAACGTGCCCTTTTCAGAAAATATAATTAGCAAAATTTTTTTACTGCTGAACTGCGCTGCTTTTGTTTTCAATTTTGCAGCACAACTTCATTCCTTTTGTCATCTTCATAAGAGAAAGGATAGGGCAATGCTCACAGCTAAACCAATGATATGTTCAGTGGGTTCAGTGTTGCTAGACTTGGATGGTTTCTGCTCAGACTGACTAAATCTGACTGATTGTGCAATTAATGTGTATTTAGCCAATTGGATAAATGGTAGTCAAAAATGAACAGAGAACAAGTTGCATTTTTGCAAATTAGTGTTTCTAGTGCCAAAGTAATAGTAGACATCAAATATCTTATTTTCAGCAAATACACTCCATACTATTATCACTGTTTTAAAACATGTATTTTGGGAGACAATAAGCTGAATAACCCGAAAATGATTGCATTATGAAACGCTCCCATAAATCAGAATCAGCTTTATTGGCCAAGTGTGTTAATCCACACAAGGAATTTGGCTCCGGCCGATGGTGTCACTCCTCTGTACAAGCAACAGACAGACATACCACATACGAAATGAACATGTTATTTACAGACTATATACATCCAATAAATACAGGCTATGTACAAACAAGAATGTACATAAAAGTGCAATCTGATTGAAACTGGAGCAGATTTGGTATGGTGTGCTATGGCATGGCACATAACTGTCAGTTATTAATGACGGTGACAGCACAAGGAAAGAAACTGTTCCTGTGTCTGGGTGTCTTGGTTAGCAGGGCTCTGTAGCGCCTACCGGAGGGAAGGAATAGAAAGGAGTGACCAGGGGTGTGTGGGGTCTGTAGTGATTTTTCCCTGCCCTATTCTTGGTTCTTGAGGTATACAAGTCCTCGAGGGTGGGCAAGGGAGCACCGATGGTTCTTTCTGCTGATCTCCTTGTACGCTGCAGTCTCTTCCTGTCCTGTTTTGTGGTGGAACCAAACCAGACCGTAGTGGATGTCCACAGGACATATTCGATGACTGCAGTGTAAAACTGTTTCAGCAGCTCCTGAGGTAGACCATACCTCCTGAGTTGCCACAGAAAGTAGATCCTCTGCTGAGCCTTTCTGAGGATGGAGTTTGTGTTAATCTCCCACTTTAGGTCCTGGGAAATGATGGTTTCTAGGGACTTGGAGTCCACAGTCTTCACAATTCTGTTGGATATTCTGAAAGGGAGCAGAGCTGTGGGGTGTTTCCTAAAGTCCACTGTCATCTCCACAGTCTTGAGCGTGTTCAACTCTAAGTTGTTCTGGCTGCACCAGAGCACCAGCCGTTCAACCTCCAGCCGATATGCAGACTCATTGCCATCTTGAATTAGTCCGATGACCGTGGTGTCATCTGAAAACTTCAGGGGTTTAACGGCTGGGTCCTTGGAGGTGCAGTCGTTGGTGTAGAGGGAGAAGAGCAGTGGGGGGAGGACACATCCCTGGGGAGCACCGATGCTGACTGTCCGAATATCAGAGGTAATCCCTTCCAGCCTCACCTGCCGTTTCCTGTCAGTCAGAAAGCTGGTGATCCACTGACAGATGGCGGGTGAGACACTGAGCTGGGAGACTTTGAAGGAGATGATTTTTGGGATGATGATATTAAACGCCGAGCTGAAGTCCACAAACGTGATCCTTGCATATGTCCCTGGGTAGTCGAGGTGTTGCAGGATGTACTGCAGCCCCATGTTGACTGTTATCCCCCTGTTTGCTCGGTAGGCAAACTTCAGGGGGTCCAGCAGGGGTCCTGTGATGCTCTTCAGATGGGCCAACACCAGTCGTTCAAAGGATTTCAAGACCACAGACGTTAGAGTGACAGGCCTATAGTCATTTAATCCTGTGATGGAGGGCTTTTTGGGGACCGGGATAATGGTGGAGCATTTGAAGCAGGAGGGCACTTTACATACCTCCATGGATCTGCATGAAGATCGGAGCCAGTTAGTCAGCACAGGCTTTAAGACAGGAGGGGGATACACCGTCTGGACCTGGTGCTTTCCTGATTTTCTGTCTCTGGAAGAGCCAGCTCGCATTCTCTATGCATATCAAAGGAGCAGCCTCAGTATCGGTGGGGGGTAGTGGAGGGTTTGCCAGAGGTGAGAGAGGGGTAGTAATTGTTGGGCTGGGAGGAGTGAAGTAGTCCCCCTCAAACCTAAAATAGAAGTCGTTGAGGTCGTCGGCCAGTTCTTTGTTTGCCTCAGCGGTGGGGGGTGGTCTTCTGTAACTTATGTCTTGCAGGCCTCTCCACACTGATGCAGGGTCATTGGCTGAGAACCTGTTTTTCAGCTTATCAGAGTAACTTCTTTTCGCCGCTCCGATTTCCTTTGTCAGAGTGTTTCTGGCCTGCTTGTACAGAGCTCTATCCCCACTTCTGTAGGCATCCTCCTTGGCCTTCCTAAGTTGTCTTAGTGAAGCTGTAAACCGGGGCTTGTTGTTGCTATATGTGTAAAAGGTCTTGGTTGGCACACGTCTTCACAGAAACTGATGTATGATGTCACAGTGTCAGTCCATCCAGATTGTCAGATGCCACTTCAAAAACACTCCAGTCAGTGCAGTCAAAACAGTCTTGCAGTTCCTGTTTTGCCTCGCTTGTCCATCTCGTCACCGTTTTGACTACAGGCTTTTCAGATTTAAATTTCTGCCTGTAGTTTGGAATAAGATGAACCAAGCTGTGATCAGAGTGTCCCAAAGCTGCACGGGGAATGGAGCGATATGCATCTTAAAGAGCAGTGTAACAATGGTCCAGTATGTTATTGTCCCTGGTGGAACAGTTAATGTGCGGTTTATATTTTGGTAGCTCATGATTTAATTTTGCTCTGTTAAAGTCCCCAAGGATCATGAAAAATGAGTCTGTATGTTTCTGTTCCAAGCTGGTTATCTGGTCGGCCAGGGTCTGCAGTGCGTCGTTCACGCTGGCCTGGGGTGGGATGTAAACTCTGACCAGGATGAAGGAGGAAAACTCCCGCGGAGAGTAAAATGGCTTGCAGTTTAGGAAAAGTGACTCTAGATTTGGGCTGCAGAGTTTACTGAGCACTGTAACATCGGTACACCAACCTTTGTTAATGTAGAAGCAGATTCCACCGCCTCTCGTTTTCCCTGATAGGTCCATTACGTGATCTGCGCGATGTAGGTGGAAGCCTGGCAGATGTAATCCGCTGTCGGGGACGTTTCCGCTGAGCCAGGTTTCAGTGAAGCAGAGGGCGGCAGAACATGCAATGTCCTTATTTGTCCCGTTGAGGAGAAGCAGTTCATCCATTTTGTTGGGCAGGGAGTGAAGATTAGCCAGGTGAATCGATGGTAGCGCTGTTCGGAATCCTCGCTGTCTGAGCTCCACCAGCACACCGGCACGCTTCCCCTGTCTGCGTCTCCTCCATGTCCCACAGAGAGCTGCCGTTCCTCCAACTAGAACTTCCAAAAAATCTGGGTTTGAGAAATCTGGTGAAAGAGGAACCGGAGCGAACTGCCTGATGTTTAGCACTTATTTTCTGGTGAAAGTGATGCGGTTTGGGTAGCCAAACACACAGAAAATAAACAAAAACGAAAAAAGTACTAGGGAGCACAGTGTCGAGGCTGCCATCTGCGGCGCCATCTTATTAGGAAAAAAAAAACTTGCATCAAAATGCTAAAATAAACAAAAAAAACCACCAAGTTACCAAACTCCTGTAAGTTCATGAACTTAACGCAACTACTGATTTTTGGATTGATATTAAGAATAGGTTCCATTATTTGTGGTTAACAACGTGGAACCATTGCAGAGTAGAAGCGGTGGTGCTTGTAGCCTGCTAACTGTGGCTGACACTCACACCAGCATGAATAGGTGGAATGACCGCGTTAGACAGTGGCCCCCAGTTACTAGTCAAGATACCGTATATGGATGGTGATCTTCACATTATTCAAATTTTACATGTTAGACACAGATTATGAGAATAACCAGAAATAGAAGGGAAATAAATGGCTTTATTTTTTGCATGCTGTATTAGTTACTGAACTAGCTAGGTAACAATCATTCATTAGTTGGATGTAACCATTATAGACTGTTTACATCACAAAAAAAATACTCATGTAATTATAGGTATTCAACATTTTTTCATTACTCATGTTGCCTGTGTTAAGCTACAAAATGTCAACCACAGGTCAGTCAGATGGACAAAATTACCTGAGGTCCGGAATTATTTTAAAATTTAGGATAAAAAGCCAGGGATGGTATTATGCAGCATCAAGACATGATTTATATTGATTTTTCCCCCAAAGGTCTCATCGTTCAATATAGCTGTTCCCGGTCAAATACATTATCTTCAAAATGCTTTTAATAAGGGAAAACCACGTTAGCATGTCTGTCAGCGCTACTTGCTTTACAATTCGTTTATCCACGTAAGTAACATTTTTGGCAACTGTTCTGTTTGGTTAGTATCTCGTGACTGTCAGGATTCTAACTAGACCATGTTTGGGCATGTTTTACTTATATGGGGCTATAATTGTTGCAAAATTTATTTGCAAATATGTGTGGAGAGTTATGTAATTCTTGTGTGCAAAATTTAATTTGTAAATATGCAAGAGAACTTTTAAATGCCTGCTGAGAGTTGCAAATATGTACAGGAATCTACAGTCATGGCCAAAAGTTTTGAGAATGACAAATACTGGTTTTCACAAAGTTTGCTGCTTCAGTTTTTATGATGGCGATTTGCATATACTCCAGAATGTTATGAGGAGTGATCAGATGAATTGCAAAGTCCCTCTTTGCCATGAAAATGATCTTAATCCCAAAAAACCCATTTCCACTCCATTTCAGCCCTGCCACAAAGGACCTGCTGAGATCATTGCAGCAATCTTCTCGGTAACACAGGTGAGAGTGTTGACGATCACAAGGCAGGAGTTCATTCTGTCATGCTGATTTAAAGCATCCAGTCTGCTATTCTAGCTCAAAGGAGGGTGATGCTTGAAATCATTGTTCTTCCTCTGTTAACCATGGTTACCTGCAAGGAAACACGTGCAGTCATCATTGCGTTGCATAAAAAGGGCTTCACAGGTAAGGATATTGCTGCTACTTGTTAAGTGCCGGTCTAGGGATAAGACACCTTAACAAAGAAAGATGGCGAAAAACCTCCAACACATGACGGACAAAATAATCAGTAAAACCAAAAGGTTTATTACAAATAATAGGAATAATGGCTCGTATTACAAAAAACAGAAGAATAAGACCAAACAATAAAAATAACAAGGCACAAAGCCATGCCTGTCTCTCTCACAAGCAGAAAACGGTCATGACAGTACATGACTGGGCGGAGCATCACTAATGGAAGAGCGCCCCATCTTCAAGGGAACAGCACCCCTTTATACAGCCACGCACCCAATCACCAATGGCAGAAACGGGAACAATTAACCACCGCCGTACCTGGAATGTCCTGCAACACAACACGGTCACAGAGCAAAGCACCACAAATACACTGAGACGTAACACCCCCACCACCAAAAATCAACTTCTATAGTTGATCACCAAAACAGATTTTACTAGTAAGAGCGGGACAGGGTGTCCGCCAGAATGTTTTGAGAACCTTTTTTTTTAATATATATATATATATATATATACACACACACACACACACACACACACACACACACACACCCACCTGATCTCCAGATTAAACCCGCATAAGATACTGATTTGCATTTTTCATCCTGGAGAGAAAAACAAGAGGGTTATTATCTGTGTAAACCACAACAGGAATAGAGGTTGAACTAATGTAGACCTTAAAATGCTGCAAGGATAATAGGAGAGCTAATGCTTCCTTTTCGATGGTGCTGTAATTCTGCTGATGTTTCAGAAATTTTTTTTGAAAAATAACAAATGGGGTGATCAAACCCGTCAGTATCCTCCTGTAAAAGCACAGCACCAGCTCCAGTAGCACTTGCGTCCACCTCAAGCTTGAATGGCAGATGGAAATTTGGAGCTGCAAGAACTGGGGAGCTACAAAGTAATGCCTTAGCATTTTCAAACGCAGTCTGACAATCTGCAGACCAATCAAAGCAGATTGCTTACCAAGCAGACTAGTCAGAGGCAACAGAACATCAGAGAAGTTTCTACAGAACCCGTGATGGTACCCAATCTTTCCAAGAAATCTACGTAGTTCTCGCTTAGTGGTTGGAATGGGAAATTTGGAGATAGCTAAAACTTTAGCCTCTAGTGGACGGACTTGTCCTTGACCGACTTGTTTCCCCAAGTAACTTACCGTAGCTTTACCAAACTCGCACTTAGCCAAATTCAATGTGAGTGAAGCATCACACAATCGTTTAAACACCCCATGGAGTGACTGCACAAGTTCAGACCAAGAAGCCGAATATATTACATCATCGTGGTTCGCTTTGCAGTTCGGTATACCTGCCAACACCATGTTCATAAGGTGCTGAAATGTTGCCGGGGCATTCCGCAACCCAAAGGCCATCACTGAGTACTGCATGAAACTATCAGGCGTCACAAATGCAGAGATCTCAGCGGCATGTTTTCTTAACTCCTAAATGACCTGCAAAATCATGGTCATGTCCCAAAGTCAGAACCTGAAGTCTAAATTTAGCAGGGACCACAAGCTGAAAAACTGTATTCCACCCCAAATCTTTACTATGGGGTGGAGTCCACTTCCGCATCAGTAAACCATCTTCCCAGTAAAATGACACAGATGTATTAACTATATCTCCCTTCCTGGCACCAGCAGCATGACAATGGGCCAGAGAAAGATCTCTCTTTTGTTCACAACTAATCAGCACCTTGTCTACAGCCAGCGACAACTCACCGGCAATTTCAGCAGAGGTAGGTAACGGCTCAGGCGCACTAACGGAAGAGGACACAGACGGAGATAACCCAAGCAATTTTTCAGAAGACATAAATGTATCAGTTAAATCCACTGCATCCTTATACTTACGAGACTGGGCTCGAGTAACTACTGTTGTAAACTCAGAAGCGAAGACCAGGAGACTCTCGGGTATCTTCAGCAGAATTCTTTATTGAGAACGCGCTGTGTAGCTCTGCAGTCATCAAAAGTCTAACTAACGCTCAGCACAGCAGAGGTATGTAGGTTTGAAGTGGGAGGAGTACATAGAGGTGGAATCAATCTAAACAAAGCATGCAAATGTGGTACAGGAAATCAGCCCAGTAAAAGATTTTTCCCAGCCTTGATCTATTTAGCATACGAGTGTCATTCAAATGCAAAGGTGCTAAACAAAAGGCACAGATGTACCTTGAGCTTAGACTTCACACTTAACTTGGGAAAACCTGCCAGATGTTCAGGAACTGCATAAAGACAAAAGGTTACTGTCTCAGGGCTTGGGCTGTCTGCTCTTAGAATGTAAATCACAATATACATAACCTTTTATAGATTTGTAATCCAACACTACACAAGCAAGAAATATATACAGAAGACTAGAATCCGAATTCATGCTAGGCATCGGATTAACAACTGCTTCTGGAAATGGAAGAATTTTTTCTCCCGCTATATCGTTTCCCTAAAGAGAGGCAACACCTTTCACAGGCAGCTGAGAACAAACAGCCACTTTAAAGAAACCAGAGACCAAATCGCTTTTTGAATGCACCATGTGCAACGGAACTCTGGCAACCCCCATCTCAATTCCCTGCACCAGGACATCGACATCGCAATAGCTCTCATTAGAAAAAGGAAGAACAGAGTCAATAATAGAAGATTGTGCAGCACCAGTATCTCGTATTCTTTTAGCAGACACATCATCTTCCTCACAACCAGTAAGGGACACCACTCCATTTAAAACGAACGACTCATAACCAGAATCAATTTCATCCAAGGATTTCTCCAAAGACGAAGCACACACTAATCCAACTTCCTTTGGTGGTAAATTCTATGAGGCTTGTTTCTGTCTCCTTAAACGAGGACATACAGCAATTAAATGACCAAGTTCATGACAATAATAACACCCATGAGGATCAAATTTCGAGGCACTCTTCTTAGACTTAGAATTCGGCTTAGCTTCGTTTCGGACTCGAGGACAACCTAAGAAAGCAACAAGGGGGAGAAGATGGAAGAGGAGCAAAAACATTTTTGTGTGTCAAAGCATACTGGTCAGCACAAACAGCAGCTTGAGCTAATGTTGTAACCTGTCGATCATTTAGATAGGTTGCTACAGCTTCAGGAATACAATTTTTAAACTCCAGCAATACTAGTTCTCGTAATTGCTCTCGAAATTGAACATTCTCTTATGTACACCAACGGTCAAAAAGGCTCTCTTTCGCTCGTGCAAATTCAGCATATGTGATATCATTCTTTCGAAGATGAAGTATTTTTTCTATATGCTTCAGACACTAATTCAAAAGCATTTAAGATTGCCATTTTAACTGTATTGTAATCAGCTCTGCTCAACAGTAAGTGCAGAATAAACTTCTTGAACTTTGCCAGACAACACACATTGCAAAAGGAGACTCCAAACTCCAGCTGGCCATTTTAATGTAATTGCAACCCTCTCAAAATGACTAAAATACTTCATAACCTCCCATTTATTAAACGGAGGGACGAGATGAATATTACGTGACACATCGAAACCTTGATCCGCCGGCTCAAACAGAGAAGGTGGATAGATAGAATGGACAGAAGGAACCTCATGAGCAGGAACAGAGTGAGGCGGTGAGTGTGAAACCGGTGGAATAGGAATATAGGAAACCCATAAAACCCCCTAAAATACCTAATCTATACTGGCAGCCAATTCCAACTTCTTCAATGCAAATTCACGCTCTCTCTCGCTCCTCAAACTCCAACCTTTTCAAGTTAAGCTCAATCTCCAATTTATGAATTTGCAACTCTTTCTCAGCTACCTTCTCTCTCAATGCACAACTGTCTCATTCAGTACTCAATTTTGCCACTTCAAATTGCATCTGATGTTCTCGAAATGAATATTCTCGCAATTTTAATTCAATATCATATATTACCTGCTACAGACCCCAGAGACGTTTGGCCTTGAACCGTAGCCACAATAACATCACTTTCAAACAAACCTTGCTCTGCCGCCTTAAACAGTGTTTTTTAATTTTTTATCCTCACTCGTTACCTCAATCGAATACCTATCTGCAACAAATTCTCTTTTGTGCAGCGCAACGATATATCATAAGACGGGCTCTGAATAAATTCCTCTACTAAGGACATAGTCACCTGCGTTAGACAACCAAGCACAAGAAATGGTGAGGATAATAAAAAGTCTCCTAATTACACAATTACTTTCCACCCAAGCCACAATAGAACAAACTCAGCCATGTTAACCAGAATATGGCCTACCTATCACAAAAAAACCCCTACATAAGCCTCTCTTCTTCAAAGAGCGTTACCAATTGAAGGTTTGCGATCACAGCCAGCCAATTGTAACAAACTAACCGCGAAGATCCCCCCGGGTTTGCCCTTCAAAAACACCACCCAAACAAAAGCCCCAAAACCAAAAAAAAAAAAAAAAAAAAAAAAAAAAGTGCTCCAACGGAAGGATTACAAGAATCCAGCTGGAGACACCTGACTCACCAGAGTTCCCAAACGAACGCGCTTCTGCCAGCTGAACAAAATTCCCACGATTACGATCCCAGAAGAGCCCCCAATTTGTTAAGTGCCGGTCTAGGGATCGGACACCTTAACAAAGAAAAAGAGATGGCGAAAAACCTCCAACACACGATGGACAAAATAATCAGTAAAACCAAAAGGTTTATTACAAATAATACGAATAATGGCTCGTATTACAAAAAAACGGAAGAGTAAGACCAAACGACAAAATTAACAAGGCACAAAGCCATGCCTGTCTCTCACACAAGCAGCAAATGGTCATGACGACAGAACGTGACTGGGCGGAGCATCACTAATAGAAGAGCCCCCCATCTTCATGGGAACAGCATCCCTTTATACAGCCGCGCACCCAATCACCGATGGCAGAAACGGGAACAATTAACCACCGCCGTCACTGGAATGTCCTGCAACACAACACAGTCACAGAGCAAAGCACCACAAATACACTGAGACATAACCTAAACGATTGCACCTAAACCAACCATTTATCAGATCATCAAGAACTTCGAGGACAGAGGTTCGATTGTTGTGAAGAAGGCTTTACTGTAAGGCCCAAGAAAGTCCAGCAAACGCCAGGATCATCTCCTAAAGATGATTCAGCTGCAGGATCGGGGTGCCACCAGTGCAGAGCTTGCTCAGGAATGGCAGCAGGCAGGTGTGAGTGCATCTGCCCGCATAGTGAGGCAAAGACTTTTGGAGGAAGCCACTTCTCTCCAAGAAGAACATCAGGGACAGGCTGATACTCTGCAAAAAGCACAGGGATTGGACTGCTGAGGACTGGGGTAAAGTCATTTTCTCTGATGAAGCACCTTTCCAATTGATTGGGACATCTGGAAAAATGATTGTCCGGAGAAGAAAAGGTAAGCGCTACCATCAGTCTTGTCTCATGCCAACAGTAAAGCATTCTGAGACAAATCATGTGTGCGGGTGCTTCTCATCCAAGGGAGTGGGCTCTCACAATTTTGCCTAAGAACACAGCAATGAATAAAGAATGGCACCAAAACATCCTCCGACAGCAACTAATGTGGCGGCACATTAGAAACCACCAAGCTGCAGATCAAATCAAAGAGGCAGTCAGAAGCTGCCTCGCTCTTACGGGCAGTCAAACCCGGGTTGCCTGGTTGAGAACCAGGAATCCTAACCACTAGACCAGTTGATCTTGAAGTTTTCGCAATAAGTACCAGCTCAGAAAATATTTGGCGCTCCAAGTACCATCGTTACGACTTGCATTAAAATACAGCGGCGTAGGTTTTATTATGTGTTAACAAATATATTTTGCATATGCAGCGATTTTATTGCAAATATGAATAATATTTAATATTGTAATTAATTTAGTATTTACTGGGAGCAGTGTCTGTGGGTGGCTCAGTGGGCTCAGCCTCAGTGCCTGTGATCATAAGGTCAGTGGTTCAAGCACAGCAAGTGGCAATACTAACTACTAAACTGCATTTAAACACACAGCAACTGACAATAATTATAACTTTTCTTAAAGAAAGGCAAAACCTAGTTTAAATTTCAGTGATTTCATGGTTAAGGGTTTTTTTTTATCAGCTATATACATTTTATACATCTTTAAAAATTATCTTTGTAAAACGACATCAGAGACTCCCGGCCTACCACTAGAGGGAGCCCGTGTACCACTAGTGGTGTACGAACCACAGTTTGAGAACCCGAGGCGCTAGACCAGGGGTGGCCAATCTTCTTTGCAAATGGCTGCTGTGTGTGTGGGTTTTCACTGTAACTGCCTGATTACTAATTAGGACTGATTGGCTGCAGAGTCCTCACACCTGGGTTTCAACAGCTGACCAAAAGGTTATCCCAAAAAGCCTGCATACACACCGGCCCTTTGCGGATAAGATTGCCCACCCCTGCTGTAGGCAATATGGGGGAGACACAGCATTCAATTTGCCAGCTCCGCGACTGCAGCTGATACAAGGAAGACAATGGATCTGTAGTATGGAGTGACTAAAGCAGCCAGTATTACACAAAGAGCAAACTAATTGAAATGCTCTAGCACCTAGATACGTCTGTTGTCGATTTCACACTTCAAATGATTAAATATTTCTTAAAACAGCTTGTTCCTTTCTATATCAAATATTCATAAGGAAAGTCACATTTTTATGTACA
>JAAGVU020000061.1:15864032-15881893 GCA_011763525.2 Mormyrus iriodes
CCCACACGCTGACAAGTTAGCGAGCAGCCCGCTCACTATTTTACATTTATCATAACTGAAATCTGCAGCTGGATGGCAGCAAACGGATGTTTTTTCTACTCTTCCATTGGCCATTGGTGTCAGAAAGAAAAAAAATGTATCTGTAAATCATGTATTTAAATTTCTTAATGGATAAAGGGGCAAATAGCAGAAAACTGTGCTTATTACTTTGTTCATATCACCGAGTGCATATCATTGTGCATACCATGGGGATCTGAGTTTTCTCATTGTCCTGGTCCTCTTAATGCATCATTATTGAACATTCAGGAGCTTTCAGGGTACTTTCTGGTTATCAGCTTAATATTGCTCGTGATGCCCGTGTTATTGTTACATGGACACTGAAGGCTTTTCTTTGTGGTTTAAATGAAATAAATGGGATGTTTCAGACTCATGTCTGATCTGTTAAACAGCATTTTTTATGGCACAGTTTCTGCCCACCCTAAACAGAAATGCTGTCTACTTGTACTGGATAAGTCTCCTGGTCCTTCAATATTTACTGCAAAAACTTATGGCTAAATACTGCTTAGATTGGTGCCATCTACTGGAAATAATGGAGAACCAAACATAAAATAGCTACACATCTTCTCATCCTTACTTGTCACTAATTCTTCTGACCAGCAGGTCTTTGGAACGTGGCAGGAGATCAGAACGTCAGGTGAACAGGTGAATAACATTCAAACAGACTGTGTTTCTACATACTTAAGGCTTTTTAAAAAATGAAATTAATTTTAAAAAATCCTGTGTTTCAGTTCATGGAAAGGGTAGTTTATTCCTTGACCTGTACCTGGAGCTTTTCAGCTCTATTGAATTCAACTAGCACTATGTTGCTGGACCATAGATGTTTACACATGACAGGAGGCCAATCAGTCCATGTTTTCTCACTCGTCTCAGTAAAATTCGACATGTTGCTGAGTTAACGGGCCAGGTGAAGCAGCTCGCCTTCAGAATGATGCTGACAGGAGCTTACTCAGAGGTGGGTGAAAATGTTTACTGTAAGCTGAGGCTTCACAGGCAGCTATGGAAACAGTAGTGCAAACCTGGTTCCAGAGGGCCACACTGCCTCCTTCTGGTCCTGCTGTATGATAATTCTGTTTTTTGACTGGTATTGCAGGATCACAATAACTCTCACCTGACCATTAAAAGCAGGGAACGTCCAGTAACAGCAAAAATGTGTTTAAACTGCTAGACTGATATATCAAACCATAATGAAAAACTTTGACTGTAAATGTCGTTTTATGAATGTAAAGATGCTCCTCGCTTTACGATGGTTCAACTTTACGATCGTGGGATAGCGATTAACCTTCGGCAGTCACCTTTGAATTATGACCTGTTCCCAGACTAGCGATATGTCTCCTCCTCCTCCATATGGTATGATACATGCTACTGATGCTGGGTGATGGCAGCATCCACCCAGCCACACTTAGAATCTCTGTAGTGATCACAAGCATAAATTCATACAGCGCTTAACAGCGTATTATATGGTGTTTTATTTATTTTTTTAACCAAATAGACTTGTATTCATTTATTTCCTTTTTCTGAGTTAGATCTTTTATCATTGTTTCTCATTTATTTACTTATTCTGTGACAGTAGTTATTTACTTATTTATCATATCATATTCATATTTGACTATATTTTTCCACTTACGATGGGTTACGATGGGGGTAAGAATGTAACCCCATCGTAAGTCTAGGAGAACCTGTATAGACCCAGTCTGAATAACAGAGGAAAGTGAAGAAATGCTGGAACACTACCTGTCAGAATACAGCTGGATCTGCACAATATGATGGACATTGTGGGTAAAAAAACAAGTTTAGGGTCAAAATACACACAAAAGTAACAGTGCAGTCTATCAGTGAGGTCATGGTCACGTCTCTTCAGCTCATGACTGGACCAGGGCTGAAATTCACCCCAAAACTGGCTTTACACACAGGTAACTTATCTTAGCTAAATTAATCCTTCCTCACCTTGTCTGGGGAGCTTCAGCTGGTTACTGACCTGTCCTGCACCACAAACAGTCCTACAACTAGCATCTCAACAAATATTCCAATAGTGTGTCCATAGTGCCCATTACCATCACATGGCTTTACGTCTTTCAAGTCTATCTGAGTTGTTCCTCCCTCCTACAAAGGGGCCGGCTGAACGCCACCATGAAGGAAGGACAGAGAAGGAGAAGTCAGGGAATAAGCTCCATCAGATAACTATAACCTTTGTTTACATTAAGTACTGCATTGGATTGCATATGTCTGCATTATATTTGCTGTTTTATTTTTTTTCTGTTAATTTCAATAGTTATTTATTACCACAGTACTGTGCAAGTGGAGGGATGTTCAATTCAATTCAATTCAATTTATTTTTATATAGCGCCTTTCACAACGGTAGTCACTCCAAGGTGCTTTACATGGGTGTGTTTTGATATTAAGAGAGGGTAAAATAAAACAGGGAAAAGGAAAGACAAAGTAATTAGCTAAAGAAAGCCAGGTGATAATGGAGGAGAGGAACCAAGAATTCCCAAGTAAGGACAAAAAACCCCCATGGGCAGGCTAACATTATTGAAACAGCTTAAGGTCAAGCCAAAGTCCATCAATTAGTCTGTTCACTGCGCTGGCCTGTGTAGGGTAACAGACTGGAGGCTGCACTCATGATGTTACAGTTCGTAAGTCACATCCACGATGTCATCCATCCGTAGGACTGAATCAGGACTCCAGCTCAGATGGTGCCCTCTCCGGGCACCACCCAAACACGTGGGAAGGCAGAGAGCATGGATAGTCAGAACACATTGACACATTAATGAACAAGCATAGTAGATAAAATTGGCAAGTACAGCAGCACCAGCAGCCATAGCTACAGTATGTTACAAGTTAAGTTGCAGGTAAGCTAAATTGAAATAATAGGTCATCAGTCGAGATTTAAAGACCGAGACCAATTCGACATCCCAGACATAGGTTGGTACACCATTCCATAATATAGGGGCCCTGTAGCAGAATGCTTTATTGCCAACTGTCACTTTATTTATATGTGGAACGACAAGGAAACCTGCATTCTGTGATCTGAGTGGACAATGCAGCTTGTAAACTTGAAATAACTCTGTCAGGTAGGCAGGTGCTAGACCTTTAAATCCCTTATATGTAAGTAGGAGAACTTTGAAGTCAGTCCTGCACCTAACAGGAAGCCAATGCAGTGAACTAAGAACAGGGGTTAAGTGTTCAAACTTCCTGCTCCTGGTGATGATTAAAGCTGCAGCATTTTGAATATGCTGCAAGGTGTTTAATGTGCATTGTGTGCTCCCAGATAACAGAGCATTACAGTAGTCTAACCAACGGTATACAATGGCATGTATCAAGTTCTCTGTGTCTTGAATAGTAAGAAATTGTCATAGTTTGGCGATTAGAGTGCAGAGATTATAGCATTCCTATCTGTGGACTTGCCACCAAACAACAGAACCTCAGTTTTCTGAGCATTTAATAAGAAGAAGTTTTCAGCTATCCAGGTCTTGTCTTCATTCACTTAGCTAAAGTGACAATAGATGCGGTGTCGTTAGGCGTAATCGGAATGTATATTTGGGTGTCGTCAGCTTAGGAATGTTAATTAACATTATGTTTTCTCATTATATTACCTAATGGCAGCATGTAGAGAGAAAACGATAAAGGACTAAGCACTGATCCCTGTGGCACTCCATATTTGACTGGTGACATAGACGGCGGAGTATAATTACTTGACACCTGAACATATTGATAATGATTAGTCAAATACAATTTAAACGACTTTAAACGACTAATATCATTTCACACAACCCAACCTTAGATTTGAGTCTTTGTAGTAGGGTAAAATGGTCAACCGTGTCAAAGGCTGCACTAAGGTCCAGAAGCATTAGCACAGATGCACTGCCAGCATCTTGGTCAGACACATCACCTGCAGACAGGAACACATTCATTATGGCAGTTATAGGTCTTGCCAGAACTCCAAGGGATTCAATTTGCAGCACTCTTGTTTCTAAGAGCGTATGTGACCATTAAACCATGGAGAGTGTCTGGTGGTTTTTACCACTTTATTTTTCAAAGGTGCTGTCATCCCCAGGACAGACTCTCCAGCTTCTCGACCTTTGCTTATGTCCCCATTTTTGATTCCCATCAATTGTATTTGCTTTCTCTTAGCTCTGCATCTGGGTCCCCTGCCCCTGAGATGTTCCCTGACAGCATGACCCTCTTGCGCAGTGGAGATGAACTAGACACACTGGTGCTGTCAGGCTCCATGTTGCAACTCCTCGGATTGGTGCCGGTAGGGCTCTGAGGAGGCCTCTCCTCCCACCTCACACCCCATCCTCGCAGTGAATGCCTCAGGTTGACAGAGAAAGTCATGGAGATGACCATGGTGTGATTATCACCACAGTCAGTAAATTCCTCCGGGATGCTGAGCTCATCCTGCTTGTGTGGGTACTCATGACCTTCAGTCTGAATCAGCTTCCATGTGCTGTTTGAGCCTAGAGGGATCCAGAAGGAGAAGCTGGAGGACTCACCTTCACTTCCAGTTTCAGTGTCAGAAGTCACAGCTGAGGATGGAGATAAGGGCTCATCTTTATCCCAGAGGAAGGATAGAACCTTTGAAGGCCCATTAAAATCTTCAGACAGGGATGATGTGCAGCTGCTACAGGGGAAACTTCCCTTCGAGTCCTGGGTGATGGCAGCTCCTGTCTGTGACTGTCATCCTCAGCTGGTGATTGATTGTTCACTGCTGGATTTTCCTGGTTTGGATTTGAATATGGATCCTAAACAGTTGTAATAAGTGTATAATCATTTAATATGACCAATCCGACGAGTAGGACACAGGACGGGGGCAGAAAGTACACGGGGATCTGGAGACAACACAAACATGCAGGAGGACAGCTACCAGGTTGGGTCAGGGCTAAACGGGAGATAGGGATGAAATTTTCAGTTTGCCACCACTTTGGAATAACAATGCCTCGCACTGAGTGTTAGGGAGTTCAGGCTTCTAAAGAGTCTGTGTCAGGTGCAGTTAATTAGGCCATTCCTCATTGTCATGGAAGGAGGGCATGACAATAATATAATTCCAATCCACAGACAATCCACCTTGAGCTTACAAAAACAATGGACTTTACTGAAGATGAACTCAAAGAAACAATAAATAAAAAGAACCATGAGGGGTCCTAAACACAGGCAGGTAGAAAACAAGAACTAATTAGGTAATAATAACATGAGGGAAAACTAACACTAAACACATTTAGGGAAACACAGGCAAGTAAGACATACAAGAACCAAGCAGGGAGAAACTGCAGCAATGCAGGAACAAACACAATGACTATCTGAGGAACAGAATAAGAGCGAGTGGAAACATTTAGGAACAACAGCAACTCAGCCACCTCTTGCGGACCTACCCTGTGCGTCCTTCCCCTTCTTCAAGCTCCCTAAAGTTAGGCTCGTCTGCTCTCGTAGGGCGGGTATCGACGCAGGTTTCCGTACCCATAGTGTTACAGTATGGAAGTGTACAGCTCCACAATAAGGCGTTACTTGATTCAGGGTCTGTGGGGAATTTCATTGATTTAACACTTACACGGCAGCTGAAGATTCCCTTACAGGCTCTCTCCACCTCTGTAGCAGTTCTGGGGGTGAACGTAGAACTCTTACCCGGAGGAAGGGTCGCCTATCATACCGGATCCCTGCCACTCCGGGTCGGGATCTGTCATTTGGAATCTGTAGATTTTTTGGTGCTTCCCAGCTCCCGGGACCCAGTAATTCTGGGTCATCCATGGCTGAGAAAACATAACCCCCGAATAGATTGGAAGATGGGGGAACTTGCTTCCTGGTCCACACCCTGCTTTGCTCGCTGTCTCGCCCTGCCCTGTAGGGCATCCCTAGTGGAAAGTCCAGAGCCCGAGGACCTGTCCCACGTCCCGGCCGAATACTCGGCCTATCTAGACGTCTTTAGTAAGACCCTGTCATTTCGGCTTCCTCCTCACCGGGAGTGGTACTGTGCCATCGACCTCCTAAAGAAGGCACCTCTCCTGAAAGGGCACCTCTTCCCGTTGTCATTGCAGGAGGAAGAGGCCATGGAAACCTACATTACAGAAAGTCTCCAACAAGGCCTCATACGTCCATCAACCTCACCAGTGACTGCAGGTTTCTTCTTTGTTAAAATGAAGGATGGAAGGCTTCGTCCCTACATAGATTACCGAGCCCTCAATGCCATCACAGTGAAGCGACGGGAACCGCTTCCTCTAATTCCGTCCACACTAGAACACCTGAGGGAGGCGTCAGTGTTCACCAACTTGGATCTGCGCAGCGCCTACAACCTGGTATGAATCCGACAGGAGGATGAATGGAAAACCTCCTTCATCACTAACACGGGGCAGTATGTGTACCTCGTTATGCTGTACAGGCTAGCTAATAGCCCATCCATCTTTCAGGCCTTCATGTACGCTGTGTTTAGAGATATAGTCAACCATTTTGTGATAGTCTATGTGGATGACATCCTGATTTTCTCCCCCACTATGGACCAACATGTCAATCACGTTAAGCAGGTGCTGCAGCGTTTGCGTGAACATCAGCTATACGTCAAGGGCGCGAAGTGCGAATTTCACCAAACCCAAGTCAAGTTCCTGGGTTACCACATCCAACGAGCAGCTCCAGCGGTTTCTGGGGTTTGCCAATTTCTATCGCCGTTTTATCAAAAATTTCAGTCAAGTAACTCAAGGGAGTAAGACCCATCAAACATGGTCCCCAGAGGCGGACCGTGCCTTTGGAAGCCTGAAGCAAGCCTTTTGCTCAGCTCCTGTTCTCCGGCAACCACAACCCGAGCTACTCTTTGAGGTGGAGGTAGATGCCTCCGAAGCAGGAGTGGGGGCTGTCCTCATTCAGCGGGACCCAGGAACAGGACGCCGTCATCCGTGTGCCTTCTTTTCCAGGAAGCTGTCCTCAGCCGAGAGCAAATATGGTGTGGGAGATCAAGAACTTCTGGCCATTAAACTCGCCTTGGAGGAATGGAGGCACTGGCTGGAGGGAGCACGGCATCCTTTCCAGGTTTTCACGGATCACCGGAACCTGGAGTATCTCCAAACAGCCAAACGACTCACTCCCAGACAAATGCACTGGGCCATGTTCTTTGCCCGATTTGATTTTAAGGTTACTTACCTGCCGGGGCAGAAGAACGTCAAGGCCGATGCTCTCTCGCATCAATTCAACCCTCCAGAAGCAGAGGAACAGACGACCTCCATCCTGGACTCAACCTGTTTCACCGCGACAATTACCTGGTCCCTTGATACTGCCATACAGGTGGTGAATGACCGCGCCACTCATCCCCCGGGCTGTCCTCCAGGTAAAATGTATGTGTATCGTCCATTTCGCTCGAAGGTGATGCACTGGGTGCACACCTCCAGAAGCTCGGGACACCCCGGGATCGCTTTGCCCCAGCGGTTGGTTGCCCGCCGGTATTGGTGGCCCGGCTGGAGAAGAGCGGTGGAGGACTATGTCGCTTCTTGTCCCGAATGCATCCAATTAAAGTCCTCACACCAGCCGCCCGCAGGTCTGCTCCAGCTTCTCCCAATCCCCACACGACCCTGGTCACCCCTAGCCTTGGATTTTATCACGGATCTTCCCTCGTCCAACGGCCAAACAGTGATCCTTACCATAGTGGATCAGTTTTCAAAAATGTGCAACCTGTTGGCGCTCCCCAAACTTCCTACAGCGTCCGGCTTGGCACATATTTGACCTTATTTGTAAATCAAAGCTTAACAATGAATCAAAAATTACACCAAGGTTTCGGACATGGGTATGCAAGTTTGCAGACAGAGCATTATTTCTATTGATCTGGATGAACGAGGTGGATCCAATAAGATAATTTCAGTTTTATCATTATTTCATTGCAGGAAATTGTTTGCTATCTAAATCTTGATATCATCAAGACAGAGTGCAGTCAGGGAGCAGGTTTTTTCAGGTTTCAGTGGAAAGTGAAACTGTGTGTCATCAGCATAAAAATGGTACCGGATATTGTGGTTTTATAGAATATTTCCCAAGGAGAGCATGTATACTGGAGCAGTGGAAACGTGTTCTGTGGAGTGGCGAATCACGCTTCTCTGGCTGGCAGTCTGATGGACGAGTCTGGGTTTGGTGGATGCCAGGATAATGTTACAAAGGCTCTTCTGGATGAACGAGCAAAAATTCCCAGACACACTCCGAAATCCTGTGGAAAGCCTTCCCAGAAGAGTTGAAGCTGTTATAGCTGCAAAGGGTTCCAACTCCATATTAAAGCCTATGTATTAAGAATGGGATGCCATTAAAGTTCATGTGTTTGTAAAGGCAGGCGTCCCAATACTTTTGGCAATATAGTGTATCATGAAGACCACAACTAGGGACTGACAATGATCAACTAAGAAACTAACACAGGCAGACCCTGAAATACAAAGGGAGACAGTTACGGCAAACTATGAATAGGTGCAGGTCCTTCACAAACTGTCATGCATTAGATATCACACAGGATAGATCACAGATGCGGGCATTTATGAAACTGAGGGGGAAACTAACAGGACGGCCAACAGAGACCTCTGCTGGCCATATGGGAATATGTCAGAGACAGATCATGACAGGCAGCCTGTGATGATACTACAACTATGGTGAGGGCCGACTGAAATGGATTAGTAATGATAATAATGGCACATGAATCGCAGCAGCATTAACAGCCAATCCAGGTCAGCTGTGCTAAAATAGCACATAAATTTCAATACTGAAGCCTGAGGGAATATGTGAAAGGTGACTATGTGAGAGATGCCTCCTTGGTCTCAGTATTTAAATTCAGACTGAAGACCTACTAAGACCTACTACTCCTCCAAATGCCTGGATTCTTCACACATCTCTACCTGCCCTTCAGACCAAATCACTGATAAAGTTAAATAGTGAATCATACTGAGTAATGGCATAAAATTATTTGTACTGACTAGGCGTGCACGATGCGCAATGTTAATATCAACATCACATGCTGTCCACATGCATTTTGTCTACCACCACTGAGCATTGAATCATGGTATATGGTATTTTGAATCGTGGTATATGATATTCAAAAGTGGTATAAATCTATAATGCAATCCTGGTATTTTGAAAATCTTGGCAATAAAATTTCAATAATACAAGCAATTTAAGAATTCTTACATTTTAACGACTCAGACGAGACTAATTCATTATTATTTTAGGAAACCCTAAAAGTTGTTCTCAGGGGAATAATTATCTCCTATTCTTCTTATATTCTATAATAGGCTACACAGGAAGACACAAACAGATATAATTGATAAAAATATCTCAAACTGATAAGCAATCTGCAATGAACCCCACTTCAGGGCTGTACCAACAAAAAATTAACTTCCAAATTCAATTCGATCTCTCTTCTACAAAGAAGGCAGAACAAACCATATTGGGATCAAAAGGGACGCTCTATGAATATGGTGACAAAGCCAGTTGTCTGCTGGGTCGTCAGCTCAAACGTCAAGCAGCATCACGACACATGGAAAATTTGGAAATCAATGCCTCCTTTAAAGAAAGCATACTATTCTAAGCTGCTGTAGCTCTGCTTTATTTATTTATGTCAAATCAAATGACTCCTATTGCCAGATCACTAGAACGAGTGAAGTAGTGAATGAAAGTCTTGGGTCATGAGTTTTGTATCAGCAGTGCACTACATTAAATAAATGCAAATTGTACATAAAACAACTGTACAACATTATACACTTTACGTATGCACAAGGCATCAGTATAATGCACAATTCATACAGTACAATACAATACAATACAATACAATATACACCCTTGGGCAAATTAAACAAGTTGTCACATAGGTATGCATGCAGTAGCCTGGGGCCAGACCTACTGGTTTGCACAACCAACAAGACAGGGGGTGTGTTGAGTGGATGGACAAAGGGGGCACTGTGCGCATAGACTGGCAGGCCTGCTCGGGTGGGGTTAGAGCTGGGTGGTATGATTGTTGGGATGGCCAGAGGAGGCACTGTGCTCACAGACTGGCAGGCCTGCTTGGGTGGGGTTAGAGCTGGGTGGTATGACTGAGGGGATGGACAGAGGAGACACTGTGCCCACAGACTGGCAGGCCTGCTTGGGTGGGGTTAAAGCTGGGTGGTATGACTGAGTGGATGGACAGAGGAGGGGCTGTGCCCCCAGATTGGCAGGCCTGCTCGGGTGGGGTTAGAGATGGGTGGTATGACTGAGGGGATGGACAGAGGAGGCGCTGTACTGGGTGGTATGACTTTGCTTCAGCCATCCATATATATTTCAGGCGAATGCTCTAGGGTTCAGGCACCTTCCTGTGTTGTTGTGGGGTTTCCTCCGGGCACTCTAGTTTCTCACCATATTCCAAAAGACATGCTAACGTTAATTGGAGCTACCAAATTCCCCATAGGCATGAATGGTGCTTGTGCCCTATGATGGACTGGCATCCCATCCTGAGTAATTACCACACAATTTGTATCAATTCACCAGGTCCTAAATCCAGACCCAAGGCAATAAGTATGAATTAACGTGACTGTGATTTTCATCTTAACTGTGGTCAGTCCATCTGCATATACACTATATTGCCAAAGGTATTGGAAAAAGTTTGGATACACCAAGTCACCTATAAAGGAGAGTGATAGAGTGTTGCATCACGTGACCTGGCAGCTGACCTAAACATAGTACAAATGATTTTGGAGGAGTTTGACCAGAGAGTGAAGGAAAAGTGGCCAATGAGTGCTCAGCTTATGTGGAAACTCCTTCAGGAAGCCTGGAAAAGCATCCCAGGAGGCCACCTCATGAAACTGGCATAGAGGAGATAATAAGGTCAGCCAGTCGTTGGAGCAATTGGGTTGATGGCCTTGGTCAAGGGCCCAATGGTGGGATCACTCTGCCTACCCAGGGATTAGATCCAGCAACCTACTGAGTCCCAACCCACAAAGCTGCACTCCTCCCAAATAAATCATTTTTGTTTAATACTTTTTTGGTCAGGGCATAATTCCATATATGCTATTTTACAGTACTGATGTCTTTTTTCTAAAATGTAGAAAATAATACAATATACCTTCTATAGGTAGGTGTGTCCAAACTTTTAACAGGTACTGTAACTATTCTGTCCTCTTTAAAAGATCACCACTCTTTAATTTGATTGCATACCACAACTGTGTAAGGTATCTGTGCGTGTGTCATATGTATAATATCTTTGAAGCTGTCATACAGACAAAACACTCGTCTCAACATATCTGTAAGCTGTGAGGGACGTACATGCTAGTTCAGATTCCAGCATGGGGCAGACGCAGTGAAACATAGGCACGAAAGACAACTTAGAGTTCCTAGTTCATCTAAACTGCAGTGTTTTTATGATGACATCATCATAGTCACACAAACACAAGGAGAACATGCAGCTTCTCTCCTGGCAGAGCAGGAGCTGTGATGGGGCAGAATGACCTTTAGAGACCCATGCTGCTCACACTGACGTCCACTGGCAAGAATATAGTATTCTGGAAATCTGTTTATGTACAGTAAGTCAATATACAGCTTAGTATATGGAACAAATAGATAATAATTTACAAGACGATTTATATGCAGAGTTTTTAACTGCTAAAACATGAGCTTTAATAACCAGCTTTGCAGAAACTATTGTATTTGTCCACATTTTGATGTCAGAAAAAAAAAATCTAAAAAACGTACAGAGCATTTTCAAATTTATTTGAAAATGGATAAAGGGACATACAGTACCAGGCAAAAGTCTGGACACACCTACCTATAGAAAGGTTAATTGTACTATTTAATACATTTTAGAACAATTATATAGACATCAAAACTATACAATAACATCTATGGAATTATGCACTGACCAAAAAAGTATTAAACAAAATAATTTGTTGGGGGGGCAGCTCTGTCAGTTAGGACCTCAGAAAGTTGCCAGTTCAAACTCCTGGGTTGACAGAGTGATCCCACCATTGGGCCTTTGAGCAAGGCCCTTAACCAAAATTGCTCCATGGACTGTCTACTCTAAGCCAGTTGCATGAGGTGGCCTCCTTGGATGCGTTTCCAGCTGTCCTGAAGGAGGTCCTGCATATGTGATGTAATGTCATGTGACACTATCATTCCTTTGCAGGCAGTTTTGCATGTGCAAACCTTTCACTGGTACTGTGTATACACTCACATACCCACACATTTACGTTAGACCTAAGCATAGGGCTAGGGCTGCATTACGGTTAGTAGCAGGTTTTGGACTAGGTTGCATTGTGGTTACGGCTAAGGTTGGCACTTGTATTAGGCCTGGGGTTAGGGATTGTATAAATAGACCTGAGATCAGGGTTATGATTTGCTGTATGTTTAAGATTAGGATGTAGAACCTGTGGATATGGAGAACCAACTGACATGTTGAAGCTTGTTTCTAGCACTACAACATGCTGTCACATGCACACATGAGTTAACACATCACCTTATTGGCCAGGCTCAGCAGAAATTTTCGTATCTGCTAATGTCAACAATGAGCTTTTTAAGCTTTTATTGGCTGATATCATTTTGCATCCCTAATTCAGGGAATGAAAATCATTTCACAATAGGGGAGAATTTCCTGTTTGTGTAGCACGTTTTCATGTCCAATGACATTTTTTGTTTTCCATGAGATAACTTATATTCCGATCAAGAAAATGACCCATAATCTTGCAAAAATAACTTTGGCTATGTTGAGTTCACAACAAAACAAAGTAGAAAAACATAACGATGGATGTCTTCTATGGACTTCCGTACGATGCAGAGTGTGTGTTGTGTGTTCACATGAACAGGGAATGTTAAAAATCCCTCGCTTTAAATATTTTTTTTTTTGCTGATCCAAAAAAATGTATCCGACCTGACCCCTGAGTTTTGTGATCCGTTGCCCCCCTAATAGTTAGGGTTGCCATTAGTGTTATACTTAAGTTTAGGATTAGTTTAGCTTTAGGTGTATGGTTAGATTTTGGATTGCAATGAGGGTTTATATAGTAGGGGTAGGGTTAGGGTTCTGGTTGGTTTATGATTAGGATTGTTATTAGTTTCAGATCTAATGTTTGCTGGCATTTGGATTAAGCCTACGGTTAATATTATAGTTTCCATTAGGATTGCAGTTAGACAAAGAATTATGCCTTGGGTTAGCATTGGCAGAACGGGTTATAGATAGGATTATAGTTAGGTTTGGCATTACTATAGGTTGGGTCTGGGTTAGGCATATATCTAGGGTTAGAGTTGGCATTAGTGTTAAACCTGAGTTTTGGATTAGGGTTAGCATTCTAGTTAGTCTAAGCTAAGGATTAGATTTGCCATTACAGTTCAGGCTATGGTTAGAGTTGGCATTAGGATTAGGGTTAGGCATTATGGTTAGGACTAGGATCGAGGTTCAGTGTAACAATTTTACGTATTGGATTATAGTCAGGTTGTCACCTAGCATTAGGTTTAGGGTTGTCAGAGGCTAGAAAAAATCCAGTCAAAAGTTTTATATCTAGAAATAAAGAAAAACAAATAAGTACAATAGATATTATTATTACTACTATACACTATAAATCAGTATCTTACAGCAGAGTAAGAAACAATTTCTTTTTAGTTTTCCATTTGCCATCTAGGCGAAGCAGCGCCTGATATAGTCTGCAGATGAACTACCACTACAACCTCTACAAGTCTGCATCATTCTTAGGTCATATTCTTCGGTTTATTGATGACACATAGCATCCATCACGTCAGAAGCTACAGAGCAAAAACAAAGTTCATATCACTGGGTACATTTGCACATTATAGGTCCTGAGGAATAAGTATAATATATCCTAAACTTTAAATGCTGCTCATGCACTCAAAAACCATGTAAGCATCCAAAAAAACCTTCAGCAAACCAACCAATACAGACATACCAGACCAATGCATCTCCGGGGTACAGTAGATAGACTACTAAAACTTTACATCAATAACACACGTCAGGGTTGATGCATTCCTTTGTGCAAATAATTCTGCGCTGGTACAGAGTTGAGGTGCACAGTGCTGATTCTGATTATCAGGGCTCCACAAATGTCCAAAATTCATCCAAGTCAAAAAGCATCACTGTAGGCCTACTGGAGCAGAACTGGGTACTCTACCACAGAACATTTAAAAAACCTGACCAAAAATTCATGGATGTCAGCTCAAAACTGGCAGGATTTATTTTAGCCATGCGTGTTAATGAAAAGCAATTTTGTTTTATCACAGTTAACAATGATAACACTTTTTGTATGCTAGTTTCACCCCAAGAAACCATGTAAAGCAAACAGAAGAATGATCACCAGTAAAACTAAGCCAAAGCAATTCCAGTAAAGCTAGGCTAAGGCAATGCCCAAGCTCTCCTTTACAGTGTGGGTTTGCTGGTGTGTCTTCATCAGACACAGTCGGCTAAAGCGCTTCCCACAGTCCGGACACTGGAACGGCTTCTCCCCAGTGTGAATCCGCATGTGTCTCTTTAGTGGAGTTGAGTGCGAGAAGCTCTTCGAGCACACAATACATTGGTACGGCCGCTCTCCCGTATGAGTTCGCCGGTGAACAGTCAGGTAGCACGACTGGGTGAAACTCTTTCCGCACAGCGAGCACTGATACGGACGTTCCCCTGTGTGGTACCGTTGATGGACCAACAACTCTCCAACGGAAAGGAAAGTCTTACCACACTGGGAGCACAGGTGTGGTCTCTCCCCGGTATGAATTAGCTTATGTCTTGACAAGCCTGTTCTATTTGTGAAAGTCTTCTTGCAGTGAGGGCAGTGGTACGGGCATTCCCCCGTATGAGTGTGCCGATGTTTCTTAAGGGCAGCCTCCATCTTGAAACCCTTGCCACACTGGGAGCAAAGGTAAGGTCTCTCTTCCGTGTGACATTTTTGGTGCTTTGAAAGCTCTCCCTGGGAGAGAAAACTCTTTCCACATTGGGAGCAAAGGTATGGTCTCTCCCCTGTGTGGATCCGCTGGTGTCTAGTCAATACCGACAGTCGAGTAAAGGTCTTCTGACAGTGAGAGCACTGAAAGGGGCGCTCACCGGCATGGCATTGCTGGTGTTTTGTTAATGTTGCTAACTGCGTGAAGCTCTTCTGGCACTGGGAGCAGTTAAAAAGGCCTTCTCCTTCATGAGCTCTCTGGTGGTGAAGTCTCAGCGACCCCAGTTCTGTGAAGTTCTTCCCACATTGGGAGCACTGGAAAGGCCGCTCTCCCGTGTGCGTCCGATTGTGCCTGGTGAGGTCCCACGAGGTTTTGAAACTCTTGTCGCACTGAGAGCACTGGTGAGGGCGTTCCTCAGTGTGGTTGAGGAGCTGGTGCCTTCTAACATCCGAGGCACGACTGTAGCTCTTGTCACAAAGGGCGCACTTGTGAGGTCGCTTTACCGCATGAGTCTGCTTGTGTCTCGCCAGGTCCGACGAGAACCGGTAGCTCCTGTCACACAAGGAGCAGTGGAAGGGCCACTCCTTCTTGTGCTTCTGCTTGTGGTGCATTCGCAAGGAACCCAGCTGCGTGAAGCTCTTCCCGCACTGGGAGCACTGGAAAGGCCGCTCCCCAGTGTGTGTCCTTCGGTGCCTTGTCAGGTCCCAGGAATTCTGGAAACTCTTCCTGCACTGAGAGCACTGAAATGGCCGCTCGCCTGTGTGAGTCCGATGGTGTCTCGTCAAGTCCGATCGAGACCTGAAAGTCTTACGGCACTGAAGGCAGATGTGGGCCCCTGACTGGTCGGCTGTAGCGAGTGGCTGGTCTTCCCCATCCTCAGTGGGACATACAGACTTGTCATCTCCTTCTGGTGGACTTTTCAGGCGGTTTGCTTCAGAACAGGAAGAGAACCAGTTATATCCTATTTGGGTACTGCCATAACACACAATTCAAAATTACAGACCAAGCAAGCTAGCATCCTTTTAAAAACAACATCTGTTGCACATCAAAAATTCCTTTTAAACTTATTTTCCTTCATCTGTTGGTCATCTATTACCTGTAAAAAGCAATGTATTTGTTAAAATAAAGACTCTCTTAAGTTTGTATATTCTAAGGTAAAGTTCACATACTTCATTTTAATGCTGGTACAGGGGTCTATTACCTGCATGTTGTTCCTCAGTTGGGGTGACCAGAGGCTGGCCATGAGAATCAGCGATATTCCTACAAAAGAAAGCGATAACAGGAGTGTCAGACAGAGACCGTGCTGCACTGACATACCAGCATGCCGCCCAGCCTCACTCAGCACGTACTCCTTCTCTGACAATGCTGGCTTCCCTGTCAGAGCAGCCCGAAAGCGGCCACTGGCCCTCCTTTCATGGACCGCCCGCCGTCCCTTCCATTGCTGCACCGTCCTGTTGCGGCTCCTCTGAGAGCTGACCGGCTGCTCCCCGTTACCAGCAGTGGTGTGCACTGGTGTCAACACAGGCATAGAGATGTTGGCGACGGCGAGCCGCTGGATCAGCACTGTAGGCCGCTGGAGTAGACAGGTAGTAACCAGCTGTGACTGGTCATCCTCTTCCTGTCCATGAGCAGATCCTTTTCCAGGATCCAGCTCTTTTTCACACAGGGAGGTTTGGCCATTTCCATCCCCCTCCTCGTGTTTACCTCTGTCATGTTCTTGTCTTCCCCTGATTAGCACCTCATCTTCAGCTCTTATGGTCTCCTCTCTTTCTTGGCTTTTCCCTCCATGTATAGTATCTCCACATTCTGGCTCCGCCTTTCTACACTCCCCACTCCTGGGATTTGCCGCCGCACATTCTGACCACACTTCTACACTTCTGGGCTCTACCTCTGTACAATCTTCACTCCTGGAATTTATTTCTGCACTTTCTGGACCCACCTCTCCATTGCTGGAATGTATTATCTCGCACTCTGGCCCCACCTGTTCTTGTACAGCCTGTGCCATTCCATACACTGACCCCACGTCTTCACCTCTAAGCCGTGGCTCTGTAGATTCAAATTCCATCTCACCATATTCAACCTTCAACTCTCCAACTTTAGCTTGTTCCTCTCCACCTCCACCGTCCACTGCATCTTCTTTAGTCCCCTTTGTCATCCCTCCATCTTCCTCTTTCAAACTGCTTAAATTAGACATTGCCTCTTCAGCATCCCCACCCCCAATCATACATTCCAGCCGACTCTCATCTGGGTCTGAACTCGTTCTCAGCTCCACCTCCAGATCTCTGTATACTGGGCTTTCTTCCACGGACACTATCTCAACCTCTTCACTGACATACGTAGGACTTAAGAAGTCCATGGAGTCATGCATGTATTCTGATTGGCCGCTGGTTTCCTCATGAATGACAGGTGCCTTGCCAAGAGGAAGGAGGGACAGTGAGGACAGGATACAGTCACCCGTGTGAGGAGTAGGTGCTGGGAGGAAAAGACAAAAACAGATGTGATATTGAAAGACTACTTCGGGCGGGCGGTCTCAATAGGCCCAGTCAATCACTCCCATTAGCTTTCAGATTGAATTAAGTAACCAATGAAAAATGGGTTTAACCAGGGACTGACAGTACAGGACAAGCTGATCTATAGTGGTTCTGAAAGACTCATTTCTCCAGTTGAAACTACTAACAGCACTATTAATAATACAAGTGAATGATATTAAACACAAATAACCAAAACTGAACCAACATGACAAGTAAAATGGGCAAGTCCTTTTTTCTCCAAATCAAAACAAACTTTACATATTATATGCCACATTATTAAATTAAAAGTATTTAGGTTCCCACACTGCTAATCATGCCAGAAAGCACCTATATTAAAAATTACACCATGTAACAAATTTTTATTTTTATTTTGTTCCTGGGTACAAAGTGCGTTTTCCTAACCCGTTATGCCTAAAACAAACA
>JAAGVU020000061.1:15881993-15901678 GCA_011763525.2 Mormyrus iriodes
TATACTTTTACAACATAAGCAATTAAGAAATAACATGTATTGTCCAGGAACAAAATTTGTGTTACATAGTGTTATCCAAGAGGACAGAAATGCCCACCAGGTGTAACCAGCTGTCCAAGACATTTGTAGTGCTGTAGGAGGGTCCTCAGCTGCTCTGGGGGAGAGCTACACTGCACACACTCCTCCAGGACTGAGGGGGCAGCAGTGAACAAGGACACCAACTTAGGGAAAGAAGCAGAACAACACATAATTGTCCCTTCAACTCTAAACACACAGAAAAGCATGAACATTAACTACTCAGAAAGCTAAATGACCCCATTTTCACAAAGTGCTTTCATTCGTAAAGGCACTGATATTACCTGTTTGAGGTCTGGTATTGAGAGAAACTGCTCCAGTCTGGAGAGGAGCTCCCACACCAGATTCTGCAGGGCTGTGTCATACTTGGGTCCATACTCCACTGGGAACACCTCCTGATGGAACGAGACAGTGATTAATGGTGCATGGTATCATCGCTGATAAACACACATGCTCCTTACATTGCCTCACAGTCGACAGCGATTAGCAGAAAATAGACAAAGACGTTACCTTGAAAAAGTAATCTCTTGCCACTGAGTCCTTTAACAGGACCTGAACCATATCCAGGAAGTTTGCTCTTGACACTTCCACCTCTGAGTCGCTTGCCTGAATCACAGCACAGCAAGCAAACAGCTCAAAACTACAATTAACTGGAATCATAATTACCAAAGGTAAACTCATCCCATGTAATAAATAACCCACTATAGCAGACCAAAGTGTCTATGTATATATACATCAATACGCCTTAGTTTGGGCCTGTCTTAAGTGCAGTAATAATAGCTGCAGCGTGCTTTCAAAAGTTGGAATATAGACAAAAAAAATGTGTTTCAAATAAAAACACTAAACCTAAAAACCATTACTGTTGGGAATACTGTAGTAAAAACTGAAGTTACGCAAGACCTAGCCTTGTGCCCTGTGCTGCCTGAAATATGCTCAGAGGAACCCTGCACTCGTTGGCAGTTATGGAAAATGGCTGGATGGACAAGGGTAGGAATGCTGCAATAAATTATGTACTCTGAGTATAAAAATCCCTATATTACCAGCCTCTGGGCCAGTACAGTCCTCGTAAAATGGTTTTGCTGATTATTATAAATGCCTGAATGGCTATGTAGCTGGAATATTCATCTGCAATCCATGGTTTAACCAGTAGGGCTATGGCTTGTCATGTAACTGTCCAACAAGTATGCAAAACTTTAAATGATGGACTTTAGCGGTAAGTGGGGGATAAGCTTAACCAGTACCCATCTCCTTCATTACTCTGATATTGCACTCCTGATTTTAAGCAACAAACATTACCCATATGATTTAATTAACTGATTGACTGACTGATTATGGAGACTATCCCATAACCAGTCCCGAGATTGCGGTTTAGCACTGGAGATACAGGCCCTTACACCTGGGTGCTCATGGGCTCCATTATGGTGGCTTATCCTCTCCAGATGAGGCCCGATGCTTTGGGGGTCTGCGGGATCCTCACCTTGGCAGATCTCAAGAACCAGCTGAAACAGAATCAAGACCCATTTAACCACCTTCACCTCATCCGGATACTCCACCCACTACCCTTATTGTTCACCATTTCCTCACACATATTCCTGCAAAGGAGCATCATTAGGCTTAAATCCAAAACACAAGAAGATAATATACCATCAAACAGCACTAATCTTTCGAAGTTTCTGTTTTCTCACCCTTGCACGCAGTCCCAAAACGAGCTGCGCTCTCTGTCTGTAACTCAGCAGCTCTGGGACGGTCTCCGTGACCAAAGACACAAACTCCTCCAGCTTCCCATAATGCATCACATCTCTTCTCTGAGCCACCTGCCACATGGCGGCAGACAGCAGCCGTAAAGGTGGAACCACGAGTCGGAGCGAGGAGAGCGGGAGAAAGGGATCTAAAAAAAGAAGGCTATCAGCACTAGCTTGGCCACACACAATTTTTTTACTACACACTGAGAGAAATAGCACTTCAAGCTACACGCTAAAGACATATGTCATACATACATATATAAGTGCACATATGACCATTCAGAAGCAGAATAAAGCAATTAAATCATACCAGTAACTTGTCGAACTTTCAGGAAATGAAGTATATGACGCACACTACGGTAAGTTGGAAGTTTTTATAACAGCATTTCATAAACATTTTTTCAATAGTCGATAGACCGAAACTTTTGGAACGTGGCGGGCACTAGAAAATGACAGAAAATCCTGATATCAACATAAAAAAGAAAAACTCATCGCTACGTACTTATAACACGGTTAGGCTTTTCACCGTCATGTAACTTTTTTATGTTTTGTTTCATCTTGATCATGCTTATCACCTCAGTCTCAAAATTGCAATCACTACCCACGCAGCCGTTCCTGAGTTAGCCTTCGATTTGTAATGTCAGTAACCAGACATGTAACAACTACACGACTCTTTTCATTAAACCGCTTTTCGAAGTTGAGAACATGTGACTTCTCACACTTGCTATATTCCGGTTCTTATCATGCACGATATCAGGTGATCAAATATTCAGTTACCCACTTAGAGGACGGTCTTGAAATACCAGTCATGAATGTATATGTACAGTTGCCGAAGCTAACCAAATAACGAAGTAACAGCTTAAATGTGTTTTTAAAAGTTAACTTGCCACATACCTACGACGCCCGACACTGAGGCACTGGGAACTTCCATTATAACAGAGACTTTAGTAATGCCTGGTCAAACACACAAAACAACTGAAATGCTAACAGCAGTGCACAAGATCTCTATGTCAAAGGTTTTACTTCCGGTATTAAAGAGGTGCTTTTCAAAATAAAAGTTTTTAGGTGACGCTGCATTCCACTGTACCGGTAAAATCTAACAAAATATATAATCTTATTTAGACAATTTTATTATAACGTCAGGTCTTTTTCATATCAGTAAACTGACACCATCGAGTTCCGTTTCCTGGGTTTGGTTTAAAGATCATTCCGTTTATAATTCAGAATATTATATACATACATATTATACATTTTATATTTTACCTTTTATTTGGCTTTTTTTTTAACGCGAACCCAATTTAAGCATAACAGGTACAATTTAATAATTTTCACGACCACATAAATTCACATCTCAAAAAACAAGTAAACCTGTAGTGAACAGCTAAAAAAATCCTATTACAATCTTTCAGACACATTTGTAGTGAAGCATACAACTTGGGCAAACATCGATAGTTTGCTTCCACTAGGAAGCTTTTTTTACTCATCATTCTCAAGTCTTCAATGACTTCTCTTTAGCTAGTTCAGTTGCTTTGAAATGTATGCCGCATGGCAACATGCCACAGAAAGAAAATATTTTCCCTGAGCTTTGCAGACACCATTTTCCCCGCTAGTTATCAACCTGGGACTGTGCAGGTTGCAACTGGATCTCTTAAGAATACAGTTCATCTAGAAAAGTTATTCCCCCCCCACATTTAATAAATAACCATACAGATCTTAAACTTATCACAAAGTAATATTGCAGTGAATGCACAGAATACAATGCAAAGCAAAACCATTTCCTGTCACATCTCAGCTGCCAGCCCCTGTATGATTTCACTGATGCATCTTCAAAAGACACAATCTCTGCACTGGAATGGCTTGTATGTATCACTTCAGCTGAGGGGAGTCACAGAAATTTATTTCACAGTCCTAGCACTTATAAGGCCACTCTTCCGTGTGAGCTCGCCAGTGTACTGTCAGATAGCATGACTGAGTGAAACTCTTTCCACAAGGCGGCAGCAATATGGGCGTTCCCCTGTGTGATACCGCTGGTAAACCAACAGTTTCCCAGAAGGTAGAAAACTCTTCGCACATTTGCAACAGAGGGATAGTCTATCTCCCGTGTGAATTAGCTGATGCCTTGTCAAGGTCAAATACAGCAATAAATCAACGTGCCACTAGAGGGAGCTCGTGTGACACCAGTGGTAAACATACTATAGTTTTAGAACCACTGTTCTAGATAAACCTCCCATGTTTGTCCAGGGACATGTTTCAGAAGGCAGGATTTCTTGCCAGCCGGATAGCTTTTTGGTTTAAGGTAGTCTGGCCAAAATGTAAGTGAACAAAGATAAAGTCCATTTAAACTGGGGTACCTTAAACCTGACAAGTTATCCGGCAAAGCAAGAAATACTGCTTTATGAAACAGGCCCCAAGTGTCCTCAGTTTTTGTAGCACCGTAGGAGATTCTTTATGCAATCTGAGTGTGACATGGACTGGGTACACTCCTCAAGGACTGAGGGGGTAGTACTAAGCCAAGACAAAAAGATCTGAAGGTCACTCTCAGTTTTCTTATTTACTAAACTGAAATGGTCTGATTGCAGTGTTCCTATAAAACAAAATGACTGGATCAAGTCAAATAAATTCTGCAATCCTCAGAAATACACAAGACTGAAGATTTATAATATAATATAATATAATTCTAGAATCATTATTAAATTTAAATAATGTCCAACTGAGAACAAGTGCATTTTTCTGAAAGCCTTAACGATGAAATTTTCAAAAATCATATAACAGAACTATTGTCATTCAACTTATAGAGAAAAATGGAAATAAAAACTTCTGCTAAGGTCTATGACCATTCTATCACAACATAATCAAAATTATGCTGCAACAATAATCCAAATATGAAATCATTGTGTTCAGAACTCACAATGGCCAAAACATTTGGCCTTTGGATGTATAACATAATCCCCTTACATAATTCAAATTTTGTTCTGTGGTTAACACAATACCTATTACTGCCCATTACTACATTTCAACATTTCATTATTTAAATACTAACAAGACTGTCAAGGTATACTTTGCTACCTGTTTGAGGTCTTTTATACGCAGCAGCTCTTCCAGTTTGAACAGTAGCTCCCGCAGCAGATTCTGCAGGACAAACGTCATACTATGCTCCATATTCTACTGGGATCACCTTCTGCAGGGGGGCAAAAATGAGGCTAGTCGAAAGGGGTGAGAGAGTGCTACCAGGTACAGGCAGTCAACTCACCTGGAAGAAGTGATCCCTCTCTGCTGAGCCCGTCAGGAAGGTTCGAACCAGCTCTTGGAAGCTAGCTCCCGATTCCTCCAAACCAGCATTATCAGTCTATGGCATGACTCTGTACTTTGGTCAAGGAGTCACAGCTACACACAGCCATTAGTACATGTATACATACATCCTTAAGCTGTTTCCTCCTGCACTCTGAAGACATATATTTAGGCAATTAAATCCAGTTATCTATCCACCCATTTCCTATAACTGCTTATCCTGTTCAAGGTCGCGGGGGGATCTGGAGCCTACAAGCACAAGGCAGAAAACAACCCAGGACGGAGCACCAACCCATCGCAGGGCACACGCACACACCATTGGGCAATATGGGCAATTTGGCAACTCTAATTAGCCTCAGCATATTTTTGGACCATGGGGATAAAACCAGAGTACCCTGAAGAAACCCCACAACAATATGCGGAGAACATGCAAACTCCACCCACATGTAGCCATGGTCAAACCCTGGTCGCAGAGGTGTGAGGCAACAGTGCTAACTACTGCACCACCATGCTGCCCCTCCACTTAGCTAAAGAAAATATAATGACCAAAAAATTAATGAACAGTATCAAATGGACAAGACTAACAGTTAAAAAGGAACATGAGCCTTAAATGGCCTGATATGATAATACAGCATTTAACTGCTGAAATTAGTAGCCCTTAAAAGTGGCTTGAAACTATTATATTTTAAATTTCTTGTTTAAATTATCTTATGTAGCGACATTCATATCTGGAATCAATAACAACAGTGGAAACATAACAGGTTACAACTGGTCTCACATAAAAATAACCAAACTAAGTGTTTGAATGACGTACAGTAGGGGACCAAATCCTGTCAGGTGTGACTGTATAGCATCATTAATACACTGAGAAAAATAACAATATTACTAGAACATCTACTGGATTCTATTTAAATGACAAGGCAACAGCTGTGGTTTTTGCTTGTCTGTAGCAGCACATAAATATCTGTTGCATCTACACACCAGTATTATCTTTGTCTGTTGTTAATATTGTTTCCATCGTAGCAGATCTTTGTGGAATTTGCAACGAAACAAATAATAGTAGGGTTTATTCTGACCCATAAAGGTCAATGACGTTTTCCATATTAGCACTTACCCTAGCTTTAATATCAAAAGCCTATGCATCTGTGTCTTAAAGGTTGGACTTAATATCCTTTGAACCAAATGTTAAATGTGATTTCCAAGCATCTGTAGAGAGTATAGATAGAGAATTTGAATATAAGCACAAAGCAGAGTATTATTACACTGTGACACATCCAAATGGTGTCAGGGTTGCCAGCTTTGATCAGCTGGCTGGCATGATATTTTCAATTTGAGAGAAGTCTACATACACATTTACATGCATGTAATAGTTTTATTACCTGGTAAATAGTCTGTAGGGTTTGTAAACTAGCCCAACACGTTTGCTGTAGCTAATTTTAGGTTTATAATTAATGGAATAATATAGATTTGTTGTAAGATTTCTTGCATGAGCGTGAGTCTGAAAGCATGTCACGCCAGATGCGTGAGAGCTGGCAACTGTGTGGTGTTCTGTTAATAGAAGGTATACACCAAGGTCCCATCTTTCTGTTTTAATTTTGCATTTATAATTACACATATTCCATCTCCTGTAATTGTTTATACAGTTCAGGATGACAGCGAGCCTGAAGCCCATCTCAGCAATTACATGGTTTGATACAGCAGTTACCTTACATGTTGTAAGAATATTAATAACTGTTCTTAACGAGGCCTGGCGCTTGACATTTTGAACTCCATCACAGAGCACAAAGTAACACACACTACAGACAATTTACAGATACCAGTCTACTTGCATGCCTTTGCATGGATGCTGTGGATGTCCGCCATGCACCATGCTGGGGCATCATTGGGGAGGGAAAGCTCTGTGGCAGCACTGTACTGTATTTAATATTTCACGAGGTGAAATACAGGTGCCCTACATTACCCTATAGAGCCAGAAATAACCTGTGGTATTCATATTGTCCAGGGCCTTCATTTCCCTTAGTGAGGCCTTGTTCCCACAGGAGCTAGATGTACAAGCACACTTTTCAGCAGGCTGATGTTGGCTACTTCTTCAGTTACGGAGCCATAAAGTCTCAAGTGTGTTCTGAATGTCAGAGTAAATAGTTTACACTGAATGGAGAATAAATGGTTTGTACCAGATATTCTCAAATTCCTGTCAAATATTCTCCTTACGGATTTGATTGCCTGAGGGAGGAAACGCCCTTAGAAACACACACACAACTTTGAAGAACTCAAAATGAAATGTCTCGCTGCAAGAAAGTGTTATATATATATATATATATATACACATGGAGTAGGTCTCCCCAGTGTCTAAAACGAGGCTGTAAGAACATTTCAGGTGAGACTCATGCAGAGAGTTATAGTGTCTGTCATGTCATTCAGATTGAACAAGTTAAAAGACATTTCTTTAACTATAAAACAGATTTCACTGGTTTAGTCACAATTACCTATGTTCTACATACTTTTTAATCCCAGTCAACTGTTAAACACTTTGGTGCAGTGAACAAGTCTCCAATGTCCAGTAAAGAATCATACCTTTCTTATTAGTCATTTACTCTTCAATCCGAATTTTTAATAAAAACAAAAAATATATAATTTGTCTAAAATATCCACTGACTGACAACTAATCCAAATAAACGACGACTTTGCAGGTCCTCCTTTTAATGCTGCAATGAGAATAGTAATGAAGTTGGAAGAATTATAACAGATTTGACTCTTAAGGGCATAAATTACACAACAATGGGCCCATTACATTTGCTGGAGATTGTCATCGTTTCCTATTTAACTTACTGTGAGCATGTGGGTGCATTTCAGTACCACCAGGTGGAGACATGAGTACTACACGTCAGCACTGAAGCCAGCAAGTACAAAAATGAATTTCCCTAGTTGCATCTACTGTGCTGAAGGAGTACTTGAAGGCTATAATGGTAGTTACTGTTTGGGCTACACCCTGCAAAAGGATAAGAGCAATATATGTTTTGAAAGTGTTGATATGGGAGCACCGGGGTGACATCGACATGGGTCCAGGAATGAGCCTCTGAGCCTCAAATCATCATCAAACACTAGCATGAGTCAAAGATGGTTCAGAAGTTCCATATCCAAAAGCCCATGCCAGACAGAAAACAGTAAATTTACATCTGTAACATGAGCCTTAAAACAAAGACGTCACACTTTGTAATCGCTGTGCAAATTCACAAACCTGTGATCAAATGTTCACTTTCAATCAGAACCTCTGCACACAGATCAGCAGAAATTTTCAGTGAGCCTTAAATTTACCATTAAAACTTCATCAGCATTACAAAAAGTGCAAATGAATTACGTTACGCCATCTTACTTACTCAAAAGTTATACATTGCATTTGAAGTAGCAAATAAATCATTCTACGGAAAAAAGATTAAATGCTAACCAAGGGATTAGGGAACAAGGACTCATTTAAGGGACCATATCGATTTGATTTTATTCTGCTGATTTCACCTGGCTAATGACTGTAATGACTACAAATATACAATATTATTTTATGCAATTTGATCTTTATTTAATGTTTATAGCTTGTTACTGTGTCCATGTAATATAGACTAAAATTTCAGATGTGGCAACATGTTCCATTATTTAAAACAAATGCTCACACTCACACACACACACACACACACACACTCACACACACACACCAGCTCAGTTCTTCTCCATGTGAGTTCGCTGGTGCTTCTTCAGAAGACATAGCCGGTTAAAAGCCGCCCCACACTCTAAGCACTGAAATGGCCTGTCCTCACCGTGGACCTCCATGTGTCTTTTCAGCTTGGTCGAGCAGGAGAATGTCTTCCTGCACTGGGCGCAGGCGTACGGACGCTCCCCTGTGTGACTCCGCTGGTGCCGGGTCAGGTCCGAGGAAGACCTGAAGCTCTTCTCGCACCGGGGGCAGCTGTAGGGCCGCTCGCCCGTGTGGGAGCGGTGGTGCAACAGAAGCTCTCTGGATGAGAGGAAGGTCTTGCCGCACTGGGAGCACACATATGGCCTCTGACCCGTGTGGATGAGCTGGTGCCGGGACAGGGCGGTGGACTTGGCGAAGCACTTGGAACAGTGGGAGCAGCAGTAGGGCCGCTCACCGGTGTGTGTCCGCCAGTGCTCGTTCAGGGTCCGCTTTGTCTTGAAGCTCTTGCCGCACTGGCTGCAGAGATATGGCCGGTCTTCCGTGTGACACTTGTGGTGCTTTGAGAGCTCACCCGAGGAGAGGAAGGTTTTGTCACACTGCGAGCAGCGGTACGGCCTCTCCCCAGTGTGGATGCGCTGGTGCCGGATAAGAATGGAGAGTTGGGTGAAGCTCTTCTGGCAGTGGGGGCAGTGAAAGGGGCGCTCCCCTGTGTGGGTGCGCTTGTGCTTGGCCAGGATCCACAACTGGGTGAAGCTCTTGCCGCATTCAGCACAGCGGTGCGGGCGTTCGCCGCTGTGGTTCAGCTGGTGCCGCTTCAGGTCTGACAGGCGCGTGTAACCTTTCTCGCACTGCGAGCACCGGTACTGCCTCCGGATGGCATGCGTCTGCTTGTGCCTGGCCAGTTCTGACTGGGAGGCGAAGTCCTTGGCACAGAGCGAGCAGCGGTGCGGGCAGTCACCCCTGTGGGCACGCTTGCGATGCAGGCTCAGGAAACCCAGCTGAGTGAAGCTCTTCCCACACTGGGAGCACAGGAAGGGTCGCTCGCCCGTGTGCGTCCGCTCATGCCTCGCTCGATCCCATGAATTCTTGAAACTCTTCTCGCACTGGCCACAGGGAAATGGCCGTTCGCCTGTGTGGATCTGCTGGTGCCGGGCGAGGTCCGAGCGCGAACGGAAGTTCTTCCCGCACTGGGGGCAGGCGTGGGACTTGGAAGCCCCCGCACGGGTCTGTGCGGGACTCTGAAGATCCTGGGGGCTCTCCGCTACCTGGCTCTTGGCTTCGGGGTCTTCAGACCTCAGGAGTTTGTCGTACTCCTCTGGGTGCTCTCTCTCAATGTGCCGATGCAGGTGCATTTCCTCTGCGTGGACGAAAGGGCACATGGCACACGCAAAGACGACTGACGAGAGCTCCGCATTGCCATCTGCTGGACAAGAGAGAAACCATGAAAAGCTCTCAAAAGGCCAGACAAGACCCTTGAGATAACAGCTTTCTACTGCTGTTAAGTGAAACATTTGAAAATTTTCCTGACCCGTTTCAACTCCACCACACCATGCATAAAAAATAAAGTCCTAAATCTAAGAAATATAATTTTTAAAAAGTACAGACTTGCATTCAAATATACATTTCCTTGGAAAGAAATAAACCTATCCCTCTGCAAACTCCTGGAATTAGACTGGACAGAAATGCAACCTGCCTTTGATATTTGGATGGCAAATAGCTGCATTTAAACTCAATGGGGGTAAGTGGACATGTCTGGAAAGCCTAGGGTGACTGTTTTACCATAGAAGTAATAATCCAGGCATACAGGCACCTCACCTGGACCCAGAGTCATGGATTAATGAGGAAATTCGACCACTGCCAGTATGCTGCTGGGAGTGCGTGCACACAGTGGTGAAGTAAGAGATGACCTCAGGGGGGCTAGCGGGGTTTCCCCTCACCTCAGGGGGGCTAGCAGGGTTTCCCCTCACCTCTTATCCGTTTCATCTGTTGATTCAGAGCCGATTCACTTGAGGGCTCAGTGCTGATCCTGAAGAACAACACACACAGACGCAGGGTGTTTCAGTGCCACAGCGCCATGCTGAGGCCCTCTAGACCTTCCACATGTCTGCCATCTCTTACCCGTCCTCTAATGACTCTGCCGGCTCCTCCAGAGGCTTCCTCATGCTGCCTTGTACGGTTTTTTCCTCTTCCTTCTGTTCTGAGGGACCTAAGCTCAAACCACCACTGATCTGGGGGCAACAAACCGCTCCGTTTCCTCCTGCCTGGTTGCTATTCTGATCTCGCTTATGGTTCAGACAGTCCTCTTCACTCTGCCTGTCTCCACAGCTGGTCCGCTCCTCCTGACCAGACTGCTCGCCGTCTTCTGCCCCCTCTTCCATTCCAGTATCTATATCCCCGGCTCCATTTTCGGCTTGGTCCATGCTGGTTCTCAGTTCTACCTCAGCATAATCGGTGCTCTCTATCACAGTCTCTATTTCCACTTCTTGGCTCACTGATGTGGGACTTAAAAAGCTGATGGAGTCATGCAACGTTTCAGCCTGGATATCGGGATCTATCTGCTTAGTGGCGAACACCACTCTGACTAAGGGCGGGGAGGCAAGCACGCAGTCATCCACAGTGGGAATGGTTGCTAAGTGAGACAAAAACAGGTGTCAACAGTGTAACCTATTGTACCAGTCCATGTAAACAATGCTCCTGTCAAAATAAGAAGGAAAAAAACTAAAGCAGTTACACGGTGTCAATAAGGTGAGCCAGATTAGTGTAGCAAGTCCAGATCAATAGGATGGTAATTGGAACTGGGCCGAAGGACAGATCCACACATGAAAAGTTAACAGAATATTAATATTAACAGAAATTCCACGTTGTCTGAATGACAGATTGTTTGCTAACATTTTTGTCTTGAAAACTGATCATCCTCAGCACTATTTTCATTGTCGACATGCCAATTGTGCTACTGGTATGTTTCCAACTTAAAATTGTTGGTACAACACTTGAAAGATTTCATATTTATCTAGATAATAAATTTTGGTAAAACTACAGTTAATACCCAACAGTGCAAACCTAAGTCCACAATTTGCTGGAACAGAATTAAGATCCTTAAGAATTAAGAAATATGAAGAAAAAAAAACTCATTTTTAAATGAATTTCAATAACAGAACAAATAATTCAGATCTCAGCTAATTTGCAGAATACATAATCACTGTCAGTATATTATAACTACATAACAGATGGACTTTGGATTTTTACACAGTTTCTAAAAACTGGTACAATGGTTAATCATTGCTAAACAGAAATTATGACATTTTTCAATTGGTACCAAAGTAAAATAGACCATTGTCCAAATAACAGAAGCACACATGAACAAACTACAACAACCAAACTGTAATGTACATAGGAAGACCTGCAAGCTGTACGAAAATCTAAATATCTAAGCACTGTTTTTCTTGCACTGTGGTGATTGTAGCTAAGGAAAACAAGGGCGTGCTCTGAAGTTGTACATTTGGTAATCCTACCATTTGTCTCCAAGTGTCCATAACATTTGTAGTGCTGGAGCACGGTCTTGAGCTGCTGTGGCTGAGATATGGATTGCACACATTCCTCCAAGACTGAGGGGGCAGTGCTGAGCCAGGAAACAGTCTGACAGAAAAATGTGAAAACAATGTTGATGCTTACAAGAGCATTGAACGGTGGGTTTTACAATAACCATGTTTTCTCCATGACAAACCATGAAGATGGTTCCTGGTATCAGGACTGACATCTGGACACGAGACTGTCATTACATTTGTTTGTGTTTACATACAAACAGCAAGAACCTTGTAGAAGGACATTTTACACAGTGCATTTGTCAAATTTCCTCTTCTGTATTGCAGTTTTTAGTAAAATATTGTCAAGGAAGAATCTTAAGCGCAGAGCTGCAATATTTGCTTTTATAGGTTACATAGGTCTGAATTTAGATGCTAATTTAAGTGTACACACAAATAATATGCTGAATTAATGTAATATGGAAAAAAATTACGTGATTCTTTTGACAGTCTATATACCCTGGGAATCTTGGATATTGCACTTGTACCTGTTCAAGGTCTGGTACTGGGAGGAACTGCTCCAGCCTGGAAAGGAGCTCCCACACCAGGATTTGCAGGGCCATGTCATACTTGGGTCCATACTCCACTGGGAACACCTCCTAATGCAGAGAGACAGAGAGAAAGGAATGTGTGGGTGTAAATATAATAATGGAAAATGAATATACAGTGAAAAAGGTCAAATCAAATCAAATCACTTTTTTTAAAGCACTAGAAAGAGTGAACTAGTGTGTGAAAGTCTTGGGTCACGAGTTCCCATTTGCAGTGTGGTACATTAAATAAATTCAACTGTCTGAAAAAAAGAAAAGAAAAAAAACATCTGTAGAAGAGTATACTGTTCATAAAACTGTACAACAATATACAACTTCACATGTGCACAAATGCAACAGTATAATACACAATATAATACAACATCCGTAGAGTGTGCATGCAATATACCCCATAGTCCAAAAAACATGCTAAGGTTAGAGCCGCTAAATTCCCCACAGGCATGAATGGTGTGTGTGTGCCCTGTCATGGATTGGCATACCATGCAGAGTTATTCCCACACAGTTTGTATCAATCCACCAGGTCCTAAATCCAGACCCAAGGCGATAAATATGAATTAATGTTACTGTGATTTTCATCTTAACTGTGTTCAGTTCTTCTGCATATAGATGCGACAACTTGTTTTAATTAATTTACACAAGGGTATAGATACAGTACACCATAGAGCAGGCAGACAGACTGTAGGTGTAACAGTACAGTTTACTCCACTTGAGGCATTCACTAGTGCAGTGGGGAGTGGGGGTGGTGACTTGGAGAGTAGCTGATATTAGTTGGAGTTCAGCATCCTGGTGACCTAATGGAAGAAACTCTCCTGGAGCCTGCTGGAACAGTTCTTGATACTGCGGTACCGTCTGCCTGACAGTAACAGGGTGAGCAGCAGGTGGCTGGGGTCCCCGATTTATGCAGCTTTCCTCCAGCACCGCCTGGTGTAGGTGGCCTGCAGGGGTGGTAGCTCCCCTCTGATGACCTGTTTGGTAGAACACACCTCCCTCTGCAGTGCTTTGCAGTTGAGAGCAGTGCAGCTCCCGTACCAGGTGGTGATGCATCTGGTTAGTAGGCTCTCAATAGTGCATCTGTAAAACGTCTTGAGGATGCAAGGGCTCAGGCCAAACCTTTTCAGCCATCTTCTTAGGTAGAAGATGCTCTGCTGTGCCTTCACTGCCTCAGTGGTGTGTACTGTCCATGTGAGGTCCCCTGTGATGTGCACACCGAGGAACTTAAAGCTAAATGACCATCTCCACGGGTAGTCCTGTTGATGGAGATAGGGGTGTGTACTCCTCCCTGCTTCCTCAAGTACACTATCAGCTCCTTGGTCTTGGCATTATTGAGGGCGAGGCAGCTGGGAGACCAGTACGTCAACGCTCTGGCCTCCTCTCTGTAAGCGATCTCGTCGCCATTGGAGATGAGACCCACCACTATCGTGTCATCTGCAAACTTCACGATGATGATGATGGAGCTGTCTGTGGCCACACAGTCATAGGTGTATAGGGAGTACAGGAGACAACTCAGTACACATCCCTAGGGGCTCCCATGTTGAGGATCAGTGTGGAGGAGGTGGAATCTCCCAATCACAATTCAATGAATAGAGAGAACGATGGTGTTGAATGAAGAGCTGTAATCCACAAACAGCAGTCTCACATGTCTGCCCCTTCTTTCCAGGTGGAAGAGGACGGCGTGCAGGGACAGGACTATGGCATCATACGTGGATCAGTCCTGGCAATAGGCGAACTGTAACGGGTCCAATGGGACAGGCAAGGTGGAGCAGGTGAAGTCCGTGATGAGTTTCTCAAAGCATCTGCTGATGATGGGGGTCATGGCAACAGGGCGCCAGTCATTAAGATTAATGGTTGAAAATGTCCATGAACACTCCAGCCAGCTGATCCACACACACTCTGAGGACCCGCCCAGGGATGCCATCCAGTCCAACAGCCTTGCGAGGGTTAACTCGCGTCCTTCATCCTCGGAGACAGAGAGCAGGAGGACGTGATCAGTGGCATGCAGTCTCTCTGGGTGGGCGACGTCGTTTGCCTCAAAGTCTATGGTCTGTAACAGTGTTCAGACCCTGCCACATGCTTCAGGTGTCTCCCTTAAGTTGCAGTTCCACCTTGTCCCTGTATTCACGCTTGGCAGCTTGTATCGTTTCACGGAGGGCATAGCTGGCTTTCTGGTATTCCCTGAATTGCCAGAGTTGTACGTGGCAGTTCGTGCACTGAGAGCTGCACAAACCTCATGGATTATCCAGGGTTTTTAATTGAGGTATACGGGTGTTGTTTTGGATGGAACAACATCCTCAATGCATTTCCTGATTAATCCACAGACTGATTCCACATTTGTCGACATTCCGCGTAGCCTTGGAAAACATTTCCTAGTGCATTTCCTGTGCGATTGTATGCCTCCCAGAAGGGAGTTTAACAGTGATCCAGAGTCCGGTTTCCGCGTGATACAGCTGATGTACTGAAAGTATTTGGCCAGTACCTTCCTCATGTCCCCTGCCATAATGAACGTTGCCTCCGGGTGCACGGTTTCCTGCTTGTTGATCACGCTGTGCAGTTCCCCGACTGCCAGGTCTGTGTCAGAATGTAGACAGCCATAGCAATGGCTGCTGAGTATTCCCCCGGTAGCCAGAAGGCCAACATGACCATCAGGTATTCCAGGTCAGGAGAGCAGAAGGACTTAAATGTGTACGCTCCTACAATTACACCAGGAGATGCTGATCATAAAGCATACCCTACCTCCTCTGCTTTTCCCCGCGGGGTCCCATGTCCTGTCCACATGGTGCACAGAAAACCCTGGAGGCCCAATGGTGGGGTCTGGTACCTCCTGACAGCCAGGTCTCTGTGAGGCAGATAATGGAGTAGTCCAGTGTCTCTCGCTGGAATAAGATCTGTGCCTGGAGCTCGCAGAACGTTAACCAGAAGTATGCTCGGGAGAGGAGGCCAGTTGATACGCGGTCTCAGTCTGACCGGAACGCCGGCTCGTTGGCCTGTTCTCCTCCTCTGACGGTGTTTCGGTAAATGGGCAGCTCCGATGAATGGAAACATTTCTTGTTGCCCAGCAGAACATCACCAAACAACGGGTCCTTGTTGAAGAACTCAAAGTCTGGTGTGTGGTGAGCGATCGCTGAACTGATGTCCAGCAAAGTTTGGTGGTCATATGTAAACTTAGAGATAAGTTGCTGTAAGCGAGGTAGACAGTAAAAACATGGATAATAACATAAAAGCGCTGCAGTGTAGGAGCTCACAACACGGCAGCCATCCTTGGTCCCATCTTGATACATTCGTTATTGTTTAATAATGATTTTAGTTCTCTTATATCATTATAATTTAAAAACCTGCTATACTGTATTCACAACACTGGTCTTATTTATACATGCCAACAAATCCATCTCTGATAGAGACACAGACCCACTTACTATTTTGAGCATACATTATAAATCATTTTTTCCCCATCTCTCATCAACAACCCATTCATTTTAAGTAGAAGCATACAGATGGGTTTCTTTTAATTTCTCTTTGGACAAATACTGACAACACCTTTTACAGGATGAAAAATAAGTATACAACTCAGCTACGAAAGCACGATGATATGGCTTCCCGACCTGGAAGAAACGCTCTCTCTCTGCAGGGTCTTTCAGAAGCGTCTGAACCAGCTCCCAGAAACTAGCTCCGGACTCCTCCACCTCCGCATGAGCACTCTGAAACACAACGAACAGACCACACAGGTCAGAGTCACATGCGGACTCTTAAAAAGATGAACACAGTCACATGTACATGTGACTAACCAGGAAGTAGAGCTGCATTTCAGATACTTTCTCCTTTCGGGCAGGTCACTTGGTCCCCATTTTTATGGACTAGCCTAATTCTACCTTTTTTTAATAGAGGTCAGATCAGTGCCCCTACTAATATGAGGTCCAGCAGAAAAGACTGACTTTTAGGTTTTATAGGACAAAAAATGAATGGCGTTTGGCTCAGGTGTTAGAGATGCGGTGTTTGTGATTAGGAAGGCTGCCGGATTGAGGCCCAGTGTCAGACGAGTGATTTCACTACTGACCCCCTGAGCAAGACCTATAACCCCCAAATGCACCAGGAACAGTAGCGCACCAATGTAGAAATTTTGGCAGTGAACAATAAATACCTCTTTTGTCTCATTACTGGTACCGATTTCTGTGGTCCACAAATCTGACGTGAAACTGATGTAGGTAACATTACTTAAGATCCCGTGAATGTGTGCAGCATCAATATCATATAACGTAGGCAGTAAGACAGCAGCAAAATATCACCAGCTAGGAAGACTGTAGCAAGGCTCTAAATGGTGAACAAGCTGATAAAATCCTTCATCTCCACTATGGATGATGGCTGATCATCCAATGCAAGCATGTCTATTATTTTAGTAATGTCATAACCGTGTTTCCCCGAAAATAAGACCTACCCAGAAAATAAGCCCTAGCATGAGTTTTCAGGATGCTCGTAATGTAAGCCCTACTCGAAAAATAAGCCCTAGCTACTATCCCATGGATTGTACGGTAACTACGGTAGAATGAGATGAGATGATACGTTATGTATGTAAACAGATGAATAGGAAATAATATTTTGATCCCCAGACAAGATGAGTGCAAAAAGACTACAGGAGGTTGTGACTTGGGTGAAGAATTCATGGGCTAAAATCGCCGACAGTTGCGTTGCCAGTGCACTACGAGCAGGCTACATGGACAAGAGGTGCTCATTTAAGGAAAGCGCTATTGCTAGACATGAGAGATTGGGCCACTGATTCTAAAGGAAATTGAGCTGCGAGAAATTCAGGATGGAATTCAGAGCTTGGAGATTTACGATGATGTTCTAGAAGATGACGACTGTATTTGAATAAATGTACACACAGTAGATTTTTGTTCATGAATAAATGAACCGGTAGATTGTTTACATGGAAAAATATGGTAAGAAGATGATGACTATTTGAATAAATGTGGATTTTTTTTCATAAATACCGGTACATGTACTGTATGGTGGTTTGTTGTACATGGAAAAATAAGACATCCCCTGAAAATAAGCCCTAACGTGTCTTTTGGAGCAAAAATTAATAAGACCCTGTCATTTTCGGGGAAACACGGTAGCTCTGGTGCTGCAATTCATATCAAGTCAGGGAGCATGCGCCGATGCAGCGTGTTGCTGCACCCGCCACATGAAGAAACGCCTCAGGATCCCAGCTGGCAACCCCCTAGGCAGACACACGGTCCTGTCCTACCCTCCGGAGATGGTCATCCATCTGCCGCATCCAGGTGTTACATGGGCGTCCCCTTAGCCTGTTCCAGCCGCTCGGGTCCTCAGCAATGAGGATCCTGCGAGCTGGATCACCCTCAGGGAAACGCGCCACATGGACGAAGTGCCGTAACTGATGCTCCCTCAAAATGCAGGTAATGTGCCTCATTCGGAACTCCCCTAGCAACCACTCGTTCAACGCAAAGTCAAACCAGCTGTACCCAAGGATTCTCCCAAGAGACACAGTACCAAAGGAGTCCAGTCTTCGTCTCAGGTCAGTCCTCAGTCTGCTGCTACCAACCCTGAATATTGACTGAAGTCTAAATATCACTTGGAAATATGGCAAGACTGATACGATGCAGATATCTTGATTTTTAACAAACATCAGCCCATAGTTACATGTTAAACAATATATCATGCATCTCTCTAGGGATCTGATCCTGCTTTATCCAAAAAAGATGATGTATGTTCATTTGGATAAGAGCATCTGCTAGAAAAAAAAATGAAACATTTAGTAACATTTAGTAACCACTAAATACTCAGTGGGAGTGGCTAACTGGATTGGGCTCTCTCTCTCTCTGACACGCAGACATTTAAACCAGTGATCCAGAAGATGATCATGAAGTGCCCATTGAGCCGTGCTTTTAACATCCAAAAACAAGCAAATGCTTTTCCTTCTGGTACTTTTACAAACTACAGATTTTGCAGATTTCTCACCACCTGTTTAAACACTGGCCATTTCTTGCTCTACCGTTAATACAAAAATCCCACTCCTGGATTCTCAAGTATTCAGGGAAATAAAGCTTAAACTCCTCCTAAATAAAATAAATTCAGAACTTTCGTCCTCCGTTATTCTCCTACAGCAAATATGTCAGACCAGGTAAACAATGCGAGTGAAGATCCTACTTTGACCTATTCAAAACACCAGACACACAGCACATCATGACTACTGCTAACGAATCTAACTGGGGTTATAGTTAGTATCCTGACAGCTCACAGAGGCTGGCATGGTGCCAGCTTAATTTAGAGTCAGTTCTGAGAGTCAGCGTGAGTGGGGCTTTCTTTATAAGGCAGTGTAAAAATCATGGCATAAATCGGTATTAGGCTAAAAAGGGATATCTTATTTGTGTATTTAAATGATTAATTAGAATACCATAATGCCAACCATATCAACCAGGAAAGGCTACCATCCCCTGGCCTGGGACAACCCTTCCTCTTTCGCGCACTAGCTCAGCTATCCCCCAGCATTTGGGTTTGAAGCTCAAATATGAGTATATTAGAGGAACAGCTCAGGTTGGACAGTTTGGAAGCAAAGCCAGAGAGGTAAGATTGTACATGTCCACAGCAATGCAGAGGAGAGATGCTGGGTATATTGGGAGAAGGATGCTGAAGATAGAGCTGCCAGGCAAGGACAAGAGGAAGGCCTAAGAGGAGGGTTATGGATGTGGTGAGAGAGGACATGCAGGTGGTTGGTGTGAAAGAGGAAGGCCTAAGAGGAGGGTTATGGATGTGG
>JAAGVU020000061.1:15901778-15938350 GCA_011763525.2 Mormyrus iriodes
ATGCAGGTGGTTGGTGTGAAAGAGGAAGGCCTAAGAGGAGGGTTATGGATGTGGTGAGAGAGGACATGCAGGTGGTTGGTGTAAAAGAGGAAGGCCTAAGAGGAGGGTTATGGATGTGGTGAGAGAGGACATGCAGGTGGTTCGTGTGAAAGAGGAAGATGCAGGGGGCAAGAAGAATTGGAAACTGATGATCCGCTGTGGCTACCCCTAACGGAAGAAACCGAAAGAAGTCTGAAGCTCAAATACCACTTGGAAGAAGACAGCATAAGATCGATGCGCATACAACAGCAAGGTATAAAACATGCACAAATATACACATCATTTGCCTTATCATTTTAATACTTTTAGAAGCAGACAGAAGCCTGCGTGTGTGTGTATTTTAGACTGTCCGAGAAAATTGAGATTCAAATATGTACTTACATCTGTGCACATAGAAAGTGTGGTTGGGGGCCGGATCCTGTCCAGGTGGGGCTGGATGGTCTGGAGGTCTGGAGGGTGCTGGCCACGAAACAGCTCCAGAATCAGCTAAAACAATGGGACAGAGCTGGATGCAAACCGGAAACATAGCTTCTTCAAGACCTTATGCTCTCTTCTTCCTCCTTGTTCTCATTCCATTGGCACAGTTAGCATTTATATAGCTAACTGACGTGTGAATCTGCCATGACTCTTGACAAAACACACCCCCCCACCCACCCATTTAAATTCTCATCATCCTCCTTTCAGGTTTTAGTCACCTTCGCTCGCAAACCAAGAATGAGCTGTGCTCTCTGTCTGTAGCTCAGCAGCTCTGGGACGGTCTCCGTGATCAATGACACAAACTCCTCCAGCTTCCCATAATGCATCACGTCACTTCGCTGAGCCACCTGCCACATGGCGGCAGACAGCAGCCGCAAAGGTGGAACCAGGAGCCGAAGAGCAGAGAGAGACAGATAGGCATCTGAAATAGAAAAAAGCTAAAAACCATAAGCCAATACCCAGCCTTAACACTGACATGCTACACTGTATACCAATTATAACATACACCTTGACTGACAGATATAAATGCAGTGGCTCTAACAAGTATTTACCACCTTTTGACTTTTTCCAAAATACTATCGTGGTAAAACGCAATCAAAATAGAATTAATTGGGATCTACTCTCTAATCAATATTCTAAAATTTAAGTGCATTTTTAAAATCTAAAATTATTAATAAACATTTATAGTATGTTGGTAGAACACCCCAAACTCTTTGCTGTGACTACTGCACTTCAAGACACATGATTTAAATATTTAAACTGAGATCTCCTGAATGTAATTAAGGTGTCACAACACAGTTTCAGGTTAATAACACCTTGCTTGGGAAGGTCCCACAGTCAGTTAGTGCATTTTTAAACAAAAGCAATGTCATGAACTCAAGAGATAATTTAAAATACATTCAAGACACGTTCCTGAAAAATACTATTAGAATGTGGGCATACCAGAAATGACAAGGACTATGAGTGGAATCAAACTAACAAAGGTTTGTGGGGAGTGTAGCACACCAGGTAACTAATCAGCCTGCCACTCAGCACGTGTGCCAGGAGAACCTGCCGATGGGGGCACAAAGTTGCCTATAGCAACCCAAAGAGGATTACAGTCTCCAATGAATGAGATGCTGTTCGTAAGCCCGATATCCAATGTCCAAATGTGTGAAGCTGACAGAGCCTTGCCCAAAGACTCAATCACACTAAAAGCTGTAAATGCTGCAAAATATGCTTCCAAGTACTGATTCAGATGGGTGAATACTAATACAATCTTTTTTGTAATTTTTATATTATAAAATAGTATGTTTGATAAAAAAAGTCACAATTTGTTTATACCATATTTTTCCAGAAAAATCCTTCTTAGAGACACTAATTTAATCTTTTATGAACTTACACATTTTAATTCACATTTTTAATTGTGACATTCTGCAAACCATGTAATTTATGGTACATAATTTTGCACTAATAAACATTAATACAAAAATCCCACTCCTGGATTCTCAAGTATTCAGGGAAATAAAGCTTAAACTCCTAAATAAAATAAATTCAGAACTTTCGTCCTCTGTTATTCTCCTACAGCAAATATGTCAGACCAGGTAAACAATGTGAGTGAAGATCCTACTTTGACCTATTCAAAACACCAGACACACAGCACATCATGACTACTGCTAACGAATCTAACTGGGGTTATAGCTAGTATCCTGACAGCTCACAGAGGCTGGCACGGTGCCATCTGAATTTAAATTCAGTTCTGAGATTCAGCGTGAGTGGGGCTCTCTTTATAAGGTAGTGTAAAAAATCATGGCATGCACAGATGTAAACTGCAGCAATCAGTATGCGACTTTATGTTCCACTAGGTCGAATTTAGATTTGGCAGTCGGTTAGTTATGATATAAATTAAGCCTAATCTAAAACATGCCATCCTAAATTAAGCCTGTCAGACAGCAAAACAGAAACCTAAATTCAGTCTGTCACCACTAACCATTGCATGGCTGTTGGACGGTATCTCATCCGCGATTAAGTTAGCCAGCCGGCTAACCACCCCAAAACATTGCACATAACACTTACTCGGTCATCGCTGATCAGATTTCACTATTAACAGTCTGACTTAACTTTCTAAAGTTAAATCTTCATTGTTTATAATTAACAAGAAATGCTGTAGTGTTTACGGCACATGCAAACCCAGCGCTATCCCTTCCCGTGTACGGCTGCTAGCCTGCCCCGGCTGCGAAGGTGCACCACGCTACCGAAAGCAATACACACCTGCACCGTCTTTCTCCGGGGCACTTTCCGCTTCCATCACTCTGGTTTTACTCACCAAACATGGACAAAACGGGACGAGCAACGTGAAAGAACAGATTACACTAGCCTAGACCAAACAGAGCAGAAACTCAACAGCAGAAAGAAGCTGCTGGGCGCGGGGACGCGCAGGGACGCGACGAGGATGCGCGACGACGTAGCCGCCATGCGGCCACGTGACCGCGATCGCGGAGACATGCGGCACTCCCCACTACGAACAGGGTAAAGTGCGCCTGGGGTGTCAGGTTTATACATGGAGGCCTGTTCGGTGGTGTCATGTGACTTACAGCACTATATATATATATATATATATATATATGAATAAGCACGTGTAGCAGCGATCTGCAGCTGTATAAGATTATTTCATAATGCTTTCCTGAATTTCAGAAACTACGTGTCACTTCTCTGTGTGATTAATTAGATAACTTCCCCAAATAATAATGAAAAAAGAACATATGTATAATACACAACACGGTGCAAACAATGAAATATAGTGCTAACAAATTAAGAAGTACAGAGTACACAAACAGAATAGTAAAGAAATGACTGATATATTAGTTGGTGGTTTAATACAACAGATAGCACTGGACTACGGCAAAGATAGGATGCTTTCGTGACTTGGCATGTGGGGGTGGGGAGTGGCATGTTTAGGCAGATTTATACTTCTACGTAGGTTCTCCGCAGTAGGTTGCCGCATAGCCTATAGCCTGACGCCTGTAGTTACATTTCTGGGAATATGTGCATCAGGCTACAGCGTAGGGTACATGGCTACACCAAAGTGATTGCATAGATTCTATGCAGAAGTATAAATCAGCCTTTAGTAGGAGGTGTTATAGTGTCTGGTGAAGTTTGGAAGGATCTGCAGTAGCACTTCTGGAATGAACCAGTGGCTAAATGTCATGCCAATCAAAAACATGAGGCTACGCGGAGTTACCAAAGTGTGTGTGTGTGTGAGACTGTGCCCTGTGATGGGTTGGTGCCCCATTCTGGGTTGTTCCCTGCCTTGTGCCCATAGTCTCTGGAACAAGGTGCAGACCCCCTGTGACCCTGGATAGGATAAGTGGTTACAGGAAATGAATGAATAAAGAGCTTACGTGATTTGGGTAAAACACATAGTCATATGTTATTTTTAAAAAACCTTTCCGCATGGGTATCCCCGCAACCATGTTGCAATCATGGAGTGGCATCCACCTGAGGGTGCACCAGGGAGCTCAGCCCTGAAGGAAACGGGATGCCACCCCCTCACGAAACTTGCCGGGGCGGGTCTTTCACAATAAAGTTTTCAAAACGGGGCCTGCGAAATGTATACGAAAATACGACACAATCTGTTAAAAAATAAGGAGCATGTAACCCCGCTAAACAGAGTCTAGAACCGCCTATGGATGCGGATTTATTAATTTGAGCACCTTTATGCACCTTTCGGCACACTTGCAAACCCGGTTCTGCATTGGGGGACAACTATTCTTACGTCTTTATAGAAACCAAGTGCTATTTACATTTGGGTCAAACCGCAACGGACGTGCTTTAAATCGTTAAAATTGACTTTAAATGTAAACACTGATTTATATGACTAACAGATATATACAGCAGAGTGGTGTGGTGAAATTATGTTTATTGTTGATGGACGCTAATTTTTTGTCTATTACGTAATGGACTACGGTGAGCAACTAAAACATCGATACACTTACCCTGATCTGTGTTAATATTGACATGAACACGGCTGAAAGGGCTTTTTTGTTGTTTTTTAACTGTGACGAAAAAGCGATTACAGATCCGTAGGTACGTTTATTTATATATTGTTGACCTTGTAATCTAGTTAACCAAACGTAACTTTATAGCGACTATCACTATTGCAAAATACTATAGTGAAGGTTTACCAGCTGACCGACTACAATATAAAGTAAGTTGAAAGCTGAACAGTCAAATCCAGGGCTGCCAGCTCTCACGCATCTGGCATGACACTCACGCTTTCTGACAATCACGCTCCCGCAAGAAATATTACGACAAATCTAAATTATTCCATTAAAAAAAAACTAAAAATAGCTGCGTAAAAAGCGTTGGGGTAGTTTGCAAACCCTACAGACTATTTGCAGGGTATTAAAACTGTCACATACATGTAAATGAGCGTAGTTTTTCGTACCCTATCAGAATAAAGCACCAAAATGTACCTTTGAGGGTACAACTACTTATCACTGGGGCTGTGCCCTCAAGGGTCTGCCAATTGTACCCTAGCTGTAGGTAAAGGTACCTTTTAAGGAATATTTTTTGCAACATGTGGGATACATTAATGATGTTTGTACCTCTGGGAACAAAACTTTACTAGGGCTGTACCCTTTTTTCTGACAGTGTAGGGACCAAATCAGCCCCGAACCCCCCGCCCCCCTAAACACACACAGTACTTCCACAATATTGACAGGGACATGTCCCTGCCTTCCATTGTTAAATTTATGCCCTTGTTTTTGATCCTTCACTGGCTACGTCCTTGGTATACTGAAATCAGTGAAGATTTGCTATAATGGCTCAGATTGATATGAGTGACTCCTAGTTAATTCCCTTGAGTGCAGTTGTGAATATTGTGTATAATGCAGGGAAAAAATCTTTTCATGTATTCAAATGGTAATCTGATTTTTATTTTATCAATTCATGTTGGGATTATTTCTACTATTCTTAATATCACTATTTTTTGTAAAGACTTTTTAAACAGATAATTTAAAATTCTGGTCTTTCTGTAGTAATTTTGTTTGTTTAAATGTTTACAATGTACATATTGATCGAGAAAAAAAAACAGGCATCATTAAAAGTGAGTTTTATTATTATTTTTTTCTTTTTTCAATTAACAGACTGGTGAGATACTTGAACAAGCCAAATATATCAGTGGACACATGCAGTGAATCTGCATGTGATGGTAGGAGGAGAAGAAGCTGCAGGGAAAAAAGTCAGAAACCAACCCAGGACCAGTAGAATGGATATGCAAGCAGAAGAAGATCAGTGCAAAGTCAAAAGCAATGCTTCTGGTAATAGAGATGTAGACACAAAAAGACAATACAAAGATGATGAAAAGAATGAGAAAGTCCTTTGTGAACTGGAGCGGCCAGCAGGCAAACAAACAGACTATGTCCTGCTGGTAAAGCATCGGGAAGATCCCCAGGAGGTCCATGAAGAAATGTGTTCTGTGGACAAACAAGCTATGATGAAATGTGGTGAAGACCAGGATGCAGTGGCAATTACAAAACTCTCATTTAACTTGAAAGACCATTCTGACCAGTGTATGTTACATTCAACTGAAAAGATTCCCGTTAGTCATCTTCCACTGACATATATTAAATGTTACCATCCTTCTGAGATTCTTACTGAACAAACTGCTCCAGAGTCCACCAATAAATCTGGAAACTGTGAAGACTACATGGATCAGCCTGGGATAAAGCCTACTGAGGACTTTCTAAGTAGCCAAGATTTTAATGACCAGCCTAAGTTGCATTCTACCTATATAATTAACAAGGAAAGCGTTAAGGACCAGTCAGTGTTGGGGTCCTCTGCTGAATCAGCAACAACTCACGGCCATGTTTATGTTGACAAATCTCACGTCACCAATGACCATGTTGATCTCCCTATGACAGAATTAACTCATATATCACTAAACACAGAGGTCAAACCTTTCAAAGATTCCATGTATGAATTTCTTGACGCTGAAGACCAAAGTGAGCAAAGTATGATTAAAGTGATCAGTGTATTATTAAACACTGAGGAGAAGTCCATCCAACCTGTGCAGGAAACTAATGAAATTGGTTTTGTGAGTGAGGAGACTCAGATGCTTCTGATTCCCCTAGAATCAGGCAGTCATACTGTTTTACAGTCACCTGTAAAGGTTTTAAATGGCAAAGTCATAAGGTCTATGAAAGATCTGAGTCATCACAAAGACCCTACCACCTCTGGGATTGGCCATTGCGTTTTTAACATTGCAGGAAAAAATTCTATTAAGGATTCATTATTTGCAGTCTCTGCAGTGGAGTCCGATATCCAACCAAGCCCTATAAAAGGCTACATGGACCAAACTGTGCCGGAATATTCCAAAATCAAGGAGACCAATGGTCTGGAGACCAAATTACAGCCAGAAGAGCAAGAACCTGTCAGAGCAGGTAGTTTTTGCAATAGTCGGCAGTATAAACCAGCAATTATTAGCCACTTTCTGTTTATCAGAGATACAGTGGGTATTATGTATGTCAAATATTATGTGGAAGCTAATGGTATTCAGTGTTTCTGTTACTTGAACATTATTCCATCCTGAAACAAAATATTTGTTTTTACTCACAAACTGAATCAGATGAAATTGCTTAAATTGGAATTCTGATTCTTTTAAACCTGTATGTGTACTGCACCAACAGGTGGCATAGTGGCCAGAGACTCCGGACTGGTAGAATAATGTTTGAAGTCCTGAAACACTTCAGCACAATAACTTACCAGACTTTAAAAATATATTGGAATATATCGGAGTTACTTTGAAGAAAATTAGCTAAACAATTAAAAATATTAAATAATCAGTTAAGAATTTATTATCTGTATTTGAATTTATTAGCATCCTATCTATGGTGTCCCCTCTGTCATGCCCTATGCTTTCTTATACAGGCTCTGGACTTGCTGTGACTCAGTAAGATAAGCAGTTATGTTAAATGGATCGATTTATAAAAATTGAAGGTATAACATGGGCAATGGTTTAACATTGTGTATCTGTCCTTTTTAAACATCTAGGGAGCAATGAAGAGGAAAAGAGAAAAGAAGTAAAGGCAGCTGCACTAAATGAAGCAACAAAGGAATGGAATCAAGATGAGGAACTAGAGGCAAATGAGAAGATAATGGCACAGGGAACTTTGTTGGCGTGGAGAGTGCTTAGGGAGAGCCTCAGAGAACTAAGGGAGGAGGCAGTAGAGTGGCTGGTGCAATTCTGTAAGGGGCTTGAGCAGGAGAAACCCAGGAGACAAGGGAGCAGTGAAAAGCAAAGCAGAGAGAAGAGGAGACAACAGAGGGTGACCTGGAATTCTGATGAGATTCAAACTGTGAGAGCCATGAGAGATGAGAATGGAGAAGTAGACAGGGAGAGGGATAAGTGCAGAGAAGAGACATGTGACAGGAGTGTTGATCAGAAATGGTTGTCAGTCAAAGGCAGAACATTAGTCATCCAGACTGAGTCCCGCTTTTCTGTCTTTTTTCAGAACAAGCTGGCTGACAACCGATGGAGGGGCCCATCAAGGACCATGAACAGCACCTTAGAGCGCCGAGAGCTTGTTCTAGAAAGGAGCCGTTTTGTCCACCGTCAGCGGTGCCTGCGTAGGCAGAGCATGTGCTCCACCCAACTCACCATGGAACAAGGGGAAAGTGGGGAAGTGGGTGAAAGTGATACGAAAGGGGCCCGAGAACCTGGATATCACAAGTGGAACCTCAGAAGTAAGGAGAAGGGAGAAGAGGACGAACCAGAGAAAAATGAGGAACAGAAGGGACAGAAACGGCTGGGTAAAAGCAAGCATGAGTCTGGGAAGAAAAATATGCATAAAAAAATAATGCAGAGGGAGAAGACAGACATAAAAGTCATCACGCCAAAAACCGCTGGAGAGGCAGAGACTACAGTTAAAGGTCAGAATAGTAAATTAGGGTAGGAGTAACTAGACAGTTCTGAAGATCTGATTAAGATATTCTTAAAAAATAATATTTAAACATGCTTGTATTATTTCTGTAATGTTTTATTCAATGATGGTTTGTTTTAACTTGTCTTTTAGGGATCAGAGAAAGAAAGAATAAGAAACAGGTCAAAAATACAACAGAAAAAGCAGACTTGAAAAATAACCCTGGTGTAAAAGGTGAGCAGAAAATAAACAGGGCGCAGGAGAAACAAACTGGGAAGCCAAAAAAGCAAAAAATATCAGAGAATTGGCTGAAGAAAGTGGAGTATGGCATCACCTTGGGAGGGTCCATTTATATGGTGGAAGGGAGAGAGGGTGAAAAGATGACAATAGACGCTGGTGCAGGACACCCAGATACCACTCAAGTACAAAAAATGCAGTCAGAGTGCAACAGATCTACAAAGGACATGATGGAGGTGATAGTGACAGAGACACAAGTGAGAGCTATAGAACAGGTTCAGTCTAGTCAAAGCTTTGACAGAACTCCAAGGTCAAAGGTAAAGGAAACTTGCGGTCGAGACTATCTCAGTGATAGTATGGATAGTAAAGTAAAGGGCAGGACAGTGGACGGAAAGAAAGAAGAGGGGAATCCTTCAAGGAAAGGAGTCTCAGAAAAGATGGCAAATGGACCTGAGAGACAAGGTGGTCCACCAGACATGAATCCAAAAAAAAGGGATGATGTTCATTTAAAAGCTGTGGAGAGAAGGGACAGAATGGTGGACTGGTGCAGCTGTAGCAAGGATCCAGACATACCATCTGGACATGGTGTCCCCAGACATACAGAGCAGAATTCCCATGTTAATAACCACCAATCTGGGAAGAGTTGGGCAAAGGAATGTCAGATGGAGTATGCAGATGTTAGACAATATACAAATACAGAAAGGAGAGGCTGGAGAGAATGGAGAAGGAGGAAAAACAAGAACGAAAGAGGAGGAAACAAATATTTTGGTGATGCAAGCACAGAAAAAAGGGAAGGCCAGAGAGATGGAGAACAGCATTTTGCACACAGAGGGAAGCAATGTCCAGAAGATGAAGCTGAAGGAAATTGTGTGACTAGAAGTGGTAGAAAAGGTGATATTTAGTAAGATTTACGGAATTAACCTGATCACTGTCGTAGGCGTCTGGAACGCATCTAAGCTAGTGCAGGGCACAAAGCTGGGATGTACTCTAGAATGGGTGCCAATCCATTGCAGGGTCCTTGTACACACCCACCCAATCATACTCTAGGCAATCAAGAGACACCAATTAGCTTTAGAGAACATGTAAATTTAACACACATACAACAGATGCTGGACTCAAACCTATTACCATGGATGTGTGAGGCCACTGTTCTATATACTGTACTGCCCACACCAAAAGTTGTAAATTATACTTAAAAGTGGTAAATTACAGATGGAATTTGTAACAACAGTTTATGATCTGCTTAAAAATCAAAACAGCAGACATAACCCACCACCCCTCACATTTTTGCTAATTGTATGATTATTCCTTTGAACGGTTAGTGGTCAGTATCTAAATACACTTCGTATCTGTGTATCTGTTTAATTAGAAAACTCCCTGCCGCCACGAACGCACGTAAAGTGCTTACGCAGCCCCGGATTGGCTGTGACGCTTGATTGATGTTTGATCTGTGGGCGCGAAAGCCCGCCCTCCCCTCCCGAGTTTAATGCCTTCACATCCGGCCGTTCCAAGCGCTCACTTCCACCTTGCTTACGCAGCGCTGTCTCGCGCGTATCCTCCCGCCGGTTACCCGTTTATACAGTCGCAATTCCGCAGGGGTAGGAGCAGAGGTAAAGATGCACATCAAGACAGGTAAGGGCGCTACGCTGAGCCGCCGCGGGGGTTCTGTTTGTTAGGGGTCCACGTTTTGAATGAATGGCTGATTTAGTCCGGAGAAACTTTTTGTGGGAAAACCTGGACGCGTAGCCGTATCTATGGGAGCATGAATTAGACTCGTATACTCAGGTAGACCGGGCTATAGAGTTGTTCTGACGGTGTCCCGGACTTGTCACCGGTCCGGCCAGGTCGGCTAGCCTCGCTGCTGCTTGCGCGTGAGGCGCCTAGGCGCATGTTAGCACGTTAGCCACACGGTTGGCGGGTCCCGTCATTTAACCAGTGGCGGCAAGTTTTCTTTCGTTCCTGTTTTTAAACCGGGTTAACTTCGTCTGCTGTTAACGGCCAGCTTTGACGTTTCGCCGACGGGCGAGCCGTCGCAGGCCGCCCGTGGTCAGATGAGCCCAGGCCTGGGCCGTGCTTCTTTTCCAGAACCATCCTGACCGTCGGCTGGCGGCGGAGGGGGGGGGGGGCTCAGAGGTATAACTCGTAATGATTAAGCGCTGTCAGGCTGCAACTAGATATAATCAACTTACAACGGAGTAGTTAAACGATAGGTTTGTTAATTACTTTTGTTGGTTATATTTGGGTAGATAGCAGTGGGTAATACTGTTATTTATTTTTTGAAGACTGCTTCCAAACCCAGGAAACTAGCTAGCTAACTGCAAGCCAGCTGACCTTGATGCGTTAACGTGTCCAAGTATAAAGTTTATCATTGGCGAAGTTAATGGGTTGGTTGCCTGTTTGCTTGTTTGGGTGCAACTAGGCAACTACCGGCACTGAGACTTTCCCAACTTGGACTAGTTACGTGACTGGTTAACGTTATTTAGGTGGTTGCGTGAAGTGTCGTCATCACGTGTCGAGCAGTCTCTCGGCTGCACGCCGTCACCTGGCCGGCGGGGCTGCTGGCTGCTTTGACGTGGCGCTTGTTCGGCCCGATCGCAGGGCGTTTTGTTGGAGGCTTTAATGTTTATGCTCTAGCGAAGTTTCTGACCGGTCCTTTTAATCTTTACTATCTTCAGGTCTATTAGCCGGAAGTTCTACGTAGGCAGTTGCAAAACCCTCCGCGGTCCCATTGATTGGCAATAGTGTCTGTAAAGGACAAACTTGATGTCTCAATCTTGCATTCCCCGAATGTTTTTTTTTCTTTTCATTTTGTTGGTGGTATGAGGAAGTAAGAAGCATGCTGTTTTCTTTGTGTTTTTTTTTTAATCTTGTGTGGAAGCACAGGAAGTTTTTTTTTTTTTTTATCATTTAGTGTGATTCACAGTGGGTGGTGGAAGTATCAAACGGCTAGAATTTTAATAGGTAGTTTTATTCATGATGCCATTTGTCAAAATAATTTTACTGCAGTTATGTCATAAAGTGTCTTAACTATTTCTGCAGGTACATGGGAGGTCAGTGTTTGTGAATCAGATCCTCTGTGCGATACTGCTGGCCTGGTCTCGCCACCTAATCCGGAGTCCCAAATCCGAAACAGACGTCTCTCGCCCGGTTCAGGCAACAGTGGTGGTGGTGGTGGTGGTGGAGGGAGAGTCAATAGGGACACGTGTCAGAATTTGCCTCCTCTCTCTGAAAACCACACGCACAGGCATCCCAACGGCCACACCTCCACGCCTGACAGGGACAAAGAACGCAGGGGCCAGCCCCACAGCAGAAGCTTCCGGAAGGAGGCTCCAAGGGCAGGCCGGGCAACAGAGAGGGGACAGAGAGAGAGATGGGTTGAGGACAGTTTGTCTCTCCTGAAGCCTCCCCCGGCGTTCCCTGTGCAGGACAGCCCTGCCAAATTACAGCCAGCAGTCAGCTACGCGTCGAAAGTGAAGCAGGGCGGAGCAGGGAGCGTGGCAGAAGACCTGCCCGGCATTGGGGTGCTCCTGCAGAACCAGTGGGGGCTAAGTTTCATCAGTGACTCCCCCCAGAATGCAGATGGCTCTGGACCCCCAGCACAGAACGGTCCCTCCCATGGCTCCCCCCTCATTCCTTCATTTGGTAGCAGCGTGGCTGACCCCGCTAGCAATGCATCTCTTGTCTCTGATGGGTCTGCTCCCACCGTGTCTGCGTTGCTAGCGGGAAAGTGTGGGCTGGAGGCCGAGAGCCCCCCAGAGCTGTTGCTTGGTTGCCGTCATCTGGTGGAGGCACTACGCTACCACACTCAAGGTGAGAGCGGACAATCTTCTCACGGCAGTCAGGGACACACATTTGCTCCAGTTCTTGTCAGTAGTACTTGTCCTAACGTGTTATGGTCTAAAATGTCTCTGTACTCCCCTTTTGTATTGACTGCTGTTGACGGCAGTGTAAGTACATGATAGTCTACTTTTATATACCACACAGTTACATGCATGCACATTCATTGACTTTGCGCCTCAGCAACCTGTGAATGCGTGCTTGCTAGAATGAAAAAGAACTTGGATCTTGTGCTGAAGCAGTAAAGAGTTTCCATTAGGCTCAAAATGGGCCATCAATTGCCCCAATTCTTCCTTTGGAGAAGTGTTAACGCCTCAGACATAAGAGTGCACTGCGGTAAAAATGTGATTTAACATGTAAAAGGATTCAGTGTGTTGCCCTGCTTTGCGGTAGCGCATAGTGCGAGCGCTACATACTAAATATGCCTAAATACTACATATTCCTTTTCTTTCAGAGTGGGATGCCACCTACAGACATCATAAAGAAGGTAAGGTCTCCTATCCTTAAGCAAAAGCAAAGTGATCAGTTATTCTGGACAGTGAACCCAAATACATTGGATTTCTATTTAATCATGCTCAAATCCTTTTAATACACGTGTCCAGTTTTCTGCCAATCCTTCAATGCTGAGCAGTTTGTTAGAAGGATTTATGAACGAGGATTTAGTTCTGCCAACTGCTTCTCTGTACTCATGGTGTTCTTAGGCAGTTAAGAATACTGGAGTTGACTCCAGGTCCTGTTGCAGGACCCACCAAAGTGAAGAAATATGAATGGTTGCATGAGGGTTTAGCAAGGGATCACAGATGTTAGAAAAAAACACTTCAGTACTAGGGGAGGGCGGTACACCAGTGTCAGTCATTACCAGTTAATGCCAGTTACCAGTCATTACCAGTTAATATACCATTAAAACTGTGAGAAGTCAACAGCTCCAATTATACAACAGCCTCTCTCTCTCTCTCTCTCTCTCTCTCTCTCTCTCTCTCTCTTTCATTTATATATAAAATAACTATTTTTTTTCCCTTCAAAGCTTTAGTTGTAATCTGAATACTTGTCCTTACATAGTATATGTAACCGGTTTATCTGCATTGTGTGACTTTTCTATTAAACATATTCTGACACAGTGTCCTGATAGCAAATTAACAAATTCAAAATAAATATTTTGTAAAGTTATGAACATTAAACAAAAATAACCTTGTTCCATATGTATAGTAGCAAATGAAAACATTCACTTAATCTGCATATATATATGCACCTCTGCCTTCATGCAAGGTGCATGGTAAAAGGCACAACTGCCCAGTTAACAGTAGAACCGTCTGTTTCCTATACCAATGAACGTCAAACTCCTTTAACCGCCAAGCAAGATGTATTTCGGCATATCCAGCCGTTTACTTTGCGCTAATGTGCCGTTAGTCTTAATAACGGCAGTGACTCTAACAGTCTAAACCAAAAGACTGTAATGTTCCTAAAAGAGTGGCTGCTCTGTCCTGAAATAGTAAAGCTTGTAAGTTGTCAAACGCAGTATGTATTATTTACAAAATGTTGGATAAATGGACGTAGTTTATTGGTGATTTCATGTTCATCAAAGTTGATGTCCTTTAACAACTGTATAAAGTAATGTTATTTTTTATATACAAATTTGCTTAGGTGAGACGTTCATTTTCGGGGCAGCCAGCTTTCACACATCTTATGTGACACGCTTTCATACTCTTACACTCATGCAGGAAACCTTGTGGCAAATATTACGCTATGAACCTAAAATTAGTGACATCAAAAGCATTGGGGTAGTTTGCAAACCCTACAGACTATTTACAAGTAATAAAACTTACATGCATGTAAATGATTGTGCATGTGTGTACAGATTTGTCTCAAATTGAGAATTTCACTCCAGCCAGCTGACCAAAGTTGGCAATCCTGCATTTCATTTGAAATGAACTGTAAAGTTCACTATTCTCGGCTGAAGCGGCTTGTCATTCTCTTTGCCTTGTTACTCCAACAACCATAAATATGAGAGAACATAACCTATGTCACTTTTTATATCTTTTCAAAATTAATTTTGAGCTTTTTTCCCTCCTTGTAACCAGCATGGCTCAGTAAGTGTTTGTATTTTCCTGTAGTATGAAAGACTGTGCTGCAGTTCTAACTTCTGTCTTTCAACCCTTTCAGATCCTGCAAAGGTCGTCTGGTACAAGGACCTGTTGGACCATCCAGCTTAGCAGACCTACATAGATGTTCCTGCTGTCCACACACAGATTGATACTTTTTACACATGCTTGCACTCATCACTCATTTGCAGTGAAAACACACAGACAGAATCCCTTTAGACTAATTTCTTAAGACGATGTTAAAGGTGACTGGACTTCTGATGCCTTACAACAGAGCCTGCCTCAGATTGGACCTCGCTGCTCACAGCAAATTGTAACTTATTTTTTTGTGTTAAGGAGATCTAATTTTAAGTCTTTGTTTTAATGACCTGCAGTTTTAAAGACAGCTTTGTCCCCCTCAGATTTATCGATGAAGCACTTTCTTCTAAATAGTGACCAAACTTTGTATTCCTTATCCAAACCTTACTTAGGTTTGATTCTTAGAACTTAACTTAAATATATATTTTTAACACTGAAAATGATCAGACATTTGTTGAATTAAGCAGAAAGGTGTGCAGCACTGTCCAGATTGATTCTCCGTTAAAGTTCATGGCTGTTTGTCTTAGGTCCTTCAAGGATAATGGTTGAGAGTGTGGTCCACCATTTGAAACTACAGTACACTGGAAGAAGTTTTAGGGGAAATTTAGCAGTATTTCATAATAAAAATGAATAAACATGTTTTTGCTTATTCATTACAGCTCAGTTTTCTTTGTTCTGAAATATTTTTCCTCTGTGAGGACTCCCATTTCGAGAATCATGTTATGAGGCATGAATACTGCAGCAGATGAGTGTCAATATGACCTATAAGCAGCTAATCATACACTAAGGGTTCTGATTGAATTCTGTTCAGTTGAGCTGGATTCATCCTTCGTTCTAAGGTTGGTAAGAGGTTTGGAGAGCCGGAGGCAACCCGTGTGTTATTCTGCTCTCTGGGATTTGGAGTGGTGAGCCCTGCTTTCTGTCATTCTGTGACCCCATTTGAGGCTTATAAAGTCTCTAAATTCTTGTTAACCCTATTGCTAATAAAAGGCTTAGTTTAATGTAGACCTAGATACATTCCTTCCCTTTATGAACACTGAAATATTGATTTTAAAATGTCATTATTTTTAAACTCGTAAGTAAACCATCCATCTGTCTTCGGGCTGCTTATTGCAGTTAGGTTAGGGACAGGGCATAGAGGCTTTATTGAACCCAAGGCTGGAGTATACTCTGGATAGGATGTCAGGTCGTCATAGGGCTTCTAAGTAATGATGAAGCTCATTTCATACATGTTTTTCTTTTTTCCCTCAGTGAGGCTCAACCCATGGGAAATATTTTTTAGGACAAACTCAACTGTGATTTTTTTTTCCCCCCTCACATGCATTCTATCAGATAACACAATTTTGTTATAAAGGACTGAATAAAGATTTGAAATCCCAAGATGATGCCTTTGGTTTGACCTTAATTGTGCAAAGTATTTCACCCAGCAGCTAATCAAGGCAGGGCTTCACTGGGAATGATACCAGCATAATCTTTGTCTCCAGGTCCAAAAGTGCGACCCCTAGTGTAAGAAAAGGGGAATGTAAATTCTCAGTCTAGCCACTCTAGATTGCTTTTTGGTTCCCTCTCCTGGCTACTTTGAAGAGCTGGAGGTGAATAACAAAACTTCTCAGAAACCTATATAAAAAGCTAATTTTGTATCACAGACAATTGTCTGCTCATAAAAATCATCTTTCCCTTCTGTTTTGCTGCTTTATATTGACCATAAATTGATAGTATTTTTACTAGTATATAAAAGAATTTTTTGACCTGTTTTTTGTATTTGAGATGTGAGGGAAGGGTTGCCATGGTGGTGCAGTGGTTAGCAGTTACTTCACACCTCACACTGGATCAGACTCTGGCTCTTGTTCTCCATGTGTTGTCAGGGGGTTTCTCTGGTTTCCCCCCGCAGTCCAAAAACATGCTAAACATGCATGTTGGAGTTGCCAAAATTGCCTATGTGCGTGAATGGTGTTGGTGCCCTGTCCTGGGTTATTTCTTGCCTTGTGTCCATTGTTTCTGGGACAGGTTCTGTACCCTCCTGCATAGGACAAAGGTCTGTTATGAGCCACTTTTCATACTTCTCATAACCAAAAATTATTTTAAGAATAATATCTGTAGCCACAGCCTTTTGAAGAGGCCTGTTCAATCCAGCGAAGCCAGGCAGCAAGGGGCGAAATTGGCATGCAATCCTTTTGTCTACATTGTGATCATTGTGTGTAGGGTATTAACTATTTCTGTTGTAATGTTTTTAGTGCATGCAGGGGTGTCAGAGGAGCTTGGATACACTGGCCCAGCACTTTATAGGGGCCCCAAAACCTACCATCAGGGACCTGCTTGGCAAGATCTACCATGGGGGAGACCTCCCCAGCCTGGATGGCAAATTATATGTGGGGCCCATATTTCCTCAGATTGAAATTGGCAACTCAAGCAGGGGACCCAAGGTGACATTTTGTCAGGCAGTTCAGTATTTCAAGCTACGCCCCTGAGTATATGTTTTATAGTGTCTTGGTAAATCCGTTCGTCTTCCAACTGCTAATCCAGTACAGGGTTGTGGGCAGCCTGGGGCTGATGCCAGCAAACACAAGGCAGGGGGCACCCTGGATGTGATGCCAGTCCATTATAGAACATATCTTGCTTAAATTTTGAAAAGAGTATTGCTGATAATAAGAGGCTATTTCCAAAAAAATGTTCACACTCTGGGATTTCTGGGTTCTTGCTACAAGGCTGATTTTTTTTTAGGAAGTTAAGTCAATAGACAAAGAGTTGAGAAAAGAGAATCACAGAGAGGGAGAGAGAGAGGAGGCCAGAGCCAGGAAGAAGATGAGGGGAGGCGTTATACAACCATGCAGTGGAAACAGTCCTGTCATTGTTCTCAGAGCTGTTTGTGCTGAAGAGCCTTAAGAGGCCAAGGCAGTGTGTCGCCAGCGTCAATGGGGATTGGCAGGACCATCTCTCAGCCGTGTTTACACCATTGAGATGTATCTTCATCAAGTGCACCAGGTCAACTCTCACTGTTACTGTATCATTGGCATAAAAGCTAATGTCGCCTTTTGTTATTTTTAGGTTTATTCGAAACGTGCTGTCTGCTAGTTGCACATTCCTCTAAGCAGAAGCATGTGGTTGTGGACTACTTGTCATAAATCAGTCTTAAATGGAAACTCCATATTGCTTTTATGTCTGGTGAACTTATTTACTAATTTAGGTCTTAAATTTATATTATAAATGCTGCTTTACATTTTTCCCAAGGGTTTTGGTAGTGCAATTATTTGCTATAGCAGCTGTGTGCCAATATTCTGTAAATTGAGCATCTGCTGTATGTTTGTGTAGTAAAAGTAGGCAAATGGAATTGTGTTTGAAGAAGTATCCAAGGATACGACTGCCCCAGAATAATTTTTGAATTAGAGGGACTGCACCCCTGCATAGGCTTAATTTCTGCATACTAACACTACCCACAGACACTTCTGAGGGTCTTCCCTAGGTGGTGTCATAAATCTTTTACAAAATGGAGGCACTGAATCTAGTCCGATCAGCTCCTGTTATGCTCTGTAAGAAGTTTTGCGACATATAGCTATTTTGTTTATCTCAGGTTCATTTAAAAAGTAAAAATTATTTAAAATAATACAGAAACAGCAAGATTAATTTCTGGCAATTAATATTCATTAGTCCCGCTACATGAAAAACTACAACCGAAAACAGGGAGGGAGAAGTTACAGCAGTTGGCCTGGTTGTACTATTTACACAGAGAGTTTTACAGGCCTAAGCCCCAGGACAGGCCAGACAAAACGATCCCATTCCTCAAAGCCCACTCTACCATTTTTTTACCAACCACTCTTGTCATGGGCACTTTGGGGGTGCGGTGTGAGGTTTTTTTTTTTCAAAAAGACAGTAATTTTGGTCAGTTCTGGGGCTGTGAAGCGAAAGGCTTTCGCAGAGGGGTGGGGGCCTTTTTGTCAGTCCCAGTCCCCAGCGTAAGCCCCGTTTCCAAGCACTTCATTGTCATTCAGGAGCCATGTCGGCCTGGCACTGCTCTTGAAGATTTTTTTTCCACCCTCTTTGAAAAGATCAGCTCCACCTCCCCCCCCCAAAAAAAAATAAGTGAGAGAAAGAGAGAGAGAGGGGGAGAGTTTCTGGAAAGAGAAACAAGCTGCCTCTTCGTAATCTCGAACCCTTGCTATCAGAGAAAACTTGTAGTGGACAGGGTGCTGCCCATGGAAACACAGGTGAGAACTGACCAAGACTGCTGCAGTGTGGCGGGGCGGGAGGGATAGATAAGGGGTACAGCAAGGTGAGTGGAGGCGCCATCAGGATCGAGCAATAAAACATTTTGGGTAGGGGTGGGTTGTTTTGAAAGTCGCCTTCTGCTACAGCTTTGCCATCTTCCATCCTCAATGATCTCTAAATTAACATTCTTTATTGCCTCAAATATCTCCGTATGTATGCTTGTTTTTCACATGGCTGCCATGCCTACCTTGAACCATAGTTTGTTTATCAGTAATCAGCAGGGAATGGTTGGGTGACCATGCTAGCAGTCAAGCTATGGTGTGAAAACTGGACATTGCTTAGTGTTTGATGTCTGATATTTTAGTATTGTCCTCTAGCCATTATCAGTAGGCTTCTGTCATATGTAAATATTTTTTTCTACGGTTTTTGCTAAATGTAACAAGGAAACAATACGCAGTTTATGGAACTTCATCACTCGTATAACATCTTTGTAAAGGCTGTTGTAACGTGATCAGAATTGTACAGGTTCACCTGGTCTGGTTTGGGAGCACGAAAATCATTGATGTGTAAGTTAGCTAGCCTACTGGTAGAAACGTGTCTGAAGGAAACGCTATAAGAAATAAGAAGTGCAGATGAGTTACCACAAAATTAAACCATTCTTTCCCCAGTTTCGAACATTACACTTGTTTGCTTTTCAGTTATTGGTTGTTAGTTTAGGCATTACTACTGAACTTTGACATTTAGCGTTTAACAGTAAACTTGAGGGTTCTATTTTGTTTGTTTGATTACTAGTGTTTTTCAATTAAAATGCCTTCGGACATCTTACTACTGGAACAGACCTGAAAAACTTACTGTTGTCTATAAGTTTACCGTGAGATTATCTTTGTTAACAGGGCCAAATATGATCATTGGTTGTCACCTCCATGAGTCATGTAGTGTTGTTTACTTCTTTGTTTACCTGCTTCACCACCATGAAGTCTTTCGTTTCTGCAGTAAAGTTTCTTCTCTGTGCAGCATGCTACAAGCTGGCTAAGAATGTGTTTTCTGGAAGTTCGGTCTTGTTCATTAGTCATCCTATATTATTTGCTTATCACACCTTTCCAGGAGTGGTACATAATCAACCTTCCATAGCTACAGGATTTGGAAATAACCACGTTCCCGAAAGCAGTGTAATGTCCTCAGTGCCACCAAAACCTTTTCAGTCCTCCCTGACTCCCACCAAGCCAGTGGGCAGTGTGGTGGCAGTGGACTGGTTTCGTGTGACATGTGCAGAGAGGAATCACAAGGAACCTTCCCATCTCCCTGTTTCCTGTCAATGTCCCTGTTCCCGGTAGCTGAGAGTGGACCAGAGCTCCAGGGCCCCCCCTACAGCTCAGCGAGAAGAGCTGTTGGCCCGGGAGGAGTTCAGCTACGAGCGTGCAGGTGCACAGGAGCGGCCCAGTGGACTGACAGGACGGCGTGCAGAGCGGGAACGAGAGCGGCCTGACAGGGACAGCTACACGGTGGATGTTCATGCCAGCGACCTGCAGCTTCCACAAGCCCAGCCCCTGCACCCCTGCCTCAGCTACAGAGCCTGGCTCTACAGTGTCCTTATTGGGGTGAGGGGGGGTTCTCTACAGGGCCTGGCTCTACAGTGTCCTCATCAGGGTGAGGGGGGGTTACTTATAGGGTCTGACTCTGTAGTGTCCTCATCGGGATAAGAGGGACATTAACTACAAGGCCTGGCTCTACAGTGTCCTCATTGGGGTGGAGGGGGTTACCTGCAGGGCCTGGCTCTCCAGTATCCTCATCGGGATGGGGACAGATTACCTCCAGGGATTGGCTCTACAGCATCCTCATCAGGATGGGAGGGGCTTAACTTGTACAGGGACTGTGTGATTGATAGCACACAAGAACCAAAGATATGGTGAGGCAAGAGGTGGGAGTGTTTGTACCAAGGTCAAGTCAAGTGCATTCCTGGGAATTAATCTGCTAATCTAACTTTATTGTCCATTTCGTTTCTTTTCTTAAATAACCAGCTTTTGCAGAGCATAAATGACAGGTGATCTGATTGGTCGACTGTGTTTATTTTTATGTCCTTCAGGGCAGCCTCTTGATAACGGCAGGCTTCTCTCTTTACCTGGGCAATGTCTTCCCTGCTGCCATGGACTATCTGCGCTGTGCGGCAGGCTCTGTGAGTACTCCTGTGCCAAGAGCGTCACAGTAGAAGACTATTGGCCAACTGGCTCCAGTGACTACAAATCTGCCAAGAGACAGCCGAAAATAACCACGTAGCGGGATCCCGGCTCCCATCACATATAATCAACATGCGTGCAATGCCCTTGAAACATTGGCAACTGATCACCTTCCTTTAGAGTTTCCTTCAGCAGGAAGTACTCAAGAAAGCAGCAGAAAACCGGCCTTCATTCCAATATAAAAATCATTCAACTGAATTAAATGTATCGTAGCTAAGACATTCAAAGATATTTATATTGGGTTTACCATATTTAGAGGAATCAAGTGATGTCACTGGCTGGTCTATTGTTACAAAGGTATTCAAGAACATACAGGACAATTTATTAGTTTTTGCATTCATTTTCCCCTACCCAATTGTCCTAATCAGGGTTGTGGGGAGTCCACAGCCTATCCTAAAGGCCACGGGCACTAGGCAGGGAACAACCCAGAATGGGGAGGCAACCCATTGCAGAGCACACTCACACTCCAATCACTCACACACCATTCACACACAAACCATTCACATGTGTGGGCACTTTAGTAACTCCAGTGCTGATTTATTTGTCATTCATACGAGTACAGGTATACTGGAAGGCTTCTTTTCACATGTCCCACCTTGCTTTCCTTTGAGACAAACACACACATATATACACTGGGTCTGAGTGCAGGGTTGCGCTGTTTATCTGACGCTCCTGGCTGGAAGTTCAGCTATTGGAAACTTCATTTTAGTCAAATGTTCCTGTCTAAACAATGTTTTCCATGTACACCACAACCCCGTATTGGATAAGTGGAATGGAAAATGGATGGTTGGATGCTTTCTGTATATTTTAGCGTTAGTTAGTTTAGCAAAGTGGTTCTGCATGGAGCATTTTGTTCTGTTTCTCTCTCACTCAGGGTATCCCTGCAGCGGTGGCCAGCTTCGCCATTGCCAAGGACAGACACATCGCTGTGAGTGCCGTGGGAGCCTCCCCAGCTGTCCCAATGAAGGCTTTACACAGAAAATCAGTTTGACATAGAAAATGAGGAAATATGAGTTACTGCCCAGCACTGCTTTCAAAATATTTTTAGTTCTGCTACTTGAACAGTAATGGTTTTAATACTGTCAAAACCAAAATCTTATCATACAAAATTCATAAGATTGTAGGGTTTGGCATTCAGAATACAGAACATAGTTGATTGATGTGTTTTTAGAGATACAAATCTTGATTTTAATAACTGGTTAATTACTATAATTAATTACTGTAGTTACTTGTTGTTAAATACTGTATCCTTGATTGTAGGTGTCAGATTTCCAGGTCCTATTTGTGTCCACGTTTGCTGTCACAACCACCTGCTTGGTTTGGTTTGGCTGTAAGTTGGTGCTGAACCCCTCTGCCATCAACGTGAGTCTGTCTCTGACCTCTTTTTGTGTGTATATTAATATTTCTGTGCACAAATTATCACTAATCTATGAGCAGATTAATGCTGTGTGAATGCATTGCAGACCTGAGAATCACTTTCATACTTTCTGTTTCTTAGCAAATATCACTTGGTCTGATTTGATCAGCAGTTTACAACACAGATGAATAGATTCACACATTCTATGAATTATTTACCAGTTGACTTCTTACCGGTACAATTGCTGGTTGTGTAACTAGTTCCATCAGACCTGCTCTGAACATGTTTTTCCAGAAAATGAAGAGATAGTTGAATTATTGAAAAGGCTACAGTGGTTAAACCCTGTTAAACCCTGACACCCCCCCCTTCCTGTGACCTAGATCAACTTCAACCTTATCCTGCTCATTTTGCTGGAGGTCCTGATGGCCAGTATTGTCATCCTATCTGCCCGCTCTGCAGAGGCCCACTGCAGACAAAAGAAGGTATGTTATGTGTCTTTAATCACTATGACACCTCCTGTTCAACTAGAAGTTTTTTCAACCTCATTTCTAACCCACCATGCTGGCATCCTTTCCTCCAGCCGATGACCTATGACAGACCGGTGGTGTTGACACCACGCACCTTGCCTACCCGGCTGCTCAAGGCCTACTCTGTAAGTGTGCCAGCGGCGTGAAAGTGTTCGTCTGGCTCTCCGGCTTCCGTCTGTTTGTGTTGCACCTATACTATACATAATAAGGTATCAACAGACCTATAATAGCAGAATAATAACTGGCAGGAAAATGTATAGTAAGAAAATAATTTCTGTTTCACCACATGCTCCCACTCAGGTAATTGAGGTAATAGTAGGCATCTCCGCTGTGTTCGGAGGAATCATTGCCCTCAACATGGATGCCCTAGTCCCTGGGCCCTACCTGTCCGTCACATTCTTCTGGATCCTGGTGGCTGTGAGTTGCATGATGGGGGGCAGGGAGGGGGGGGTTGGTACTCTTGCTCCTGTTTAAGTTATTGAGATTAATTAGAGCTTTTCCTGTGTCTCTGTATGCCTGAAAGTGTTTCCCCAGCGCCATCGCCAGCCATGTGGTGGCAGAATACCCAAACAAGTGTCTGGTGAGTCAACCCACCCCAGTCTCACGCGGCTATACCAGGCACCAATTAGTCATCACAGAACACAGTAGCCAATGAGTAGCTCTGAATTCTCATGGGAACTGAGCAATCTGGGAAACTTTAATCCTTCACTTAATCATTTGGGAGGGAGAACATGTCTCTGGGCTGGCCATCGATTATATGAAAATGTAAATTCCTTGCCTATTACTCTGTTCTGTGGTATTATAAATCCCTAAATATTACAACTATAGTAGCATTACAATATAAATAGCATACAGAGTATACTTTACAGGTGACCTGGGCAAAAGCTGTGATCATTGAAATGAAAAAAAAGAGTAACATTTTATGTTTAATTACCATGAATAATCACAAATACTTCTACTTCCTATATTTTCTATATTTCTATATTTTTCTCTTTATATTTTCACTACCTTTAGTCTTACTCTTTTTATATCTATCTTTTATATTTATGTTAAATTGCAAAACCTTATTGCACAGCCTCAGGACCCAAACTGGGTACATTTCACTAAACGCTGTAGTTGTATAACTGTGTATAGTATGTGATATATAAATAATCTTGAATCTTCCCATACCAGCACACAAAAATGAAGCCCATGTTTTATGAGGAGGTGCGGTATTTGACTAAGCACTTCCCTCCACCTCTTTCGCAGGTGGAGGTTTTGATGGTCATCAGCAGCGTCACATCCCCCCTGCTCTTCTCTGCCTCGGGCTTCCTGTCCTGCAGCGTGCTGAGGTTCGTCGAGATCTTTCTACACGAGGTGCCCATTGCTAAGGTTAGCAATGCTATGCTACGGCCAGCCTCTGCCACTCTTTACCTCACAGATAATAAAAGCATGGGCGAAATTGCAATGCAAAAAATTCATGTCGCTTTAAATAAAACCATGCCAAAGGAATGTAAGAGTTACAATTTTTATTGCAACAATAACAAAATATTTGAATGTGTTCCAAGCCAGTGCAATATACCGTTTACCAGTTGTGTGTGTGTGTGTGTGTGTTTGTGTGTCTGTGTGCCCCTCCACAGCAGTCTTACGATGTCCTACTGCTCATGCTGATGGTTCTGCTGCTGGTGCAGGCTGTGTTGACCCTGGCCACTGTACTGCACTGCACTGTTTACAAAACGCAGTTCCGTCTGGGGATGCCTGAATGGGATGAGCGCCCGCAGCAGCCCCTGCAGCACCTCCAGGTACATGCCTGCTCACATATTTTATTTAAAGAATTTTATTCTTTTCTCAGCATTGAAACGGTCACTCTGTAACTGTGCACAAGTGTGGGATTTTAAGCTCTATCGGTTATAGAACCAATGAAAGGGAAACGACAGCTGAAGTGTACTGATAACACTGAAGTGGTCTGTGGCTCTGTGGTTTAGGACTATGATCAGAAGGTGGTTGAGTCGAATCCTATGTTTGGCAGAGTGATTTGACTGTTGATCTTGAGCAAGGCCCTTAACCCCAATTGCTCCAGGCAATGACTGGCTCTGCTTTTTCAACTGTACGTCGCTTTGGATAAAATCGTCTGCTACATAAATAAATGTAATTCGCTTTTTTGCACATGGCCAAAACTCAAATAGATTTCTGTCTTTCCGTCAAACCCTGAAACACAGCAAAACACACCGAACGGGACCATGCATGAGTTTGACAAGGACAAAGCCTGGAAGGCAGTGGTGGTCCAAATGGCTCAGTGAAGAGGATGGTGGACAGAGAGCAATGGATGGAGAGGGAACAGGAAGGAAGGGGTGGAGTTATGTATTAGGGTAGCTGGAAAGATGTGAGGAAAAGATGGTGTACCTACGTCTCTTTGAGGAATGGAATTCACTTTAACAATTGGCTTACTTCAGTGCATGGTCCGTAGCCCAGGCGTTGTAGTCACCTCCGGAGACACTAATTCTGCTGTGCATCATCTAGGCTGCTATGAAACCCTGTCACTCTGTCCATCACGTAGTGTTTGAGCCTTTCTCAAGATGCTGTGTATATTTAGATTTTATATAAATGACTGTTGTGTATTTTAGATTAGATGGTTTGTATATTAGTGTAGATTTTATTTCAGTATAAATAAAATACATTAAAATCCCGGATCACTTGTTGTTTGTGCCGTGGAAGTGTCTGTCAAATAAAGCCAAGCTAAGAAACCTGGAAAAAGTTCCTGACCCTCTCCGTTGATGCAAGACATCAAATACATTTATCATGGTTGTAATTTTGGATCATACTCAGATTCAATCTCTCTGTGGAGATCAGACTGCCGCTTTTAAATGTAACCTCACAAAGCACTCATTCACTGAGATACATATTTTACTTGTTATGAATCATGAATCAGAAGGAACAAAGCACGGCACTGATGTATAAATCATGCTGTCAGTAAGAAAAAAAATGATCCAATGGCAAACATAAAGCAATGAGGGCAGGATACAAAGGGAACTGTTGTGGTGAAGGATATTGGACTGTGGCCAGGGGGTCCAGGATGGACCCTGCTGAGAAACTCTAATGTAGTTTTTGTACCAGCTGTGCAAATGCATAACATTATGGTATTCATACAACTAAATATATCAATGTAAGGTGAACTGGTAACAAGCCTAAAACCATTCACTCATTTTAAAGTGATGTCAAATAATTGGGAAATCCAGCTCATTTTGCATGATTTGAGGCCACACAGACTGACAGGCTGCTCCTTTGGGAGCTGTGGCTGTCTCACAGCTTTTATAGGCTATGATTAAAAAAAAACAGAACATGCTCCAGAACCCCTGCACCCCCACCCCCCAGTCCTCTGCTCTGACAGGTTGCCAAGGGAGGACCTGGGGAACCCCTAGGTTTCAGCTTGGAAAATTTCAGTCTCTGAGGATATACACAGTATACGGGTATGTGGGTACCAGCTTGTCAAAGATCTCATTCTAAAACTAAGGGTATTAATATAAAAAATATATCTTGATCCATACTTTGTTGTTATAATAATTTTCTGGGTAAGCATTCCTTTAGATATTGGAACATTGCTGGTGGGATTTGCTGCCATTTAAGATAAGTATTGATGCTGGCTTATCAGGTCCCTTTCTGTGAGCTTCTCTGGCTGACCACTTCGCAACTAAACTTTATCCCAGAGGTTTTGACCTTCACAATCACTTCACTTGCTGTTGATCATGACAGCTCCAGCAAAGCAGAAATTTGGTGAATTGACTTACTTGAAAGATGGCACCCGTGAAATGGAAAGTCATTAACTTCTTATGCACAGCCACCCATTCTGCTGCTAATTCTTGTTGCAAGAGATTTCATGACTGTGTGCTTAATTATACACCTGTATCCGCAATAGGTGTGACTTAATTAGCTCATTCCTGTAATTAATAGGGGGGTCCACATACCTTTCGCCATATAGTGCATATTACAAGGGGGCAAATAACTTTCAATAAGCATAACAACAATAATAATAATAATAATAAGAAGAAGAAGAAGAAGAAGAAGAATTCCTTCATTTTTTACTTAAATTTTTGAAAAGAATGAGTACAAATGAAACCAAACAAGGAATTTGTCAGAAGTAGACTGTTGAAATACATTCAATAAAAATCACATAATACAAAATGTTAAAACAAAATACAAAACCTAATACAAATTGTCTTGTTTTCATGGTTAAAATTTGAGACTAAAGAACATCCTACCCTGACACAGTGAGGCATCTATCACATTGAGGAATGGAAGAAACTCTTCTCATTTTCCATTTGTTTACGAAAGATTGAATTAGCTAGGTGTTTATCTATTTCAGTCTGATGTCTATCCAGAAGAGGCTTGAAGCGCTTTGATGGGTCATGTCCCTCATTGTCCCTCTTGAAAGAATAGTATGCATTGTTCTGTGTTATGTTTAGGTTCTGTCCCAGATAAGCCCAAAGCCTGGAACATGGCACCAAAGCCACTGCAAAGTATATGGGTTCATATCTCTGCATTATCTCAAGGTAAGTGTTCACATAGCAGACAATTTCTGGGCGAGGATGGATGACTGTCTGGTTCTGCACAGAGGAAATAGGGTGATATTAGAATTAATCACAAATAATCAAGAATCAATAAAGTATAAGTTCCTTAACACTGTTCAATGAACAGCCAAAGATGATCAACGATGATGCCAAAGGCAGGAGAGTCTTACCTCTAATGCATACATGTTAAATAAAGAATTTGTGTATGCCTGGTAACTCGATTTGCAAAGAATAGTCTGAGATCCTCTGGCATGCCCACTTTCATGCTCATTTTTTGCAGCATGTCTGTGACGTTCCTCAGGTAGTACAGATCCTGCATGGCGAACGACAAGTAGAGCTCAGCTGGAAGGCTTCCGTCCTGCATCTTCTGTAAAAACTTAGTCTGGAGTGTGTCATTGACGATGTCAGAGTTCAGGTTCCACAGATCCTCGTAAAGGCTAGAGCCCTGTTCAGTGTCTACAGAAGAGCATGTTTGTAAAGATTAGTACACTGATAATAATGCCTTAAGAGTTCACGAAAAATTATTAAACATCAATCAAATGAAACATCACAGGATACTCATTTATTTATCAGTACAAAAAGACATTTGTGACTGAAAATGAATTCAAGAAAAAAATTATGTTGGAAAAATTGGTGGTTTACTTACATTGTTTTAAGGTCCTCCTGGCATGAGGCGATGCAAGAATGCAACTTCAGAAAAAAATTTGAAAGCATAGATAAGACGAATTAAAATGCATCATATAAGTGCAAAAATGTTAAGGCATAAACAACAGCTATGCAATTTAACTTGTGCTGAGATACATTATCATTACAATTATAGAATAATTGCAACACACAACAAAAATGAAAAGTTACAAATCAAGTTTAATTTTAACTGCAGAAAACCATTAGTAAATATAAGGGTTATCTTTATGAAAGACTTGCATGTATCAGTATATATTTATATTTTGATTGTTTCAGAATTTAATTTTATAAGACAGCTTCATTAATGTGCATAATTTAAAGACACCAGTTTAATTAACTGCATGTTTTGTACTATGAGAGGAAATTGGAGGTTATGGAGAAAATCCATAAAATCACAAACAGAACATGCAAAGAGACCCGGGATAGGTAGAACTTGAACCCAAAACCCAGCTACTTAGTCACCCTGTCAAAATGTAAAAGTTGCTAAAGTTATTCATCCTTCAGTAAGGTCCTGTCTGTTTCCACTGACAGCAATAGCTGCGACACTGTAATAATACAGAAATGTCAATCTTACCAGATGCAGAAAAAGCTGAAGATCAGCAAACACTTCATGCTGATGACAGGATTGTGTTATGTTGATATGTCTTAAGCGTCTGTGATTTCATTGTCTTTCTCTCTGACTCTGGGTTTGTATTTATACTGTACAACAGTCACGTATCCTTCATTACAAAACAACATCCTGGAACATGCAGCAATCGCTTTCCTCACATATTACAACTGCCACTTCTAATTCATTTCTACACTTAAATGTCTAAATATTTTTATATTTATTATGGCAAAACAATCTTATTAAATAGTATATAGTCCTTGTTTTAATTTTTCTTTTAGTGTCTAAAAGTGTAGCGTAGGGGGTAGTTGTTCTGGGGCAGGGACAGGCTAGATGATAAATGAACCTGATTTCTAGTCATTAAAATACATGTGTGAGTGTTTGCCTTGTGATGACAAGTGCATCAGTCCATTGCAGGGCACACGCTCACAAACACTGGAGTCACTTCACCCCTTATTTATTCAGACTTACATTTATATACATACAGGCTTGCACTTACAATCTGGCATACTGGGCATTTTTTCACTGGGCCAATAGGTTTGTGGGCTAGTAAAATTCATTGTGGAAGACCCTTCCCCTCCCCCCCAATGTGGCTTAATTTATTGTACTGTAAGTAAACTTATCTGGGACTCCAAAGTCTGGGGCAGATTTATAATTCCAGTCCAGCCCTGTATACATATATCTACTCAGCCATCCAAGATCTGAAATGAAAAGCATGACTCTGCTAAACGCTGACAGATCAGAGCAAATATGTTTTATTTATTTAAAGAACGCATAGTTAGGCCCAAAACCTCCAACTTCCTCTTTTAACAGCAACTTATGTGAAACTCTAATTCAATTACTTATACTCCTGGAAGGTAAAAAAAAAAAAAAAGCACGGTTTGTACCAGTGTCTCAACATCATTCATAACAACCGGTCCAGTGGGTGTTGCACACCAGCCCTTCAGCTTGGTGCTAAGGTGTTTATGTAAGGGAATGAAGCCAATGGCTGTTTCGTCACAGTTACTTCATCAGCTGATTCATGCAAATGCTTCTCAGGATCTACTCAATACCGGGAAAGCCCACCTTGATTTGACTCCAGGAAAACACCATCTCCAGCTTCTAGCAAGCACTTGGGGTTTCAGGGTGAGTCAGTCATCTTCAGTTAGAGAAAAAGATTTCTGTAGCATCCAGTAATGAGATGACTGTCATCTCATATGACCAAGGGCAGTGTGTGACTGCTTGTGATAGGAAGGTCACTGCATCAAATCCTGCCTGAGTGATGTTGATTTGAGTGACCTTTGAGCAAGGCCCTTCACCCCAATTGCACAAGGGACACAGTCTGAACCTTCTCACATATGTTACTTTGGACAAGAGAACCTGCTACATAAGAAAACATAAATCTGTATCTGTGTGACAGTTGACACCTTATTGTTACCTACATTTTCCACACTGCCCTTTGTCCACATCCAGGATGCTCTAGTAAAATAAAATATAATTTGTTATTTTTCTGATATCTGTTACGATAAACACGATCCTCACTTATGGTATTAGAGGCACCATTGAATCTAAACATCTGTTTGGGTCTAACCAGCAAGAATCACATTCAGTGTCAAGTTACATTTAGTGTAGAGAGCTAAGACTTAAGTCTGATTAGACATACATCCATAAGTATTTTAATACAGTACTTCAGGAAAACCTGACACTATCGATACTGCATTTGGTACCAAGGCTTCGAAATGTGTGTCAAGTAATCAGGGCTGGAGCCCTGCGTCAGTGCTTGTATCATTTGGATCAGATGACATAATTAATGATGTTTGAAGCTTCATGAGTGAAGCCCCACCCAAATGGTTTATGAAGTGTGTCAAATCTGAATCAAACAGAAATTCCTCACTTGTCGGTTTGTACCGGAGAGAGGACCGTGGTAGTGCTAACATGGAGCCAGCTGCTAAAAGGACATTTTCATCAGTTTTGGAAAATTCCAAACAAATATTTCTCACAACACGGTAGGTGAATTTTATTTGCTATCAAGACATTACCGTTTATGTAAGCTACTATAAGACGTCTCATATGTTAATATGTAATTTAACTCTCCGTGGAGTGTTGCAATTCTAATCACACAATGTGTAATCTCATCTTATTCTGCAGGTACCTATAAATATTGTTCCTGAATAAAAATTCTTGACCTTTCCTTTCTTGCATAATTTTTGCCTTATAACACCCACACTGGCCTCTCAGTAAGCACAAGCACTGTTCCCAGTTTGGCATTCAGTTTGCACTAACAGCTTTAACACCTCTCTGTCCATTTTCACATCCCTGTACCCAGTTACAGACATTCATATGCTGAAAACTATCAAATGAAAACTGTCACAATTTATATACAAGATCATAACAGGCACATACAGTATGTTAATAGATAGAATCAGGGGATCACAAGTGTTAGAGTGTGTGGTTTCAAAACTCAGTGTGAGCAGCTGCAATGATATAGAAACACTGGGTTGTTTTCTGCACTTGCATTTGCTCCTACATAATAACATTTTTAATAAAAACTATTTATCAGAATCCGCAGTTTCAGTGTAAAACATGACAATTTAACCAGTAAACAAGCTGAAACTGTTCTGTAAAAGGAAGCCTTGTCTGTTTACATAGTATTACCAGGCTCTTATCATATCCTCCCTTTTCCATGTAATCAGCACAAACTTGTACTGTCTATGTTCTGCAGCGTTACTAATAAGACATGATCATTTAATCAATAAGCTGATATTACACTGTAAAACAAAGCCTTGTTTGTTTCAGTGGTATTACCGGCATTAAAGGGGAATAGTGGAGATTTTTCTTAGTATTTCGACTGTAGTTTCTCTGTATTTACCTACTTATTACCTGTGAAAATTAACCAATAATATACTATAATTTACCATCTATTTATTAAGAAATTACTTAGTAATAAGTGTAGCGTGGAGGGTATGAGGTAAAAGGCCTAGGGCCAATCACTGTAGCCTGACTACACCAGCCAGGACCTAATGTCCCTGGAATGTCTGACCACAGTATCACTTTACTTTCACATGCTCGAATATATAACATGTGACACATGAATTCTATAAAAAGACTAATCATTTAAAAAAAATTAACCCAAAACAAACAAATGAAACCCCCCCAAAAAAAAATCAAAGCAAGCAAACGTTTAGACGGAGATGAAAATATCTGAGTAGGTTTAGAGGCAATTAAAGGACGACAACAAAAGTAACATGAAATACGCAAAAGAAAATATATAACTTAATTAAAGACAAGACAGCAGCCCGACCTATGTTAAGCAACCAGAGCAGGAACTGATCTGCGCTTCCAGCGCTCATAACGATAATCCTGCCAGCAGTAACCACAGCACTGGACCGATGACAGGCATTACCCACATTCAGCAGTGGCGTAGATCTGGGATAATCATTAAGAGGCAGCCAGGGACCATCTACAACCCTAGAGCCAGGGACAGTCTCCGGCATGAATGAGACGACAGACCAGACCAAGCGTACCACGCTACTTCTCACCTGGGAAATTTATATAGGTGCGTTGGCAATCAACTAGGTTGACTGAAGATGTTTGCCATGCTCCCCAGCTAGCGAAAGCAGGGCAGCAGTGAGAGGGAAAAACCAAGGCCGAGTACCCTTACTACAATCTACCCCCCCATTCTTTATCATCACCCCAACGATAAACTGCCAGATATCAATCCTGAGCTACAACCACTAAAACTACCTGAGACACAGGTCAAGATGAGTACATAGCCCCACTCCCTGACCTCAGTGCCATCCAGGGAAGATGATGGACGTTAGAACGCTGTCCAGCCGTATTTCAGGTTGTCCTCCTGACAGCTACGACAGCATCAGATCGATGTTCGTCCGGTGCTGTAGACTGAACTGGAGGAGGACATAGAAGTGAAGGCTCAGTAACTTTTGGAGTTTCTATAGGTAAAGCCAAAGATGGATGTGTAGCCAATGTAGGTGTCCACTAAGGCTGCAGCACATGATCAATTGGTGGGATCAATCGCCAGATTCCACCCGAACTACCGGGTCGTCCGCCCAGCCTCTGCTTTGCCAGCCGCTCATCCACACCCTTCGCTCTGTCCAAGTTCCAGTCCACGCCTCCATTTGAACTTCGCTGTGTTTCAGATATCCAGTCCCCAGCATATAAAAGATGACAACCCGACAGTTTTATCAGCTCTGCTCATTACTGATCCATTGTGCTTTCTCTGTTCTCTCTTTTGTTGTACCTGTGTATGATTTTGGATTGTTTTTGGTTTCTCTATTCTCGCCTCACCCTTTCTGTGTACTTTGGCTGTCTTTGGTTTGACTACTTGGTTTTCTCAATGTCTTCACCTGGTGTTTGGTTTACGTCTTTGCTCGCCCCTTTGGACACTGCCGCTTTGGCTCGTGTGTATATTCTGTGTGTATAAATTGTGGTGCGTAGGGAGTGACTGCCATTTCTGTTTGGAGCATGTTTGGTTCTGTTTCGTTTTGTTTTTTTTTTTGTTTATTCGGATAGGGAGTCAGTGGAAGTGTTTGTCTTTTGTTTACCCCTTTTGTTTTGTTGCGGTGAGGCTAAGTCAGTTCTGGTTGCGGTCGGTACTTGGGGTTTTGCTCATTATGTTGGCTGTGGTCGCTCCCGAAGTCTTTTGCACCGGGTTGATTTTTCTGTGCTTCTGTATCTGTGTGCTTATAAAAAAATATATAAAACTAAAAAAAAATTACCCTTCATCCACTGGTGTTCCCTTAGTCTGTCCTTTCTATCCCATTCCCTTACTTTTCTGTCAGGCTCCAACCCTAGACTGGAGCTCGTAACAAGCAGCAGCAGTGGTCAGGCGCTCCTTAGCTCCATCAAAAGCTACCTGGAGCCTGCCTTGATGTTCCCGAACCCAGTCGTGCACAGTGCCTACTTCTGGCTCCCGTACCCTACCCAACAAAAAGTCAACTGGCAACTGAGTATCCCGGCCAAACATAAGAAAGAGCGGAGACTCCTCCGTCGACTGATGCAGTGTAGTGTTATAGCAGAAACTCAGATAGAAAAGACAGGAAGCCCAGTCTGTCTTCCTAGAAAGTGCGCAACAGGTTATGCATGGTTCTATTAAACTGCTTGCACTGCCCGTTGCCAGCTGGATGGTATGGGGTGGTACGAGACTTGACGACTCCATATAAAACACAAAGCTGCCGAAAATTGGCCCCCTCAAAACCGCGCCCCTGATCAGAAGGGATGCGACTTGGTACCCCAAACTTAAAGAACCATTCATTCACCAAAACTTGGGCTACCGTAAGGGCGTGCTGATCTCGCGTTGGAACTGTCAACGTATACTTAGTGAAGACATCAGTAAGAACCAGGACATTCTCCATCCCATTACGGGAAGGTTCTAAAACTGTAAAATCAACAGCCAGAACCTCATTTGGCCGTGAGGCTAGGAGATGTCCAATATAACTGGGGGCCCCTAAGCCAGAGTCCTTAGCCACTTGGCAATGGCTACACCCCTGACACCATCGCTTAATCTCTGCCGCCATGCCAGGCCAAAAGCACCGCTGACAAACTAATTCCAGTGTTCGCTCCACTCCCTGATGTCCATGATTTTGATGGAGGAGAGTCATCACTTCTGTTCCCAAAGAGGCTAGCAAGATGAGTTGAAGTACCTCTTCCCCCCCATCTGGGCGGAAGGTCTTGCGATATAGCAACCTGCTCTCCTCCACCAAGTGCTCCTATTGGCGCAGAAGGGCCAATTAAGTGGCTGACAAACAGCGACGTTCAAAGGAATTGGGCTGCCTCCTCTGCCACCGCATGAATCTCAGGATCTAGAATCTAGGATCAGGATCTGCCTGCAAGACACATAACTCAGAGGTGGTGCGAGACGGAAAGACCAGGACAACTGTATGACTGGACTGAATAGACTACAATGATGAAGCAACCTCTTGCAAGGACCTGGGCAACCGAGTACCCAGCAATCCCACCTCTTGGTCTCCAGAATGTCCTTCCAAATGTTGCCATGAAAGAGCATCTGCATTTTTATTACACCTGCCAGAACAATAACGGATCTCATAATCAAACGAGGCAAGCTGAGCTGCCCACCGCTGCTCGGTAGCCCCCAACTTTGCAGTGGCGAGATGGATCAGTGGGTTATTGTCAGTGTAAATCACACACTTATGCCTTAGCAGATACTCACAGGACTTCCCAGTAACCATCTATTTAAGGGCAAGAAACTCCAATTTCATTGAGCTATAGTTCAACATATTCCTTTCAGGAGGGTGCAAAACCCGGCTGGCCAATGCGATCGATCTCACCCTGCCCTCCTGCTCTTGAGAAAGGACTGCCCCCAAACCACGAAAACTTGCGTCCACCTCCAGAATGAAAGGCAGGGAATAGTTAGCATATGCCAACACTGGAGCAGTAGTCAGTCTAGTCTTCAGATCCTCAAAATTCTTCTCGCACTCGTCACTTCAAGCCACAGAAAAATCCCGCCCTGACCCCTTCCTAGACTTTGTGCCCGCCAGCTCCGCCACCAACCTGTGCAGGGGTGCCGCCAACTTTGCAAAATTCTCTACAAAGTGACGTAGTATCTGGCAAAGCTGAGGAAAGAATGGGGTTCAGACACGTGACTGGGACGGCGCCAATTTGCCACGGCCTCAATCTTCTTGGGGTCTGTGGAGACACCAGCTCCAGAGATGATGTGGCCCAAATAACTGACCTCAGGTTTACAAAAGGCACACTTTTCAAACTTCACCTTTAGCCCTTCCCTTTGTATTCGCTGCAGCACTGCTTCCAGACGTTCCAAATGCTATGAGAATGTAAAAGAAAACACAACCACGTCGTCAAGATACAGAAGTCATGACTGACAGTTCTGGTCACCAAAAATTTATTGCATAAGCTGTTGAAACGTACTTGGGGCATTATTGGGGCATGCAATTATACTTGAAAAGCCCAAAGGGAGTGCAAAAGGCGTTTTTTGGCCTATCCTTCTCCAACACTGGGACTTGATTGTATCCGCTAACCAGGTCCATAGTTGAAAACAAGCAGGCCCCTGACAATGTGTCCAAGGACTCCTCCTGAAAAAAATTATTTCTGTCCTTAGTAGATCCAATATAACAAAACTGAGTTTATTTTATGCATTTATTGTAGTACGATTGTACTAAATAATAAGTTATTTCAAAAATATATTTACTACATTTCGACAAGGCTTATTAAATTTGATTAAAATCAAGGAAAAAAAATAAACTATGGCCAAGACTGCGCATGCGTGCATAGTTAATACATTCATCCGTTTTTTTGCCCGGGAACAGACTTTTCTGCTGGACAACGGACTCGCCGTCTTTTTCTCCGTACTATCCAGCTAACATGTTTTGTAAGTGAACTTTTGCAATATTGCAAACCATTTTATCAGTTTTTTTGCTCGGAAACTATACCATCGCACCCCAGTATTTTTAAACAAGCACCTATAAATGCACTCATATTAATGCACAGAGTAAATGTCATAACTTAACATATGATATGTACGCAGTATAGGCGCAGAAACAAAACGCTGTAAAACATTTTACTATAGAAGAAGGGAAACGGCATAAAAAAGTGCAGTGTGGTTAGAGAATGTCAGGTAGTCTTCTCTTTTCCATATAGAAGAGTTAAGCTCATATTTTACACTCACCTAAAGGATTATTAGGAACACCATACTAATATGGTGTTTGACCCCCTTTCGCCTTCAGAACTGCTTTAATTCTACGTGGCATTGATTCAACAAGGTGCTGAAAGCATTC
>JAAGVU020000061.1:15938450-15954038 GCA_011763525.2 Mormyrus iriodes
TGTTGTTCCCAATTGCTTCCACTTTGTTATAATACCACTAACAGTTGACCATGGAATATTTAGTAGCAAGGAAATTTCACAAATGGACTTATTGCACATGTGGCATCCAACACAGTACCACGCTTGAATTCACTGAGCTTCTGAGAGCGACCCATTCTTTCCAAATGTTTGTAGAAGCAGTCTGCATGCCTAGGTGCTTAATTTTATACACCTGTGGCCATGGAAGTGACTGAAACACCTGAATTCAATGATTTGGAGGGGTGTCCCAATACTTTTGGCAATATAGTGTACATAAAAATGTGAGCTATCAAGCACACCGCTTCACCAAAGGCACTGTTCATGCAGCAGGGCTGTTGTTAATCAGCAGGAAGAGATGCATACACAAGGTCTTAAGCAAATATATAGTATGCAGGAAACACTGTGGAAAAACAGAGAAAGAGAAGATGGCGGATCTGCCTAAAGAGTCCCTCTGTGCATCCCTCCCATTTACTCATGTTGGGTTAGATGACTTTAGTCAATAGACCATAACTGCTCGCCGCACATTCAAGCTGTGAATAAATACTGGGCTGCACTTTCCACTTGTTTTGTGCAGTATTCACGCAGTACACATCAAGATAGTTGAGGCTATGGACACATCAACCTGCATCAATGCGCAAAAGAGATTCTTTGTAATTCGTGGCCCAGCATGGACACCTCAATCCAACTGTGGAAACAATATCATCAAAACTACCAAGGAATTATAATTTAGTAAAGTGATGAAGGAACCAAATGTGCAAAACTACCTCAATGCAGAAGGCTGCACATGGGTATTCGATCCCCCTCATGCCTCTCACATATTAATGCAGATAAAACCATCTCTAACTCATGTGGGTTTCTGTAAATTGATAGCTGAGATGTCAGCTATCATCAATGCAAGACCCCTCGTTTCGGTATCAACTGATGTAAATGTACCTTTCATCTTGAAACCTGCAACATTACTTTCCCAGATGTCCGTATTGTTTCCTCCTCCTAGAGGCCTACCCATGAGAGAGCTGAACAAATGGCAGTGGATGCAAGAACAACACTTATCTAATGAGTTCTTGAACCGATGAAGAATACCTTCAAACTCTTCAGCCTTGTCAGAAATAGCAGGGTGAATTGCCTGAGACTTGAACATTCAAGACAGCAACCTTGTACTGTTGAAACATAGTCTAGTGCTTCACAACAAGTACCTTACAGGACTCATCACTGCTGTCTCTACCAATAAAGACGGTTTGCAAAGCAAAAGTGAAAGTCACAAAACACAGAGCAGCCAAGACGTTCCTGAGACCCATGACAAAGGTCATCTTGCTCTTAGCAAGGGACAAGTGAACTCCTGCATCTAATTCAGATATAACATCTTACATGTCATGCAGTGGGGGAGGGGGATGTGCAGTGATTATCACTGTTGCCTCACACCTCTGGGACCAGGGTTCAAGTCTCCGTCCGGGTTCCACGTGTGTGGAGTTTGCATGTTCTCCCCGTGTTGTCATGGGGTTTCCTCTGGGTACTCCAGATTCCCCCCACAGTCCAAAAACATGCCGAGGCTGGTTGGAGTTGCCAAATTGCCCGTAGGTGTGAATGGTGTGTGAGTGTGCCTAGAGATGGGTTGGTGTCCCATCCTGGGTTATTCCCTGCCTTGTGCCCGCAGCCTCTGGGAGCCTGAGCCATGCGTTGAGGTGAGCCCAACTATATCAGTATCTCTCTACATCTTGTACCAGCTCAGACTCCTTTACCACTAGAGTGGTTACATTTCATGCCCCTAAAGCCAGATTTGGTAGCTGACAATTGGTCTGCTGAGGCCCTTGCCTTCGATTGCCACCCAGTCTACACTGCACCTGATCCCCATGGCCCCTTCTCCAGGTGGTGGGCCCACAGAAAGGCAGACCCATGTTATCCTTTTGGGCTATGCCCGACTGGGTCCCATGGGTGGGTTCACATGGTCTTTTGTGGTCATCTTCATGGAGGTCTATGTCGTAGTTAGTCTGGCTGTTTAACAAAGACCGATTTGCCTTGAAGGACTGTAACAGGGCAAATTTATCATGAAAAAATAGCTCCTAGGATCACAGAGGCATACAAACCCCTCCATCACAATAAGGTAGCAACTCACCTTAACAGGCACTTTCACACCAAAGTTCTGGAATCTGGTCCGTGGTTACAAGTTCCTGGGCTCTCTCAGTCGGGGTCTTTCCTGACAACTTTTGCGTATTGATTTCACACCACACCAAAAGAACTGGGACCTTGCATCATAAACGTGAAAAGCTCATAGAGTAAACTTCTCACATAATTCAAAACTACACCACCACCCCACAACAATGGAAGGGGTGATCAAGATGAAAACGAGAGACAGTCTTTTATATTTTATTCAGACGACCCAAGACATTTTTGTATTTCATTATTAAATCTGGTTGGCAGATTGATCTTTCAGTTTCACAGAATAAAAAATGATGTAACATATTCTGCTAATTAGCGTAGGCAAGTTTCAATGCCAGCCCCGGCAATACTAAACAAAATTATATTGGATATTGATCAAATTTTACATACTTAAATATGGAGGCGCAAGGCAAAAAATGCATTCATTACTGCATTAAATGTAACTGAGGCACAAAAATAATTCCATCTGCTCAATTTTTGCTCCGCTAATTATATCTCTTTTCCCAGCACTTCTGTGCAACTTCCAAGTTATAGGCGGTGCTTGTGGTCAACCAATCAGCAAGTTATCCTTGTAAGGGCCTCCCCAGTAATTTGTGTTCGAATGAACAGTACCTAGTCTGGAGTAGGTACTAAAAAAGGGATTGCCAGAATTACTTCTGAGGAACTACAATCAGGCCGAGTTCCTACTGTGTGAATGTGACATGTCAGCTCCTGATTCTGGAAAAAGGTTCTGGTTCCTAAAAAAAGTTCCTGCCATGTGAACATGCCCATCATGTTGCCTTTCCAGTCTGGATCTGCTGCATTTTACATATTTACATCCTTAGAACACATCATCTTGTAAGTAAAAATCAGTTTTAGAGTTTCATTAGGAAATTATACAATATTTGAAGTATAGGTTCAGATTTTTTAATAGATTTCACCAGTTCACCAACCTGTCAATGCTGTTTACGTATAGCCATCATATAACTTATTTATGGAGTATGTGCATTATTCAGATGTGTTGATCTGATCACACAGGTTTTGTAATGTTTTAGTTTACTATTTCATTAAACACGTAGCTCAGAGGCTACAACCTGATTTTGCGTGAGTCAGAATTGGGTTCAGACAAAAATGCAAGGAGGACAGCACAACAACTGTAAACATGTAGCTGTCTATTGGGAATCTTAAGGAAAGGGAACATAAGATAGCCCCATTGTGTTACTGAGCAGACTAATATTAGGTAAAGACCATGTAGCCATATGTACAGTACCAGTCAAAAATCTGGCCACACCTATTGACAATCATTTTTTTAACAATATAAGGACACTATTCACACCTTGAGGTTATGTAGTAAGTATTAGCTTGTAAACAAGAAAAGAGAGGCAGTGCTGTGACAGATGATCTGACCCCCCCAATCCCCCGACCTAAACCCTATAGAGCTGGTTTTGGATAAGTTAGATCAAAGAGTAAAAGCAAGGTAGCCAACTTGTGCCCAGAACTTATGGAAACTCCTTCATGACTGTTGAAGAAGCAGTCCAGGTGGCTACATCTGGAAGCTGGTTGACAGAATGCAAAGAGTCTGAAATAATGTCATTTAAGCAATAGGGGGCTATTTTAACGAGTCTACAATTTGAGAACATTTTGAGACGCTGAACACTTCTCTTGGTCATTGCAATATTTGAGATATATATATATATATATATATATATATATATATATATATCAATTCATTACCTCAAGGCCTTTTACTATAAGGTAAATAACATATCTAAAATAGAGATAAATGCATTAAAAGCTGGCATATCCAGACTTTTGACTGATACTGTATGTGCTTCAATACTTCAGTATCGATCTATTTTCTAACTGCTTATGCTGGTCAGGGTTGCAGGGGGTTCTGAAGACTTTTCTAAGGCAGTATGGAACTCAAGGATGGAGTACAACCTGCACAGGATGTATATATTAGTGCACAGACACACATGTAACAGAAGTCAATTCAAGGCATTGCCAAAACTAGGCAAACATGGTGACGCAGTTGTTAGTACTGATACCTTCCATCTCCAGGGGTTGGTGTTCATACACTATATTGCTGAAAGTATTGGGACACCCCTCCAAATCATTGAATTCAGGTGTTTCAGTCACTTCCATGGCCACAGGTGTATAAAATCAAGCACCTAGGCATGCAAACTGCTTCTACAAACATTTGGAAAGAATGGGTCGCTCTCAGAAGCTCAGTGAATTCAAGCGTGGCACTGTGTTGGATGCCACCTGTGCAATAAGTCCATTTGTATTATAACAAAGTGGAAGCAACTGGGAACAACAACAACTCAGCCACGAAGTAGTAAGCCATGTAAAATCACAGAGCGGGGACAGCGCATGCTGAGGTGCCCAGTGTGCAGAAGTTGCCAACTTTCTGCATAGTCAATAGCTACAGACCTCCAAACTTTGTGTGGCCTTCAGATTAGCTCAAGAACAGTGTGTAGAGAGCTTCATTGAATGGGTTTCCATGGCCGAGCAACTGCATCCAAGCCTTACATCACCAGTGCAATGCAAAACATCAGATGCAGTGGTGTAAAGCACACCACCACTGGAGCAGTGAAGACATGTCCTCTGGAGTGATGAATCACGTTTCTCTGTCTGGCAATGCGATGGATGAGTCTGGGTTTGGCAGTTGCCAGGAGAGAACGGTACTTGCCTGACTGCATTGTGCCAAGTGTAAAGTTTGGTGGAGGGGGGATTATGGTGTGGGGTTGTTGTTCAGGGGTTGGGCTTGGCCCCTTAGTTCCAGTGAAAGAAACTCTTAATGCCTCAGCATACGAAGCCATTTTGGACAATTTCATGCTCCCAACTTTGTGGGAACAGTTTGGGGATAGCCCCTTCCAGTTCCAACATGACTGCGCACCAGTGTACAAAGCAAGGTCTATAAAGGCATGGATGAGTGGGTTTGGTGTGGAGGAACTTGACTGGCCTGCACAGAGCCCTGACCTCAACCCGACAGAACACCACTGTGATGAATTAGAGCGGAGATTGCGAGCCAGGTCTTCCCATCCAACATCAGTGCCTGACTTCATGAATACTCTCCTGGAAGGGTGGTAAAAAATTCCAATAATCACACTCCAAAACCTTATGGAAAGCCTTTCCAGAAGAGTTGAAACTGTTTTAGCGGCAAAGGGTGGGCCAGCTCCATGTCATTAAAGTTCATGTGTGTGTAAAGGCAGGTGTTCCAAAATTTTTGGCAATATAGTGTATCTTGCCTCCACTATATGTGGACACTGTGTGTCCCGTAGGTTTCCCCCTGTAGACTAAAAAAAATATATATTGTGGTGTGAGACCCAGCCGTGCCCACCCACCAGCCCCCGGGACCACCCCTGGCACAGTGCCAACTGCACATAAGTGCAGAACTGTACATAGTTAAAAGAATAACCTGTATGTAAAAAGATGTTCTCGTTATTACTAGTGTTGTACAAATGTGTCCTGTTGTCTGTGTGTTGTGTGCCCACCATGACTGGGTAGTGTTGGCTAAATGAATAGCACAGTGAGCTAATCAAAGGGGATCTGTATGTCAGTTGAATGTGCAGTAAAGCCATTGTTACCACACCACTGTCTTGTCTTAATTGAGCTATGGATCAAGACTTCGTCACTATATATATATATATATATATATATATATGGTGTCTGTGGTATCTCAAAATTGTCCATAGTGTATAATTGAGCATATGTGTGTGCTTGTGGATTGGAATCCCAGCTTCATGTCCTGTACTGCCTATGACCCCACCCAGGATAAGCATTTGGAATACTGGTTAAAGTCAAAAGTTACATGGCAGGGTGATTCATAATGAATGTATATGATCGTAGTTTCTGAGACAAATCAATATACTGGGACTTACAGATGATAATAAAATAATGATAATATACGAATTTTTTTATAATAAAATCCTGATCATGGTGTATTTGTTGTGAAGCATTGGCGGTTCTATTTGTCTCAGCCGCCTTGAAAAATAATTATTCTGAAAACTGTAAGATGACGTGATTAGCAAGAGGCCACATAATCACCATGCATACTTCCAAATAATTCGCACAAATTTTAGAAATAATTGCTTGACAGACTGCAAAATAATTTAAAATAGAAGAGCTCAATGTAAATCAACCAATATTTACTATATTTCTAGTCTTTGTAACCTTCCGGCTAGATAATCACTTAAAATTTGAACCGATGCAAAATTCCCCGTAACGCACATTTACTCCGTATAACAGCAAATTACGGATAATCCAAATTAAAAGTTTATGTATATGATAAGCTATTTGGGCGCATTCTCCACAGAAAACATATATGATTCCGGTACTTTGTTGATTTATATTTTAAACTCTTATCTCCAAAGTCAAACCGGAAATGAAAAGCAGCACGTCAGACAAAGAATTGCGGGGCCTTCTCCGGAATTCCATATTTGGAAAGACCACGTTAAGAATTAAAGTTGTCCCAATAACTCCAGACTGAAAACTCCTCTTTTATGCCACAGAATATAATATTAATTGCTTACTATAAAGTGAAATTGCTATATGCGCACATTTTTAAATGAAAATAATGCGATAATTTCTTTGTATATTAATATTTAAAAGCTAAATTCAGTCAGGCGTTAGTAAGGATGCCTTGCACGAGGCAAGTGTGGTACAGACGTGCATTGCTTTGTTTTGAGAGTGTGGACATGCTCGCATTTTGTTGATTTGAGCAGTGAAAGTGAACGGTAAGATTTTATCTGTTCATATCCATCAAATCAGCCAATGGTCTAATTATGTGATTCGTTGTTTAGTGAAATAGAAGATATTCTTTTAAGCGCTCGTTTAAGTAGCTACGCAGTTCATTCATTCAAATGGTGTAGCGAGTTGACTTTTAGATGGAGGCAACCGTGCGGAGGGGCTAGTCCATGAATCCATTTTGTTTGTTAACTGGTGTTGTTAATAGGTGCATCAAAAAAATCAGACCACTGTTAAGAAAATGTAATGCATTAATTACAAACCATATGCACAGCTAGTCAATCAGTCAAATAAAGATCAAGGTCGTTAACTTAGCAGCAACACATTGCGTGGTACATGCTTGAATAGTAATAAATTTAAATGATAAAACATAACAAAGGTATCTGTGTTGGCAATGGTAGTCAGGCTTCCACCGCCGTAGTTTAAAACTGGGTTTTCCTTACAAATTATTTCTATAAATAAACAGACCCTTCCGTTAATTTCTGTGTGTTCGTTTTAGTTTCATTGCACCTAAGCCACAAGAGATGTGATTTCTAGGTCAGGCAGCGCAATATCGTTGTGTGCAATTTTGATGCTGTGCAATTTAATTACATTGCTGTTTCCTGCCGTTTGTACCGCGCTGTTGCAGCAGTGTGTGTACTTCTGTGTGTGCGTGCCGTGTGGCTGGAGGGTCTGCGTGTGAGTAGGGGATTGGCAAGGATGTCAAAGAGAGGTAAGAAGAAGGAGGAAGCAGCAGCTGCCGCAGATGGCGACAAGGACAACGGTGCCGGTAAAATGTCAAACTCAGTTCTTAGTTTTTAACCTTTAGGCTTTGACATAAAGCAGGGAAAAATAAAATTAAGTCTTCTCTTTAATGATTGTAATAGTGGTCGTTAATACTGATTATCTCAGGAACTACCATTGTGATCAGGATAAATACATCATTTTAATTGTGCCATTCATACATATGTTTTTTTTTTTATTGCCATGCGAATTTATTTATTCCAATATGCCAAATCCCACCAGCCCCACCTGCCAAGAAAGGCAAAAAGGAGAAGGAACCAGAAGCCCCTATCCTGTATGAAGACCCCCCAGACAAGCTGACCACTAAAGAAGGCCATGCAGCCAACATGAAGATCACCTCGTGGAACGTGGATGGTTTGCGGGCCTGGGTTAAGAAGAAGGGCCTGGATGTGAGTTTGGGAGTGGGTTGAGGTTGTACCTGGCAAGGAACTTAACATTTAAAAATTTTAAAGCACAGATACTATAAAAATACTGCACTACAGATATAGTCCCATATAGTTTGATGTTGCTGTAAGATATAGTGATATAAGTAGTGTGATGCTGAGAGGCTCTGTGGATTAGGACTGATCAGAAGGTGAGCAGTTCAGGTATCTTGTTCAGCAGAGTGATTTCAGTGTTGGGCCCTTGAGCAGGGCCCTTTAGCAAGGCCCTTAGTCCGTGGAGTAACTGAGGTTATCTCCTCTACGCCATTTTCATGAAGTGGCCTCCTGGGATGTTTTTCCACCTGTCCCGAAGGAAGTCCCACATATATGATGAGCGCTCATTGGCTGCTTTTCCTGAACTGTGGTCAGACTCCTCCAAAACTATTTCTACTGTGTTTAGGTCAGGTGCCAGGTCATGTGATGTGACACTTTGTCCTTTGTAGGCAGCGTGGCATGTCTAAACTTTTGACTGGTATTGTACATTGCTTTGGATGAAAATCAGTACGTTTACTTGCACAGTTAAGTCGAGCTACGGTTATAACTTGACTAGGCCATTTAATTGGACTACTGTCCTTATCCCATTATACAAAGCACAGGAGGGGACTGACCGAACTATGTCCAACTCCGCTACAATAGGTGGCAGTATGGCTCCTTTCCGCCTGTTAGTTTTGGGCTTTTGTCTGGTTGACCTATTACATCACAGACCAAAAACAATTAACAAACAATTTATATGGCTCGCAAAATCGGTAGCTCGACGTCCCAGGACTATAAATTTTTCCCATCGGGCTACCAAAATATGACACTGCCCTGCTCGGCGGGCTACCTGAAATTATACTCAGAGTGAAATCAAATTCCCTACTTTATTCGCTAAGTCTTCTCTCATGACTTGCTGTTTGAATTAAAAAAAAATAGTCACGGAACAAACAGAATTTTAATGATGATTTGTCCGCAGAGACTTGTATGCCTGTGTATGTGTCTAATGAGTTTACATCTCCTCTCCTCTCTGTTTCATATGATCTTTGGCAAACACTATTGGTGCATTGCTACCACCCCATATAAAGCAGTGTAGTTCTCACTTCATTTATGGCACTTTTCCACCTCATCAGGTACTGTACTTCAGGTATTTCTAGAAAGTATCAAAAGTATGGTACTTCAACTTTGGTTTTCCACTGGCATAAAAACTGGTACTGGCACTGAATGACAACATAACTCAAGGCAGGGTGTTTTATACTGAATTTGAAAAATGGCTGCAGTATATTGTAGGGCTTGATGATGCACGATACTAATACCAACATCGCATGTTATACACATGCAATTCTCACATCGCTAGTCAGCTATATTAAGGTCAGGTTTTTTATTACCTTCAGTTCTGTAAGGACATTACAGCGCAGGGAGTTTGTTTCGCAAAAATATTTTTACTCTGTCATAGGACAGAGAATTATGATTATCTTGGAGAGCGCATACGGCGCTCATTCAATAGCAGCAAAGGTAAACTTTAAACTGATTTTTAAAAACATATATTGGTTAATCTATAATAGGAATAATCATTACAATTGTATAGCTAGCTAAGTTTTTTTCCCTATGACCGAGTAAACCGAGTAACAAACTCCCTGCGCTGTAATGTCCTTACAGAACTGAAGGCAATTAAAAGCCTGATCTTAATATAGCTGACTAGCGATGTGAGAATTGCATGTGTATAACATGCGATGTTGGTATTATTGCACATCATGCAGCCCTATAATATACTGCAGCCATTTTTCGAATTCAGTACAAAATACCCACCTCGTGTTGTGATGTCATTCAGCTCTGATACCAGTTTTTACACCGGTGAACCGTACTTTTGGTATTTACTTAAAGTACCAAAAGTACAGTACCTGCTGCAGTGGAAAAGTGCCCTTTGGCTTCTTCTGTGTACTGGCTGCTTCTGTTACTACTGGGTCAAAGCCCGGGGCGAGGATTGTGGAGGATGCACAGAGTGCCTAGGCCAGTTTGGGTCTGATTGAACGTATACATGCAGGAGTAAATTGACTCCTAATCACATTATCTAGTTGTGTTAATACGACTTTGAGAAAGTCGGTTTGGTACGATTTTAGTCGGACTAACATTTACATGTATTTTAAAAGTCCGGTTTTAGTTGGATTAACACAATAATTCAGTTTTTTCTACCATCATGTAAATATACTGTCTGGGGAATAGAGTAAATGTAATTCCAATTTGTTGCCTGCAGGTGCTTACTCATGGAATGATTCAGTTTTCAGTTAGAGTTGTTTTATTTAGATAGTACTTCTAAAAAAGAGACTTCACATTGCAATTGTTTTTACATTTAACCATTTATACAGCTAATCTAGCTAAGGTTTGACTGAACACTTAGCGGTTGTTGGTTTTCCTCTCTGGGCAGTGGGTCCGCGAGGAGTCGCCCGACGTGCTCTGCTTGCAGGAGACCAAGTGTGCAGAGAAGGCCCTTCCTGAAGAGATCACCTCCATGCCCGAGTTCCCCCATAAATACTGGGCTGGTTCTGAGGATAAAGAGGGCTACAGTGGGGTGGCCATGCTTTGCAAAACCAAGCCCCTAAACGTCACCTTTGGCATTGGTGAATCCTTGCCACCATTTTTCTTGCTCTTGTATCATTTCTGCTCCTGTACATCATCTTCTCAAAGTTCTCTTTGCCAACTTTTCCCTTCCCTCCATGTCATACTGCAGGCAAAGAAGAGCACGACAAGGAGGGCAGGGTGATTACCGCGGAGTTCCCCACCTTCTTCCTGGTCACGGCTTACGTGCCGAACGCTGGCAGGGGCCTTGTGCGGCTTGACTACCGCAAGACCTGGGACGTGGACTTCCGGGCCTACCTGAGCGGGCTGGATGAGAAGAAGCCCCTGGTGCTCTGTGGTGACCTGAACGTGGCTCACCAGGAAATCGACCTGAAGAACCCCAAGGGCAACCGCAAGAACGCTGGGTTCACCGTTGAGGAGCGCGAGGGCTTCACTCAGCTGCTGTCCACCGGCTTTGTTGACAGCTTCCGGGAGCTGTACCCGGACCAGGCCAACGCCTACACCTTCTGGACCTACATGATGAATTCTCGTGCCAAGAACGTGGGCTGGCGGCTGGACTACTTTGTGCTCTCCAGCAAGCTGCTGTCGGCACTGTGCGACAGCAAGATTCGCAATTCAGCGATGGGCAGTGACCACTGCCCCATCACCCTCCACCTTGCTGTGTAGCCCACCTGCCTCTTTGGCTGGTTTTTCCCATCTCGTTATCTTTTACAAGCTGAATTTTACTGTTTGGCCTTATCCTGCGTAGCTTACTAGATCTTCACAGCCTTCGATGTTCTCTTTTTTTTTCCCCCTTATCCACAACGTGGTAACGGCAGCCTTGCTGGCTTTTGATTCGAAAACAAATAAAACAAATGAAATTTTGTTCTGTGTTTCTGAATAAAGTTTACATTTTTAAAAAAAGTTATGTTTTGGTGCATTTTGTATGCATACATTTGTGTGTATTCATCAGTAGATATAAGGGGAAATAACTGTGAAGCAATAATAAATATCCTCCTAAGACCCAAGGAAAATTTTTTTTATGTAAATTTAGTGTTAGGATGGTAAAAAGCATATTGCCACACATGATGTCGTCTTAAAGCCCTAGCTGTCCTCTTTTACGAACAACAGGACTTAATAGAGTGGCATGTGCAGTATGAGAGATGAGCAAAAACATATTCTTTAAAGAGGGCAAAAATGAATCGCTGGATCTCTGGAAAATAAATTTACTACCATAATATTTAACTAAACAGAACACAAATCATGTAAAAATAATATGTGATCAAATAAACGTTATCACTACATTTATTTAATTATTGCAAATGTGTGTATGTATCCCTGCAGCAAGTGACCTGAAAGGATATGTTGATTAAACAGGTTAAGTGTGCTAGTAATTCAATTGGTATCAACCATTACAAACATGCTCTCCTATCAGTTCTATTTTTTCACATTCTATGTGCATTTGGACTTGCATGTTCCCCCTGTTTTTACATGTGTTGCTATGGGCTAGTCTGGCTTTCATCTGCCTTCCGTAAACGTGGGGTTTAGTGAGTCTAAATGTATGAGAGTATGCCCTATGATAGACTAACAGCCAGTACTGGCTCCAGAATCACCAGGCTATGTGGGAAAGGAAAACGAAATAGATATTAACATTTGATCTCTATTTCTGAGCCTAAGGCCCAGGCTATTTCCTTTGCTGTGTGATGGTGTGGGGTGTTTTCATGGTACGCACTGAGCACTGCAATTAGCGTGAACCAGAACCTCTATGGAAGGCTTTTAAGGCCCAAGGCTGAAGGCTAAAGCTTTGCTTACTCTCAGGTGTACGTAGAATGATGAAAGTCTTACTTGAGTACTACCTGAAAACCATAGTGCAAAATAAGTACAGCAGTCAAAAAAAGCAAGTAACTGAAGGTTTTCTTCAGGCAGGGTGGAGGGGGGGAGGAATCAATGTTTTCATGGTGTATAAAAAATAAGTTATTGGAACGGAATTAGAAAGGATCCAGGCAAATGCTATAGGGTACAAAAGAGAGACTGACCACACTGACAGCCTCTGCCCAGCATCTTGCTGGTGAGCAGTATCTCTCCTTCTGTTTGGAAGATCAGACCTCGCTCCCCCTTTCCAAATATCAAAATACAAACAAAACAGGAAGCTCCAGTAAAGAGGGCAGTCACGCACTGGACAGCCCAATCAGAAGCAGTTCTACAAGGCACAATGGATGATGCCTAATGGGACATGTTCCGGTTCAGTAACCAATAAACGCTGCTACAAAAGCAGCCGTCAGGTTTATTGTCAAGCTGGTGGAGGAGATTGTGCCTAAAGTTAACATCAAGATCTTTCCTAACCAGGAGTCTTGGCTGGACAATACAATTTGCAACGCACCGAACGCACTGCTGCCTATAACACAGGATTTACAAAACTGCCTCATACAAACTACAGTTTGCAATGAAGGAAGCAAAAACATGGTTAGGTAAGAAGGTGGAAAACTATTTGAGCAATTCAATGTGAGACGAATGCAGCAGAGTCTTCAGACAATCATGGACTTTAAATCCCGCCCCCCTCCCACACTGCAGCTAACACGACCATGCCATTAGTGAACAAACTGAACACCTTCTATGTGCTCTTTGAAGCAAATCACAACCTTATCGCTAACCAACAGCTCAGCAAACAGAATACATGAACTACCATCACATTACTGGAAAGCAAAGTGAGAAGGGTGCTGAAGTTCTTACCAGGAAGACAGCAGGAACAGATGGCATCCCTGGACGGGTCCTGAAAGCTTGTGCAGACCAGCTAGCTCCAGTGCTCACGACCATATTTAATTCGTCATGTTCCCAAGCCAAAGTACCAACATGTTTAAAAAAGACCAGTATCATCCCCCATCCCCAAGTAACCCGGCCCATCACGTCCAAATGACTACCACCTGACTGCACTTACTCCACCAGTAATGAAATGCTTTAGGAGACTGGTAAGAGATCATTTCTGCTCCACATTGCCTATTGCACTGCACCCACTACAATTTGTTTACCGCAAACAAATCCACTGACGATGCGATAGCTCTTATCCTGCACACTGCTCTTAATCACTTGGGTAACAGGAAGGGGAAATACCTGTGGTTCCTGTTCATTGATTAAAGCTCCTCTGTTAACACAATAGTGCCTAATAAGCTTGTCAGCAAGTTCAACGACTTGGGACTGAACATCACTCTATGCAACTGGGTCTTTTGGAGTTTCTGGGTGGGGACGCATCAACAAGCATCGCCCTTAACACAGGAACTCCCCAGGGTTGTGTGCTGAGCCCCCTGCTGTACTCCCTTTGCACATACTATTATCACTCCATACAATAACTGCACATTATTGTATTAATGTTAAACATTACTCTCTATTTTTATTGTCTGTTTTACACTAATTTTGAGTGTTCTATTGTCATCTATTTTAATGTATTCTTATTTTATTCTTATTTATCCTTGGCTTATTTATCCGTTGGCTTTTTGTATTCTTTCAGCAGACTTCCTTCAGTACAACCCAGAAAGCAGGAGAAAATCCCTACACAGTAGCATGGTGCATGTGACAAATAAAACTTGAAACTCAAATAACCAAGATGTCTGCCTTTCATTAAGAGATCAGTATACTACAAATTACAGCCTGCAGTCCAGCAGCAGAAGTTCATGGGATTCATGTCCTGTTTAAAAAATAAAAATACTAAAAAACATCCAAGGTGTATTAAACAGGATGGGGAGAACATGCAAACTCCACACACATGGAACCTGGGCGGAGACGTGAACCCCGATCCCAGAGGTGTGAGGCAACAGTGCGAACCACTGCAGTGTGACATGTGACAGTCTTCTGACTGTCACCCAGGCTGGACTTCCCATAAATGTAGGTAGCCACCTAGGGCTTCCAAAAACCAGGGACCCCAGGAAGACAAAATTTCCAGAAATTATATGGATATAACATAATGTGAAAATTTTAATCACAGCAACATGTCTGATATTAGTACTTTTAATGACAGTTTTTAGTACAGATGAAGGTGACCCCCCCCCATCTAGGATGTAATGGACTTTTTCAGATTTCACAATACCCAGGCCATCCGATGGATGAGTTTATGTTTGGCGCTTGCCAGGAGAACGGTACTTGCCTGACTGCATTGTGCCAAGTGTAAAGTTTGGTGGAGGCGGAATTACGGTGTGGGGTTGTTTTTCAGGGGTTGAGCTTGGCCCCTTAGTTCCAGTGAAAGGAACTCTTAATGCCTCAGCATAAAGCCAGTTTGGACAATTTCATGTTCCCAACTTTGTGGGAACAGTTTGGGGATAGCCCCTTCCTATTCCAACATGATTGTGCACCAGTGCACAAAGCAAGGTCTATCAAGACATGGATGAGCAAGTTTGGTGTGGAGGAACTTGACTGGCCTGCACTGAGCCCTGACCTTAATCCGATAAAACACCTTTGGGATGAATTAGAGACGAGACTGCGAGCCAGGCCTTCTCGTCTAACATCAGTTCCTGACCTCACAAATGCTCTCCTGGGAGAATGGTCAAGAATTCCCATACAAAACACTCCTAAACCTTGTGGAAAGCCTTCCTAGAAGAGTTGAAGCTATTATAGCTGCAAAGGGTGGGTCAACTCCATATTATAGCCTATGTATTAAGAATGGGATGTCATTAAAGTGGCCATCCCTCTCCTGAGGGAGATAATTGGCTCTGTCAGTGAACTTGCCTCCAATGAATGAATAAAAACCTTATTGGGAAAGCAAATGACAAATACAATGAAATTAGGCACATGATTGAGAAGGCAAAGTTGAGCCTTGAGTAGTCAGAAACGGCAGCAAACATTCAACTCAAAGCTGTGGACGAATCTTATGAGAATTTAATGGTTAAGAGTTCCATCCATCCATCCATCCATTTTCCAGAACCGCTTATTCCATTTCGGGTCGCGGGGGGTCCGGAGCCTATCCCGG
>JAAGVU020000061.1:15954425-15973283 GCA_011763525.2 Mormyrus iriodes
GGAGGAAACCCCACGACGACACGGGGAGAACATGCAAACTCCACACACATGGAACCCGGGCACAGACGCGAACCCTGTGGTTAAGAGTTGGCAGCTAGAAATCCAAAAGCTGGATAGGAAGACAACGTTTGGAAACCTGGAACCCGAGCAGACAGGGTCAGACAGATATGATGCATAAACGTATCGAGGTGATAGAAGCTGAACAACAAAACCTTCCAAAGAATTGCTTGTTGGCCAACAAAGAAAAATGCAGGATGCTGAAAATTTAACAAACACTGGAGGCTGGCTCATGGCAATTCCCATTATTCGATGGATGGCTGGTAAGTGCTTATTATAGTTATTAATTCCACACCAATGCATTTCTACATTATAGCTATGCAATATGGTGCAAACGTCTAAGAATAAAAGTGAGACAGTATTTAATTTGTGTAAAATAATACAATTTATGGAATATTTTTGCATACAGTAATAAAAACAACCTACGTATGGGTGTAAATCGTTGGCTGCGAGGCGATTTGATTCAGTTATGATCATTGAGGGAACGATTCGATGTGTCAGAAATCTTTCATTTCTATTTCAGTTCGATTGATAATTTTCATAATCCAAATTCAACCCTTTTTTAATTTCATGAAAAACATTCACAATTATTAATATGGGAACTTAATTGCACCCTATTAATGAAATAACAAGGCATTTGTAAACCATCAAAATGCCAACTACAGCACACATGAAGGAAGTGCTATCTAATTCGGGGGGGGGGGGGGATGCTGGTGGTGAAACTTGCCGGGATTGCTGGCACGGATTAGCACAACAATGTTAGAATGAAAGCTCAATATGTAAAAAATATTTTATAATAAATTATAAACATGTCACAGACCGGTACTTTGAGACCTCTTTTAAGTGGTTAAGCTGATGAAATCTCTCATCCTCTGCTACGAAAAAGACTGATCGTCCAATGAAATCAGCTCCATTATTTCAGTACTTTTATTTAGCTATTTGTCTTTATTTATAGTGCCGCTAACTTTGAATATAAATAAAGTTTAAATACTGCCCGGTAATGCCAGCCAAGTCCGGTACATCGGACAAATGCTGATATCTAAATTTTTAATACATATTAGCCAATACCTATATGTTAACCAATGTATCATGCATCTCTAAGTTTAATATTACTGTTTAATTAGGTAACTAGTTAACCTCCTCAGACCATAGTTACCTTTTCTTGTCAAAAGAATAGCTTTTTTTGCAGTACAAAAGATAGTCGTTTCCCAAAAGCATAATGAAATTTAGTAATAATTTCTGTAAATAGTTACGAAAATTCGGTAAGTCACTTTTCTGTTTTTTAAGGTCTCATGATGAGTGCCAGCAAGGAGGATTTAAGCAATGCCAGGCTTGCTGCAAGTTAGGCCGAGAAGGTTGTGCGAAAAGGCTGTCAAGATGTACTCCAGTATGGAGCTGGAATGGGAGATCAGCCTTCAAGAAAAAGTAGCGGAACGCATCAACCTTATCTTTGCCCTGAGGGAAGTAGAAAGGGACCTCCAGGAGGTGGAGAGGAGGGCCAAAGTAGTAGAGCTGCAGACCCAGTGTTCCGTCCTGCTGAATTCAGTGATGAAAATTCTGCTGGAACACCTGAAGCTCATAGGTGACACTGCAGGGGTCAAGCTCCTCTATGATAGGGACATGAAGGCCCTCACTGACCAGCTGCAGGAAAATCTCAGCAGACTCAAAGCCATCGCTGATTCGTCCAATTTCGAACATGCTTTGCGGGAAAAGCAAATGTCTTTAGGTATCTTTATAAAAAAATGTGTTATTGCCAGTTGAAAACAACGTGCCTCAGTATAATTTGAATTGTAACTATATATTTTAAGGACCGTCATATTAATACTTTTTTCATTTTCATTTATACAGTTGTCACTATAGTCCTTCTCTATATCATCCTGTGGCTTCAGTTTTTACCCTTAATAAGCAATTTTCCTTTTTTTGTCATTCTTTTGCTGCAATTTCTACAGTCCAGAGTGCTGGCACGAGACATGCACTTGACAATATTAGCATGTATGCTTGAAATGTGAATAACTTCCTTAATGGACATTTTTTTAGAAAACTCTGCCTTGTAAGCTCATTTTCTGTAGTCCAAAAGTCAGAGTGTAGAAGTCATGGTGAGGAGGAACTGTTGCACAGCTAAACCAAAGTGAAGGCCTGTCTGTACTGGCAGAAAATGCCTGTCTGTGCCTGTATACTTCTACCACACATACACAAATGTTAACATCTGCTGCAGCTCCTATACACGCTCATTCATTCTTTTCACAGTGCATTCAAAAACTAACTACATATAATGATGACAATGACGAGATAATAATAATAATAATGCTAATGCTAATAATAGCAACAATAATAATAACAATAACAATTGGAGCGAGACAGTGTTATGAACTGAGCCACCCCATGTAGTAACAAGCATACCTTGCTTACTGTACACACCCAGACTGCCTTTATTCAGTTGGTATTACATTTTCAAACAAGAGAACTCTGTGTAAAATTACCCTTTACCATTACGTTCATAAATTATATTCACCAGTTATACTTTACATTGGTTCAAACTCAATGATATACTTGATAGTAAAGTCAGCTAACACTGCACAACTGTTACAGGATTGACTACATATGTTCCTTATTGTCACTATCAAAATACCTCATGGACCCAATGTGTAAAATATGATTATTGGTTGGACGTACAATCAACACCGTCAGTGTGCCATCGGTATGGCATGGGTGCGTATCATAAGCTGTACCCTGACGTACATCTTCCTAGAAATATAATTTTTACATGGAAGGATGAAGCCAGCTTTAACAGAGGACAACTAATCCTTACATGAAATTTATTAAATGTTTCATGGCTTCAACATTGCTTAGTTAAAATTAACTGGCAAAAACGCTTGCTTTCTCCTTGCTGTTACTATGAATCTGTCCTAGGTGCCTATATGATCAAGTTAAGACGAAAGTCACTTCTGTTTCTATGGGTGACCCTCTGCAGGAGCAGGTTATATTCCACATCATCCTTTGCTGACGTTTAATCTCGGCATCGATTCTCCATAGCTTCCTCCTTCATTTAGCATGTGAAGAGGGAAGTGTTAAGCAGTGATGATAACTGCCAGATAGCACTTCTACACAAACATGTGTTTTAGATGCTGAAATCCTGAAATTCAAGATGCTGAAACTCACTCAAGAGATGGAGCTACCAAACTTCTCTATGCCACTCCAGGGCCACTTCCTTTATTGCAGTTTTGATCTTTTTTATTATTCTGCAGTAACCTTTTGACAGAAGGAACTGAATACAATTTGTCTGTCAGTACAACAAATCATCAATTTATTTAACCTTCATGACTTTAAAAACAGGCCTCAAGAATCCAAAATCTCATATTAAGTGCAGAAATAAACCTTTATTTTGTGCATAATACATATATATCCATTACATCACCTCATTGGGATACACTTAGGATTCAACAAGACTGTCTACAGGGTGGTAATACTCAAGTCCAGTCTTGTCTTGGAATTTAAAGCATTTCTACTCAGTCTTAAATCATTCTCGGACTACAGCGTCTGAGGTTCCCACTTGTAATTTTCAAGGGAGACGCAAGACCAATTTTTTTTTAATTTCACATTTTTCCTATTCCTCTAAAAATAACAATACGTATCAACAAAATAAAAGTTCAAAGTTTTTTTATTTGTCATGCAGTCTTACTTGTACAACATAGAGTGAAATGCTTAATCTGGCAGGTTCCCTGACTGCAACATAAAATTTGAGAAATTATAATGTAAAAATATACAGAATATTAAATATAGTTGTATATAAAATATACAACTATAGAAATATCAAGAAAGAATAAGTCAAAAGTAGAAATAACACAACTTGGTGTGATAGTGGGTGCAAATGTGCAAGTGGAGGTGAAAAAGGAGTGGGAGAGATTACAGGAGAGAGAGTGAGTGTGCGTATGTGTGTGTGCAATGCTAGTTATTCACCTTCTATGCTGTTGTTGGCAAGTCTTATTGTTTGTGTATAAAAGCTCCTCCAGAAGCATTTAGTCTGGGCTTTGAGGCTGCAGGGGTGTCTATCTGACCTCAGCAGTCTGAACAGTTTATGTGTGGGATGGGTGGAGTCCCTCGTAATCTGAGGGCCCAGGTTCTGCACCCTGTGCAGTGCCTGTGACACAATAAAGAAAAATGAAACTCATCTATTCTAATAACTGATGTTATTTTAATGAAATTAAGTTTTATTTGCCATGTACACAAGTACAGTAGAATGCTTGTTTTTGCATAGCCCACCCCTTTCACACACATACGGTTGAAAGCAAAGCTTAGGTACAACTGCAGGGCCAGACCCTTTATCTAGCGCCCCTGGAGCATTTTGGAGGGGGGCTAAGGGCCATGCATAAGGGCCCAACAGAGATATGACTATTCTCCTGATATCAGATCACAGGTATAGAATCTTAACCCAGTGAACCACACACACTTTTGAAAAAATGGTCCTGGAATGCTACACTACCTCGTAAATCCTTCCAGAAAAGATAAGATGTCAGTTCATTCTGTTGTTTTTCGATTTGACTACGTTAATGACCAATGGAGTTCCCGTATAAAATGCTGTGTCCCGTTTTGGACCAATACAGGATGCCATGCGTCCCATACTTTCGTATCCAGACCAAGCGATTAACCCTCTCACCCCCAACTCAGCAATGCTATCGTTAGGGGGTGTTGTTCCCTTTTTCTTCAGAGTGGCAACCCTAATCACAAAAAGTTTTATCTGCAAAACAAATTTAAAGAAAAACCATAATGTGGAATTCAAGGGGGGCGGCATGGTGGTGCAGAGGTTAGCACTGTTGCCTCACACCTCTGGGATCAGGGTTCATGTCTCCACTCAGGTCCCATGTGTGTGGAGTTTGCATGTTCTCCCCATGTTGTTGTGGGGTTTCCCCCCACAGTCCAAAGACCTGCTGAGGCTGATTGGAGTTGCCAAATTGCCCATAGGTATGCCTGTGTGTGTGAATGGTGTGTGAGTGTGCCCAGCAATGGGTTGGTGCCCCATCCTGGGCTCTTCCCTGCCTTGGGCCCACAGCCTCTGGGATAGGCTCCAGACCCCCCACAACCCATATGGAATAAGCAGTTAGTAATGGATGGATGGATGGATGGAATTCAAGTTCACACTGTGAGCTGTCCATCAATGAAGAAGGTCTCTTTTCAGCAATTAAAATGACCATGTAAAAACAACTGCATTAACATCTAGTGCAGACATGCCTAAACGACATATATTTTAGTGGTATTGTACATGTACAAGAGAGGGCTTTGAGATGGAGGTCAGCCCAAATTCCAGCATGATGAAGATTAGGAATACAGCTCACTTATCCAGGGGATTAAGGTAAATGTGCATGCATAGATAATGTACAAGCATGAAATAGATTCTCTCACCGTTACTGGTTGTTTACAACTAGGGGTGAGTTGAACTTGGAAATAAGGGAATAGTGTTGAACCATTATACACATCTTATTATTATGCTTATAATTTTGCATTCATAGAGCTATGTGGGGGGCTCCGTGGGTAGGACTGTAGTCTCACGACAGCGGGTTTGTGATTTCAATTCCTGTCCCCAGTTCTGTATGCAATTTTCAGTTTCTATGTTGGAGTTCATTTCCAGTTCCCCTGTCTTCACAGCCCAGACATATGTAGTTTGTAGTAGTAAATGCATTATAGAGGAGAGCTTCATAGAGAATTCATAATAAATAATAAACATGGCTAGTTTGCCTTTTTATTAATAGTTATAGCCATGTTTACGATACTTTATGAATGCATTATAATGCATTGTAAAGGTATCTATAATGCATTATGATGACTACTACTACTAAAGTGCTACCAAAAGCTCTAATTTGGTGTCATCTGTCCAGAGTACATTCTCACAAAAGGATTTTAATTGATACTTCATTGATCGCCATGGGGAAATTCTCTTTACACCACCCTAAACTTGCTCTCTGTAGCTGTAGTGTTGCTGTAATCTTTCCAAGCTTTTTGCTTCCATCTGTGTCCAGGGGAATTGGTTACAGTGCCATGGACCTTAAACTTCTTAATAATTTTGCAGACAGTAGACACAGAAGAATTCAAGATTCCAGAGTTGGTTGTGTAGCCATGCCATTGTCCTTGATTTATTACAATTTTGTTTCTAAACTCCTCAGACAATACTCTACGTTTCCATCTTTTGCCCATGATCAGATGCATTTTCTTTATTTGCATTGTAACAATACAAACAAATTACACAGACAGTCAAAAACTGTTTTTCACAAAATTATTGGCAGTTTTTGCACATTGTATGAAATAATTGCATTTCAAGGTGATCCTGCTTAAATTTTATTTACACATACCTGTGACAAGTTAAAAATGCTGGAAATTTAATTGTCAATCAGTTTAACGCAAGAAAAATTGTTTCAGCCTGTTTTGTATGTCTGTGTATACCAGTCTGTTAACACCAAAATGTTTCTTGAACATTTTGTGAGGGAAATGGTACATTATTTGAAAAACCTGCACAGATGTCAATATTTTTGGCTTGAACTGTATATGAATAAGTTCCTGCCAGTATATGAATCACAGTGGAGATAATTCTTTAAACTGCAGGAATAATAGTCTGTGCCTTATAAGCGATGGCAGGATATAGTTTTGAAGCACTTTGCATACTGAACTAATCCAACACATGCTGTGTGGCTCAATCTTCACAAATATACAATCCATCCATTTTCCATAACTGCTTATTTAGTTCTGGGTCACTGTGAATTGTTGCATTATGAATGCTCATTCATAGTACATCTCAGTTTAGCAGACAATAGAACTATATTTGAAGGTATTTTGACTTGTTTCTGAGCTGACTGCAGAGGAAACTTCATCCTTTAGCCTTGGCCACAGGCCTGGAAAGAAGCCAGGGCTGGACCACAGAAAGCTGCAGTTAAAACTTTACTGAAAGCATATCAGTAACCAATCAGCAAATACAGAGTGAATCGAGGAGTGTTTTGCCTTCAGACAGTACCTTTAAGCTGAAGTCTATCCATCTTTGCACCTGAGCACTTCCCAAAACAGAAGAGTATATGTCCATTCTGGTTGAGTGAATTCTTGCTGTGGATTTTCTAATCTTATTGCACCTGAAGGCTTCCTGTAAAGGACATCCTCATTCCTGACTCCTGGGGGAGCTCTGCTCCTGTCTCATTTTTACACTGAACCATCTCCAGTTGCATCACCCTGGCAAAAACATTTAGCTTTTTATGATTGTTTAAAATAGAACTTAATAAGGGAATTTTGAGTTGGTGAAAAGTTAAAATTCTGCTCCTTGTGCATTAAAATTTTAAAAGGCACACTTTATTGTGGCTTAAAAAATAATTGACAATTTTAAACACTATTTCAGTTGGATAATCCTATTCATATTAATGTCTCCAATTTGTAGCAGCATTACCTACTGGATGTATGAAATGACATAACTATTCATAATTTTGACCTCTGTGCCATTTCTGATGGTTAATCCGGCAACAAATGCGTTCAGACATGTCCTTGTATAAATACAGCCGATACAGATGAATGGCTGCTATGTGGACGCCCTTCCATGAAAATTAGTTTTTTATTTTGGTATTTTCATGAAATGGTTTTTGTGGAAATGCTTTAAGGAAGTAAATTTCAGCAGACAAGCTTGTTTTTTGGTGGCTTGTGGGCTGTATGTTTGAATTTGGCCTCTATTCTGCAAGTGTGAATTTACATGTGGGTTTTCTTCAGTTACTCAGCAGGATCTGTCAAGCACAGCAGAAAAGTAGAACTGGGGAATGTTTTTTTTTCTGGCTAAAAATATTAAACCCACTCCCTCACTTTCACCTCAGGCTCATACACACACTGATTCCTTCTAAAACTAGAATCCCATCTCCCCCTCTGTCTTTATACCAATGGTTTATGAAAAACGGGAAGTATGGTACAGTAATTGTTAGGGATTTTCTGTTTCCTTTTGTAGGTCAGTGGGTTAGGATGTTGTGCCCTTACCTGAAAGTCATAGGTTTAAATCCAGGGTCCCAGGTATGGTGGCTGCCTGCTGCTAAATAAGTAAACATGGCCTTGAGGAAAAATATTGTTGGCTTGTGATCTAAAGGATCTCCTGCATTCTTGCCATTTCTTTCCCAAAGTTTTTACAACGTATGGCTAATAGTATACCACAGATGCATAGGGCATGGAGCGAGAGCTACATGTGCAGCCAAGCACTGGCCTGAAGGGACTTGCAGCTGATGTGAATAAGAAAACATAACAACAATATCTTTTGAATCATTCATCCATCTGCACAAGCGGTACAAGGTCATAGAAGGGCATGGAGTATATCTAAGGGAGCACTGAGTACAGGGGCAGCGGAACACCTTGGACAGGATTCCAGGCTATCACAGGGCACACACACAATGAGCAAGTGAGAGATAGTAGATTCCCTAAGTGCGAGCCATTGAACTGCAGGAAAGAACCCACGCGTACATGCGTAAAAAAAGCAAATTCCACATGCAAAGGGTAGGACTGGGATTCAAACCCCCACTCTAGGATGTATGAGGCAATACTGCAACTGTGCCACTGCCTTCAAGTTTCTAAGAGCAGTCAGTGCTTCTTTGGAGCGAGGAATGGCAGAATAGTAGCCAAGTCTTCTCTTATTGCTTTTTGGCCTATCAGGAAAGCCTGTTTGGCCAAGACCATATATCTGTTTTCCTAAGCGTGGCTACAAAGGAAAACTACCACAAGCATACTGGCACAGATACTAGAGCCAGAGCAGAAATGTAGGAGGTATGAGGTCACCATGCTACCTGCTATCATCACATGTAATTTTAGAGTTTGCATCCAGTTATATACAGTGTTTTGGGTGTGGGGGCCTCATAATAAGTCCTGCTACCTGGGAATTTTTATCCATCCATCCATCCATCCATATGGATCCATATCAGTTTGATTCCTGCCTCATTGTTGTGGAGATGTCCTTCATCCCCTTGAGTGGGTCTCCTCCAGAGCTGACAGACATTAATTTTAGGTGAATCGCTGTCCCTTAGCTGTCCATGGAGTGCGTGTATACTTTTTTATGATATTGTTCGGGGTATACTCTAACCCTGTGCTTCCTTTTGATAGCTTCCAGTTTTACTCCATTGGAAAAGTGCTTCTGGATATTTGGTGGATGGATTATTATTATCTCAGATTTATAGTCAGGCCTAATGTATATTTTGCATTGCAATGAGGCTGAATAATTAATCTGGTTTACACAATTTGTTTTCTCTGTGAGTGTGTTAATATTTCATGAGTATATTAAATATTCTAAATGGTGACATACACTGAATTTTAATGGGTCCTTCATCCATCATTTAAATTCATTCCTGACGTTCTCTTGAGGCAGTTCTGAGATCTTGAATTAGTTTTTTTTCATATACTTTATTTTATTCTCTTTTTAGATATTTGAAGTCTGTAATATCCAGAGTCGCGGCAAAATCGGACCTATCAAAACTGTGCAAAATAACTGTGAACTCTAGCGTGGGTTTATCGATTCATATCTCCATAATTGAAGTGTATGGTGATCTTCCAGACGCAATGAGTGGTAATGTAGATAATCGGGAGTAGGGGCGATGTTTCTGTGGAAAAAAACGTATTTTAACAATATTTAATCATTAGCAGCGATTACCAAAGAATCCAGTTCCTGTGCTGTGTACTATAATTTGCTTACAAAGCAAACTGGACTGTTACTGATACAGAGATATGATGTGTATGAAGTTGCATATTTAAACATTTTACTTTTACACTTACTATTTTCTTTCCATGTTTAGTTCCATCAAATTTTTGAAGTAACCGTCAAAATCTATTATTTATGTTTTAAAAAATTATTCAGTTAATATCCTTTACATTTATTCAGACTGTAGTATCATGACAAATAATGTTAACTATAAAATGTACTAAAGCTAGTGTGTATTACCAGGGAGATGGACCTACATTTTTTGTTTCATGTTCTGCTTTATTCATGTTACACATTTATTTTTAAATTGTATGTCAGTTACGTTGTAATGCAATGGAAATTATTGTAACACTTTACTTGAAATTGTCATTTATAGTACATTATAGATACCTTTATGATACATTATAACGGTATGTAAGACAATAAAGCATTATACCATTTTTAATTTACTGTAATAAAGTATTGTAGTGTATATTATAATACTCCGTAAACTCCAATAAAACTCGCATCTATAATGCACTATAGATACCTTCATAATGCATTATAATGTTCAGTATAAGAATTAAGGATGCTATTTGCTGCATTATGAAGTTACGTATAGTGCATAAAAAAGTTTTTGATTTATAAATTAAACCTTCATAAGCATTCGTAATGCATAATAAACATGGCTATAATGTATTACATGCCTTTTTTATAAATATTTATAGCCATGTTTATAATATTTTATGAATGTATTATAATGTGTTATGAAAGTGTTCATATATTCCTATAAACATGGCATTCATAGAAAGTGTTACTGAAGTTATTTAGAGTCAGATGTTTTGATTTATTCAAACTTTTATTTCAACTTTTTTGACTGTGGTGTATTTTTGTCAGCACTATATGTACAACACAAGCCATTATAAGCCATTGTAATAGATTATGATGGTATCTATGGTGCATTATAGATGACACCTTCACAGAGCATTCATGATGCATAATAAACATGGTTATAATGTATTATGCATTTTTTATAAATAGTTATAGCTGTGTTTATAATGCTTCATGAATGCGTTATAATGCATCATGAAGGCAACAATACTACATTATATATGAGTGCTTTAAGTAAAGTGTTACCAAAAACAAGTTAGGATACATGTGTAAATGTGAAAATACCTCTGGGTATATTAATAATAGTGTTCTGGTTGACTAGCATTTTGGGTAATGGCCTTTTAGTTACAGCGATATAGAATTTCTCTTTTTGTCAAGTACAGAAATCTCAATAAAAGATAAATAGTGGAGTCTTTCTTTACATCCCATATTAACAGTCAGTGAAAGAGTGTTTTTTAAAAAAAGACAAATCCAATAAACATGAAGTCTGATGATTGTCCTGCCCAAACAGAAGACCCCCAGCTGGTGTAAGTCCTGCACTGTTTAATCCATGGCTTGTAGTCAATTTACTTTACTGGCATGATGTTCTATTGTGGCAACAGAACCCCCCCCCCCCAGTCCCACCTTTTTAGTCTTTGTGAAGATTAACAGCTGCCAATGTAATCTCATGCTTTATTCCATAACAAAGTGTGTTGTGTCTAAGGGCTTCTGCCCTTAAATACTCTGCCATTTTATTAAACCCTTAATTCTGGGGTATGCAACTTAGACGACCACATTGCAACCACAACGATTGCCAAGGCCCCGAGGGGGACCATTAATTATTCACGCACTGGGATACCTTGCGCCGCCCTGTTAGTTGTGATTAATCTGTCGTATAATGTGCATATTTGTATATTTACTTTAAAGAAGAGCAAGATGGGGCAAAGCGAAAGGGAGAATTTCCCCCTGGGGATTAATAAAGTATCACTATTCTACTCTGTTCTATTCTATTCTAAAAGCAATGGTTGCGACTGCGGAATGTTTTACGGTGGAGTGCATGTGTTTGCGTTTACATCTGCCCTGAGTCATGTGTTGTGTGAATTTCCCAGTAAAAAATTTTACAGCTACCCGTTCAGCAAATGAATAACGTAACAACAGATTTCCGGAACATCGCGCATCATTTGTGGTTTTCAAGGAGCTGCTGTCGATTTGAGAGATATTCCTGGAACTTCTTCGAAAGTTGGGATGCTGCATAACAAATACACATTTACGTGATTATGTAGTTTTTTATTTTGAATGTTTATACAGATACTAGCCCCATTTGCTTTGCTACATTTTTGATTACGCACCTATGCATGTTATTTCGAAAGATGTGTAGCGGGCCGGATTATATGCATGGCTGATGCTCATCTAGTCACCAGATCAATGTGTCACATCCACATCAAAGTCACACTGTGCTGGTTATATGATGTAATGATGCTAGTGCAGACATCAAGTGAGAGAATGATTTCAATCACTTTCAAATTTAGGATTGGGGAAGTAATAATACTTCCTTAGTACAAGGACCCCTTTTCTACAAATCACATGTCGTATAACCGATCACAGAAAAAATAGTAGTAGATAAACAGTCATATATCTGTCAACCATTTTAAGTTAATTTCACTGGAGTACACCCATTTTCCATTTTTCACAGATCAGTTCTGTAACATCAGTGAACGTTTCATCAAAGTCAAATCCCCAGTAAAGAGTAAAGTGAAGGATAGTTTGAGTGAAATTGTGACTGTTTTATTTTCTTGTACACAAATGCATTTAGTTGAACATTAGAACTTGAACACGACCATGTCCTGTATTTACACATTCATTTTTTTGTACAATGTATGTGGTCTTAAATGAAATAGTAAAATACACTCTAGGTTAATTAAATGCATCTCATTCAATATAAGCAAGAGGTTTGTGCGACAGCAGAACCCAGGACCTGAACTGAACACTATCAGTAGGTCTAACACTCATGATAAAATAAATATGATCAAGCATGTAACTTCTATCAGGAGAAACTAGCACACACCACATTTAATAAAGTCTACTGGATAAGAGCTCCATACAGACAGTTTAATCATTTGTATTAGATGCTAGATTAGGTTTTATTTTAAATAACATGGGTAAGGTTACTATACTCTACAATACCATGGCAATGCCCAGCAATAACCTCTGACTTGCATCTTGGCTTTCAAGTAGTCAAGACTTTCGTATATATGCTACGATGAAAATGTTTAGCTGTAATTATGAAATAAAGTTTATGCTATTTGCTTGTAAGGTTCACCTATTTTAAAGCTAATTCTTTATATGTAAATCCAGTATCCAGTTTTTCTGCCCATGGCGATAATTGAAATATAATATACTGAGCAAAAAAGGTGGCTTGTAATAAATATGATGTTGATAGAAAGATAAATAATTTTAATATTTTATTTTAACATTGTCGTCTGCAGTTTTAACAGCCAGTATAGTATAACTCAGTGTTGTACTACATCCATTGTGACATGTAGTCTCTAAAGCATTGACCTCTGCCTTGAAAATTACACATTTTTTTTCCGATCACTCTGTTAACAAATCAGCAGTGCTGTCAGGTCACTTGTGCTGCTAACTCCTGGCCACCAGGTGGCAAGCAACCTATGAGGAGAGAGCATCAAGGCTCAAAGATGGCATTTGTGTGGGTGACACCAGAAGCAGACTTCTTATCAACAGAGCCCAATCAGGGTGTTTGTAATAGACAGATGGAGTAACATTCTAATTATGCTATACAATAAGCAAATCACTGAGAAGGTAATAATTGAAGGAGCTTTAACAGTATTTGTAAGAAATATCATGTTAATATGCATAATACTAAGTGTACTACTGGGGACAATCTGTGGTGTGTAGTGCTCAGAAAACAATAATAATAAAAGAAAACTTCAACGATCCTTTAAGCTATTACAATCGAGTATCATTTTAATGTGTTTTTTGTAGAATGTCCCTGTATTTCATAAAAACAACACTGGTCGTAGTGTTTGTGTATGATGTAAGATTATTTTTGCTAACACTCATCTGTAAAAACAGCTCATGCTGTATGGTACTCCGTTGTCTTAACCAGGACCACCGATACAGAAAACACTCTGAAATATTTATTCAATACTCATTATCTTTGTTTTGCATTAGTTTTCTATTATGGTTGCCTGGATACTGTTCTTTGCACTATAGGGCTGCAAACAGCAGCTTCACCCCAGTAGGGAGTGTGGCGTTCATTATATTTCATAAATTATCATGGAGTGTATGTTGCAATTTTAAATAAACTAAATTTGGGAAACAGGCAGTCATAGAAATCAATTCTACATTGCATTTTGCCTTTGGACCCGTAACATGAATATCTTCAATAAACAGCAAATTGCATACATAAGTTGAGTTTAACAATAAGGTAATTTTCTCTAGTCTATCCTATAATAAAGTAATGTAAAACAAATTAACATAATCTTGTCTTATCATCTTATCTATAGCTGTAATACACTTAAATAGCTGCTCTCATCTAGACAAGATGATGACCACAAATAATAATAACAATTAAACCACAAAAGTCTGGAGGGCTCAATTTAAAATCTCTCCTATTGTTCATTAACTGTTATTGTTCTGTACTCCACAAGGGGGAGCCCTCTACAGGAGAGATGAAAGGACATACCAAAGGAAGACACTTACAAACATTAACAAAATAATATTTTTTTTAGCTTCTTGAGAAGGTCACTTGAGTTTTAATGCATGACAAAAAGTGGTGCCAACAAGGTAAGCTTGACTACAGATTCTCATAGGTGATCCATTTTCTCTAGTATATTCTAACTAGGTGTTTTATTTGTGTAAAGTAGTAATATGTAATTCAGCCATTTGTATAGATTTAGCTCCAGTTTCTTAAATTAAATTATCAATCCGATTTAATGATGTCTGCACATAGTATATTTTAATATAATTTAATACTTAATACAATGAGTTATGACCAAAATTACTTGACGGTGCCTAATGAGAAAAGACATGCAAATAAAATATTGCATTATTAATAATCTGGTTTCCATTTAGGTACGTTTTTAGGCTCTCAATCGGCTTGAGGTCATGTGACCACCCATGTGCTACTTCTTGCTTATAGTAACCAGGTACATAATTACAGGACAGTTACATAAAAATATGCTGTGTGTAGCACTTACACAGAACAGGCTACCTGCTTCAAAAGGCTAAATTTGGAGTTTTTAACTTTACTTTTTTTTATCTAAATCTGATACCCATCTAAAGGCACATCTAAACCACTCCATGATGTTTATAGTACATAGTAAAGGGTATTCTGTAGCATGACATAGTTTCATAAAGCTTTTTTTAATATGTCCATTCCAGAACAAGAAGTATGGTTAGTCTCAAAATATTCATGACAAAACCAAAGACAAATTGTTGCAAAGGAGAAATTCTAACTTGTGACTAGAAACATTAAAAATAAAAAATAATTATTGTGCATATCAGTAGGAGATTTCTGCGTGAAAAAATTTTGTAGCACACTTTGTTAAAGGGGGCCAGAACAACAGGTTAGTTTGAGGGGAGCGACGTCAACGCATACATAAATGCCTGTTTTCATACAGTACATCTGATCCATTCACAAAACTCCTTTGCATGGCAGGGACCATATTTTGTTGGCTTTAAACAGCAAGTTCACAATAACACAGGTAAGCCATTCTTTGGGTTTGGCTGATTCAACTTTCGAAGACTCAGAGATAAGGGCCTACTCACAAGGCAGTAGTACAAAATGAAATCGCACTAGCACAGAATGGTGCGTGTGTGTGCATATATATATATATATATATATATATATATATATATATATATCATTCTCAAATGTAGTTCAGATATATAACCTTTACTCTTACTCTAGGATTGCCCTGGTAATATAAATATCTATCTTTATAGTGGAGATACATTACATTTTCAGTCATACATAATATACATGTATCTACATGTGTTTTTACAATGTGGGGACGTGATGACCACTTGTTGTATGATCATTTGGATGAGCCACCTTGGAAACTTATTTTGCTAAACTGCAGGTCAAATGCACAAATGACAGACTGAAGACCCTATGATGGAGGAACGATTATCTTGCTACAGAAAACACCACACCGTGTACCTATAATCCTTAGGGCTGCATAACACAGATCAACAAACAAACATAAAATAAAATTAAAACAAAAAAAAAAAACTTTAATACATGCAACTCTGCATTAGTTATACACTTAGAACAGTAACATTTGTACAGTTACACTCAATGAAATCAATACAGTTCATAAGAATTAAACAAAAGGAATTCGTGTGCAGGTGTGTACACACACACACACACACACACACACACACACACACACACACACACGCACAATCTACAGGAAAAACCACCGTTTCGTCTCAGATTTACATAAAATATTTACATATTGGTTTCCTTAAAAATTCCTTTCATCAGACATCTAGTAAGGATGGAGCTGGAACGTACAAAAGTCGAACGTGGAAAAAGCTGAACTGTATAATTCCATGTGTACCGAAAGTTCACGATAATCAATTTAAGAAATTTATCGAGATATTCTGGACCTTCAAGGAGGACGCAGACCAGTAGCGGCAACCCAAGTTGACTCTCAAGTATAAACCAGTCTACCAATGTTTCATTCGATAATATTGAAGAATTATTTGGTTGTCAGAATTAAACTGAAGTATTTACTTAGCAGGCAATGCTGACGTTGTTTATAACCATCATGACTAGAGCTAAGCATGTGGAGTACTCCCATATTCATTTTTTTTTGTATGGAAAAGGTCTACCATCTACAGTATCAGATCCTCAGAAAAAAGCTCACGTTGAGGTCTTCACAGTCATCTTCAACAGTAGTGATGTCTACATGCAACTGTCAGACCCAACCACCCGCAATCCCCCCCACCCCCCACCCTCCCCATTCTATTACCATAGAAAATGTGAGCAGTGCCTCAGCAAATCCTATTGGGCGAAGCCAGCCGCACAAATGTCCACATGCATTAGCGAAACAATGAGAGAGCATGCACCTAATGCTACTGCTTAACTTCTCCGTCTCGGCTAGATGCTGCATCGCGTCATGTGCTCAGCTAATCGATGGGCTACCAGGAGCAGGGCTTTGTGGTCCGGGTGCTACCAGCTCACTGGGGAACAACCGTTAGCCAAGTGGGAAATCTGAGTGAAACTCACCAGGTTAACAACCTTTCATCCATGACTGTAGGTCCTCAACAAGACGACTCTCTCATTTCGAGATTTTTGTTTTTAAGGCAGGCAATATAAAAAGCACACATCTACACAGTCTGACAAAATATGAAGGAAAATCTCATTATGTTTGTTCCAGAGCTTTGCCATGAGTGTTAAAGTATATACATAGTATCACTGCACTAGAATGCATGACCTTCATTATTGTGAACCAGTGCTTGTTATGCTAATTATTAGTCTGTTCAAAACCCAAGTAGTACAATTACAAGTAGCCTAAAACAGACAAAAAAACAAAAAAAAATTCAACTAAAGGAAACCCCCACATTTGTTGTCAGTGGTTCTGTCCAACAGTGGCACAGTCTAAAGAACACTCCGCGAGAACAAGACAGATCCCGGTCCAGGAAGCAAATGGATAACAGTTGATATTGTACGTGGGTCACCCACGGTAGGGGAGAATCCGAGGCATTTCAAATAAGCTAGGTGGGAGCCAAAACATTCACACAATGTTGCTAGAACATTGCAGCAGTATTACCCTACTCTTAAAGGTTTGGGACAGTCTTTCCTTTGCGTGGCTGATGGTCATGTATATACTCCAGAAGCTTCCTCCTAGCAGAATCCTATGAATGGGATGTCTGGTAGCATGTTGAGACTGAAGCATTGTGGCAACATTGTGAAGACTATGAACTAACCAGGCTGCTAGCTATGGATGAGCAAAAAATCCCATATGATGCAGCCCTTTGAGAAAGACAGGTGGGTGACGTGGATGTTTAAGTGATTTCACCGCAATGTTAGGGGGTTATGTCACACTAGCCGGCTCATGGATGCTGCCTCTGGAGGATGGGGGAGGGGGGGATCGTACAGCAATATCACGATGGCGTTGAAATAACGCTCCGGATAGGGGTTGGTGGGGGGGCTTCACACAACAGAACCCTTGGAGGAGGACAGGTGGATGGAATGGATACGTGTAGCCAGCGTCTTCTCCAGGTCCACAAGCACATTCATGCTGGTGTTCTCAGGCGGCTTTTCATACAGCAGCTGCTTGAAGGCCTCTGTATCAATCAGGACCACCATGTTCTTCAAGAAGTAGCCTTCGATGTAGGCAGCTAGCTCTGGAGTACCCAGGAACTGTGGAGCAGTGAGAGACACCAGAGTTTCATGACATCATAGAAGAAACAGCATTGTCTAAGATAGACAGGGTGGACATCTCAGTGACTGATTTCCTGACTTAAAAGCTGTGGCAGCTACGTGAAATTTTTTACTAATGATTTTCACAGGCAACAGTGTGACTGGCCTAAACTGGCAAGCACAACATCACCTGTCGGTTCCCTCAATCGCTAGGCCGGCCGCTGCTCAGGCAGCCGATCTTTTTATGGATCCTGGGTGGGCGGAGCTCAGCCTCACCTTGGCGTGGTTGTAAATATCCACACAGGTTTCCGTGTTGATGTTCTTGGAACAGATGATCTCACAGTGTCGTTGCAGGGCGTCCAGTTGGAAGAATTTCGCGGCGGACAGCAGCTGTGAGACAGACCGTGATATGTGCGCATGAAATAGGCCGATAACATTATAATATTCAAATACAATAGTATTCTTCATAAACTGCATAACCTATTTTCTGTCAAACCAACAATATATATATATGCACAATATAACCCTCTATTAAAATAAACTTACTTTTTAATTCTTACAAAGCCATAAGCTGTATAACAATTGCGCAGACCAACCTACTAAAGCAAGACAATGCAATTAATTTGTTTAGCAATTGATTTCCCATGAGTGATGGGCCAGTTGTCCCTCTACATTGGCATTACCTCAATAACCTCTGTATTTCGAATGTGGAGAGACTCTGTTCCTCCACAGTACAGGTATTGCATCACCAACTACAAAAGAAGGAAGACATGTGGACGGGTGGGGGGGGGGGGGGGGGGGGGGGGGGGGATAACTTCATTATCTTTAAATAAAATTAAATAGGACCCCCAATACTGGATTTTTTTAC
>JAAGVU020000061.1:15973383-15998525 GCA_011763525.2 Mormyrus iriodes
TGGGTATACTTCATCATCTTTAAATAACATTACATAGGACCACCAGTACTGGCATTGTTGACCTATGAGACCATTTCCTTGTCTTTTAACACATGACTGTAGATTGCATATCATTTCAATGTCTTATCAATTAAATTCGGATGTTTTCAAAGGACCAGCCTCCTGCTTTCCCTCCGCAGAACCAAAGAGATCTCTTGACAGAGAAATATCCTAAGAACAGATGTACTTCAACTCTTGCTTTACCTGGAATATGTTGTACTTGACGTGGCTGATTTCAATGCATGTGTTCTCAGCTGCGGGTCTGTTGGAGAGGAGCGATTTAAACCTGGAAAACAGGAAAAGGTTATGATGCTTATTTACTTGGACACCTTCACCTGCAGCTTTGCATATTTATGTCATTTATCAAATCCTGATATTTACTGGAGCAATTCTGGTATCTTTCTAAAAGGTACAACATCTGGACCAGATATAGGATATAACCAATTTTACCAATTTACTTAAAATACACTATACTTACAATATTTTATTTTGCTTATGGTAAGTTACAATGCAATACAGGTAATTTGTCTGCGTTGTTATATAATAAATAAGAAGATAAACAGAACTACATGCTTATGTCCTTAGGATGTTACCAGTTAGCCTATTACAGATCAGACCTTTGGTACAGACCTACCAGAAAGACTGGAGTGGCATTTTAGAAAAGCTGTGTTTTTTAATGTAATTTGTAAATTGTAGTGTAGATCTATGAGAATAATGTTTCAGTTATCACATGCAGAATTTAAATGACACTTGCACTAGAATGCATTGAGTATTTGGAAATAGCTTTTGTGTCACTGAAAAATCCCTTCAAATTGAGTTGCAGTCAAAACAATCCCAGGTTGGCAATTGTGCCAAGGCCTTCACTGAGGTGACATCATCTCGCATTAGGATGTAATTGATTTGAGGCCCATCCCTTTTTTGGCAAATCTCCATGCCATTTCCTTAGGTGCTGTTCCGAACTTGTTTCATTTTTTATGAGACACCTTGGGACAGTACCATCAATCCATCACCTTATGCTGGTCAGGAGGCCCTGGAAACTATGCCAAGCAGCTTAGGGCACAAGGCAGGTGTATACGCTGGAAAGGATGCTAGCCCATCACAGGGTACACACATGATGAGCAATTTAGAGATCTGCATGTCTTTGGATTGCAGGAAGAAAGCTAAGTGCCGAGAGAAAACCTGCATGTCATGGGGAGAACATGCAAACTCCACATACACCAAACTGAAGTGAATGCTGATATGAATACTTACTATACTGTGAAAACTAACTATGTTTTGCTAAGCAAATCCTGAAAACATGGTTCTGGAGAGTGTCACTGAATCTCAGTTTATTATACTGACACACATCAAATTTTCTGTAATCACACGTCTCCTGCGCTCATCCTTCTGGGGTTCATGGCCTGTTGTGGTCAGAATGAGCCTCGGACCATGAGCTATTTCCAGAAATCGCAGCCGGCTCTTCCCATACTTCACTTCACGTAACCAAACAAAAGGTTACTCAATCACATTCCAGAAACTGCAAACTGTCTTCTGTATTCCTAAGCTGCCTCTCTACATCTCAATCCCCACAATCCTCTTATGCAGTTGCAAGAAGCTTGCATTTGTTTTGCAGTGCAAAGTTATTCACAGGCTTTCGCTCCATAAGTTTCAGATTTCTATCCAAGTTCTATCCTGCATTACTAATCCTTATAAATTAATCTGTCAAACTTCCTTTCTTCAGCTGTGACATTTCTGCGAACCTCTCAGGTTGAAATGCTGACCAGCACCTCAAACTGAACCACAGCAAGTCTGACTAGATGTGTGACTAGCTAAATCATTGGCAGCCCGAGGCCTTTTTAATGTTATACATATGAGGCTCCCCTCAGCCAGCTTAACCCCGCTGTTATTTTTGGGGTCGAACTTACCCCAGTCCATTTTCAAAATAAGGTTAAATTCTATAGATTCTAGAATTTAGAATGGAAGAAGTAAAATACACAATGGTTAAATATGAGGCTAAACCATCCCAACTTGCCCCCTTCATTGGTATTTTATTGCTGAACACCAGAGGGCTCAACCAGTTTCTAGTTCTTAGGAAATTTTACCCACTTGTGGTTATACATTCTGTACTTTCTGTGGGTGGGGCTCTCATACATGCACCACTCAGATTGCAGGATTAGGTGGTGATGTCACATGCCAGTTGAGGCTCAAGCGTTTCTTTCTTTTCAGGGGCTCTAAAACCAATGTCGAGAGATGCCGCTGACTCACCTTGTGGAGGCAGTGAAGAGAAGGACTTTGTGGGCATAAAAGGGCTTCCCCTCGACGAGGAAAGTAACGTCAGACATCTCCTTGTTATTGAGGAAATGGGGATCTGAAAACAGAGAACAATTTTATAATCTCAGATAAGAATGATGGTGAAGAGTAATGCCCCTCAAACCTCTGCCATCACATTTCAATCTTTAAGATGAAGGATTTAAACCTCCATCCATCCATCCATATATCCATCCATCCATCCATAAATGCTCATCCATTAGCGGATTGCAATCCAGTGAACCAACAATACATCACAACAGTCTCAAATACTTATGGATGATCTTAAGGCAAAAATGAGCTTTCGTGTCTATTAAACATATCACTTCCCAATGAAATGTGACTAATACATTTTATTTTCAGTTAATTCTCTGTTTCCACTGATATTCATATGACAAAATACTGCAGAAACTAGACAGCTGCAGCTACTATTTGAGGCAATATCTTAAATCCATGAGGCCAAAAAGGATGAAATTACAAGGTAAAGGAGAAACGAAGGCCAAGTGCCATGACTGACATGCTTCAACTGCTTTGACTTCGTTGTACTGAAGCTGTTCTGACCAGTGTTCTTTGACTCACAGCCCTTGTTCTGAGGAAATAGCCCAATCCTGCAATGAGCAGTTTACCTGAGCCATGATCTGCAGGGGACTCTGTCAGTGTGTAAGCAAGTGAAGCGAGGAGATGTTTCTTTAAATATGCATGTGTGGGAAGGCAGAGCAGAGAAAAGTCAGGTGACTGCAATTAACTGTGCTGCCCGTCACTCCCAGTATGTGCCTTAGATCGGCACATTCCCTTTTGGTCTGCTGAGACCTGTCGGCTCCCATGACAACAAAGCCGGAGTGGTGATGCACATGCATTTCTTTTCCTCTAAACTGTCCTGTCACCAGCTGTATAGGAACCTTACTGCTAAGTCTAGGGTCAAATGATCTTATTTTCTGGCCCTCCAGGATTGCTCCACAGCATGTGGAAAACATTATTCCAGCTTCATCCATATGTACCTTGGATAAGTGATGCTGCAATGCATATCCATGTAAGTGCACTGGGCAAACTGTCCATTTCAACTGTGTTCAGCTCACCACCCCCCAAAAAAAGAGAAAAAAAAACAGTGCTCACCCAGACGGGAGGTCTGCTTCCTCTTGATCTCTGTTAGCTTGGGGATGGGGTAGGGTCCATAGCACTGTGTGAAGATTACTGCAATCTGCTGGCTGATTACCTCATTCTGACAACACACACACACACAAATATTCAGGGAGATACACACACAGACACAAAGAAGACCAGTGAGAATGTGCAATGAGACCCCCGCGCATGCCCATCTCACAGCAGAATTCTACACGCTGCTAGAGGTAATCCCCAGCAAACCCACACACAGGCTGCCTCCATCTCCCAGTGGGGTGGAGTCACATGGCATGATAGATGCCCACGCTCTCGGGCCCCTGATTTACCGCCACAAATCGAAGTCATTTCCAATCCCATCAGTCACCGCCCCCGTGCTCAGGCTCCTACCGCAGTGCACAATGGCTCTGTGCGCCCCCGCAGTTCCGTTACAGGTAAGACACCACGCAGGACATTCCCCACGCTTTTTCCAGCAGATTCTGTGTATTCCACAAATCATTCTTGGAGCTGATCACCTGTCTGTAGCCCCCAAATATATAAAAACTGTCTGCTAATTTTTCATCTCTGGCTTTGTATAACCCCCATATACAAACATATTTCATTTTATATAGGAAGATTAATAAAAAATCCACCTTCTCCTAGCATCCAACTGCTGCTCTAGGCCGGGATTCAAGCTTCCTGACGTCAAGCCGATGGCTCAGGACACCGAGCCACCTGGTGCGGACACAGGTTTCCAGAGGTCGTCCCATAGCTGGCTACGCAGGTGGACGCAACCAAGACCTGAGACTACGTTGTGATGCACGCAAAGCCGTGCCACACTCCAGGCGAACCACCTGAAACCCCCCACTCAGTGGCTCCATGGCAACTGTCTGAGATGCATATGAAACGCTCACCGCAACCAGCAAGTGGACTAAAAAAAGATCCGTGTCCCCACATTGAAGTCACATATCGTTACTAGGGACGACTCACTCGGGGGTGGTGCCTTGCGGGGCCCCACTGCAGGGCTGTCACCGATTACTACAGGATGTACGAGTTGGGAGGGGCCCTTGGCACTAGAGGAGTGCTATGAAGTGGCAATGTACACGGGGTTGCCCAGGGGAGGGGTGGAGGGGGTGTGGCCAAGTCCAGAAGAAATGAGCAAGGAACGGAGGAGGTGACAAATGAGACAAAAGGTCAGGAAGAACATCAGAGGGATTAGGAGAGTATGGAAATAATCTAAGGAATCCTTTTGTGATGAATTTTCCAGAAATAAAGGGGGGAGAGACAAGGTATTTTTGTGCCTTGTGAATAGACCAGTCAGGTCATTATTATATTGTGAGATGACACTCTCAATGATATGGGCAAGGGGGTGAGGGGAGGGGCTGCAGCAGAGGTGGGCAATGATGTTCACCTTGCTCGCCTGCAGAATCTCGAACATGAGCGGCAGCCCATGGGTGATGAGCTCCTCTGTGTACTCCTCCTCCTCGATGCAGGCGAACTCCTTTAGCAGGCCCTGTATCAGTGGCCGGCGGTGCTGCAGGAAGCAGGTGCGCAGGGATTCCAGCCAGGTGTGCAGGGTCCAGGGCACGCCTGCATGACAACGGCATGCACACCGGTCAAGATTATGCCCTTCCAGAACATTTTACTGCACGATCATGGCCTTTCCAAGTTCTAGTGTCCAGCAAGATAAGATATATAAAACATTTAAAAAAGGAATATAATCAGTACAGTTCAATTCTGCATGAGTCAGTGGGGTACAAAAATGGGGTCAAATTGAATATGGTCACATGCCTGTTATATATAGACACACAGCTGCTGTAGGACCACAGTCCTGGTCCAAGTCAAACAAACAAAGCAGAAATAGGCATCTCCTCTAAATATTTTTGCCTTTACATTCATTTAATAAAACAGGCTTCATTTTCTGAAATGCTGTTTCACCAATCAGCTGAAAGCAGTTTAATCCAGCCTTCTGCACTCTTAAGGGGTAATTAATCTGAGTTAATATACGTACCATCAGCGTACAGCAAAGCGTAAAACAGATTAATGACACACTCTAGTTACATCCAGGTGGGATCAGTAAAACAGCGCTGTAACACAGGCATGTTATAAACACCTTGTACTTCTGCTGTGATTTGAATGCAGAGCTCGCCCAGGTACGTTTAGGCTAAGCTCAGTGAGAGGCCCACAGAGAGGGGAAGTTCTGCTGGCCTCTCAGGGCTGCGGAGGTGCAGATTTTCACAAGCCTTTTTGATGAATCTGCAGATATCAGTCATCGTATTACCGCTGCCCTCGATGAGGGTCAAATCGAATCCCATCTAGGAAAGTTGACACAGTTCCACTGCAGAGCCATGCCGAGCTCCATCATAATAGGGACGGATCGTTCTGCTCTGAGACCCAGCAGCACCGAGGGTCTGGTTTTGGGAAGGCAGTATGCGGCAGTCTCTCTTGGGATTACATTTGGCACTGTTCATTTCAATGACTTTTACGAATGGCTGTCATTTCCCCTGCTTTCATGCATTAAGGTCGGCATTCCAGGCGCTTTTAGGAATGAGTGTCTGATCAGCCATCACGATTCACCACCCTCCACCCCCCACCCCCTGAGTGAGCAACGGCAGCAGGCAGGCAGCTTTGGCATTCCCTCCGCAAACACACTCCTCGCTCTGTCACGCAGCCGTAGGCGGTTGCAGGCTGAACAGCAGGGGGCAGCAGAGAGTGTGGTGGCTTGAGGACATGGCGCCCAGATGGTTGCCAGGTGACGTCCTAGAAGGGGATAACACTCTGGCGAACCCATCACCGAGGTGTTTAATCATACCTACTCCAGTAAAGAAATAATAAGTTTCTTTGAAAATCCTCAGCAAACCAATCCCCTTCCATTGTAATCTAATTTTATTTCCTTCTTCCTTCCTTCAGTGGATTACGACCTTGTCAAGCATCCTGAGGTCACTAAAATTCCTATATTGCACTGTATTTTGTCTTGCACTGTCTTGCCTTTTACTACACTGCAGTTTTGTCCTTTATCTGCAGTTGTTGGTCCTATTCCCCCATGCACCTGTCCCCTACCCTGCACCAGTGGTACAAGAATTTCACCGTTTTCCTCGCCGCTTTCAATATGCCTTGAGTCCAAGCCTCCAGCGATGTCCTGTAGTTATCTAAAATAACTTTTCCTGTGTCAGGTCACCGTCATGTCATGGTTCTTACATATTTTACCCAGTGTCTGAGTATGATATCTACACCCCATTACACTGCTGAAGATGTTGTCATGCTGAAGAGTCAATACTATCGATAACTATGGAGACTGCTGGAAAGAGAGAGACCAGCATTTGTCTTTAAGTGACATTTTCACCTAGTGAAGCCTGAACCTTTCCCTTCCCCAAGGATAAAGGCGCAGTGTGTGAAAGTGCTGAGGCTTACCGAGGCTGCGGATATCAATGGTTATGTCAACATGGCCATGCTCGGCGCTATGGTACATGGCCTCCTTCAGAGCCTTCAGTCTGGCCTTGCCGGTGCGGGCTGAGTCCAGCTGGGGCGGCTTCTTCTCGCCCAGCTCCGAGCCCTCAGCCAGGATTTCCTCCAGGGACAGCACGTCTCCCTTTCCCTTGTCTGTGTGTGACAGCAGCTTGCGGAAGACATTTCTGTGGGGGAAAATGGGGATTGGGAATGATAAGTGATGATTAAAGTTAACAGATGGGAATCTGTGAGTTCGAAAGTAATGTGTTTAGTAGAACAGTAAAGGGACCATTTGGACTGGAATGGCCCTCATAGGACTGGAAAGAAAGAAAGAAAGAAAGAAAGAAAGGAAGGAAGGAAGGAAGTATAGGGGCACTACAGATGGTTTTTAATCTCCATACTGCAGAAAAATGGATTTAGAAGAACAAAAAAATATTTCTTTTCCAGTAAGCCCCATGTAATACATTAAAACACAAGGTGAACTTGTTTTGAAAACCTAACACTGATACAATAAAGTCATTGGCAAAAAAGAACAGTCTAGATACTTTTAAATTCTTTTACACAGGCAGTGATTACTTCCAGATCATTCTTAGTTCATTTGCATGAGTACTAAGGATTGCCAGCTGTCTGTGTGCTGAGGCTCATTATCGTGTTCGTCAAGCTGGGTTCCCTATAGGATCTGGCAGCGCTGGAGAGATCGGGGGGGTTTACGTCGGAAAGTGTCTCTGTGTTTCATATGTGTGGGTGTGCGTGTCTGTTCCTGTCTGTGTGTCTTTGTGCATGTGTGTCTGTATGTGGATGTTTGTGTGTGTGTCTATGAGTGCATGAGTGTGTGTGTGTGTGTGTGTGCATGTGTGTGCTGTTACCTGTGTCCATGCGAGGCGGCCAGGCTGTAGGAGTTCATGTCTCCCTGGGGGGTTGAGGAGATGCCATTGCGAGACACGGTGCCAATCATGGGGTCTGCGCCTCGCTCCAACAGTAAGCTCACCAGCTCGAAGTTCCCTGCAAGGACCCCCCCCCACACCAGCAGTGTCAACTTCTGCTTTCCAAAATCAAACCTCACAAGACGGCACATTCACCCATTCTTATATGCACACTTCAGAGGTAAAACTGACTCAGGGTCAGTGTTAAAGCCTGTTGTTCTACATCATACACCCAGACTTTGTATTAACTGCGCACATTTCTTCTTCATGAATACAATCAATCTTAATCAGCCACAGTTACATGAAATGGCTTTACTCCAACATCGATGTCAACAATAAAAGTGGTAAACATGCACTTGAGAGAAATAAACAGTCATTATGTTGTAAAATTAGCAAATAAAATTTGTTTACAACATAGAGATTATTTAAATTTCCTGTCAGAGTACTGCCATAATAACATATTGCTCATATGTTCATATCCACATTCTGGTAATAATTCATTTTGTAAATGGATTATTTAGGGTGGCATCATGACTTTATAGTGAGTGATTAGCACTGTTGCCACATCCTGGAGACTGTGGGTTTGGATCCCTCTGTCAATGGAGTTTGCATGTTCTCCATCTGTCATATGTGTTTCTTCCCATGGAAAACAAGTTAGGTGAAGTGGTGCCTGTCTAGTTCCCTGTGAAGTATGTGTGCATGCGTCCTGTGATGGACTGGCACCCCATCTAATATATTCTCTGGCCCTGTGCATGCTGGGAAATGCTCCAAACTCCCCCCACCTGCTGCAGAGGCCAGCTGCAGTGGGGTTTCGGTGTAGTTCTCCGCTCCATCTTGGACGGCGCCCTCTACGTTGGCTCGAGCATCCAACAGCAGCTATCAGGGCACAAAGACGTATTAGTCTCATTAGGGAATTTGGAGACGTGGGGGAGTGAGGGGCACAAGGCCCCACCCACCCCACAGACCTAGCCATTAGCCATTACAACTACGACATTAATGCAGCGATGTCAGAAACATTAATCTTTTCACAGCGAGTGAATGCTGAATTCATGGGGATGATTACTAAGGTCATACTGTGGCACCTGAAACCAACTTCCGGTCTCCATAGGTGTCTCTGCCAGGGATGAATATGTGCTGCTTTCCAAAGGTTGTTTTAACAGAGGGTGGGGCTTGAACATATCGCGATTGCTTGGGGTTCTGGAGTTGATCCTGGGGCCCTATCCAGACCTGCACACTTAGCCAGATCTGGACAGAGATCCACCTTGGACCACTACGGATCTTCACAGATATGCCCAAGACCTCAGCTGTGAAGTCTGTGTACCACGAGGCAATGTCTAGCTGGTTATGTGTCAAATGCCTTGTAAACCTTGCAACAGGTGTGTAAGTGAAATGGGATCACTTTTGCAGCACATCCAAGAGTGTGTGCACCTTCGTGAACCTATGTATGTGTATGAGTTCTCACCATTTTGCCAGCTATGCTTTTTTGGCAAAAGCAATTCATTTTAGATATCCTTCACCAATCCACTGGGACTTCAGTAGAGTCCAGAGTCTATCAACATGAATAAATGAGATAAACTGTGTCGGGGGCCACCTCAGTGAGCACTGTGAATGCAGCCTTCTGCTCTTGCTACTCAAGCGTGCGTATCTGGTTTCAGACTTACAGTTCATGAGCTTACAATAGGGAAAGGAAGCATATTATCAGGGGATATAGTGCTCCACACACTACCATGGAAAGCTGAAGAGGTCTAGTGCAGGACACCCCTGTGCAATCATCGATTGCATTCAGTTTCCACTGGCTTATACAGTGCGAGCCCATATGCTTATTTATATATGTATATAAAGCGTATATATTTTTTTATATACTAATATATATATCCAACAAGAACATTCATATCTTAACAATACTATTAAGGAAAAAATTGACATATAGTTACCATTATTATTATGATGTTACATAATAATAATAATCATTCAATGTACAGAAGTTAGTATAATTACAGGTCAAAACGTCACTACCTGTACGACAGGGACGTGTCCGTGTAACACAGCAAATGTGAGAGGAGTCCCCTGGCGCATTTCAGGATAAACTGAGGGGTACTTGTGTACTGTGTTTGGCACCTGGGAAGTCACAGGTAAGGTTCAGGAGAGAAATACAGCAATTAAAATCGCAGAAGCACGTGGAGGGAGGTGCTGGATTAGCCAGCAGGACATTTGGATGCTGAGAAATTGGGCAATGAGCTTTTTTTTTTTCCCCTCCGGACACCCACATCTCTCTTTCTCTCTCCATTTCCCTCATTTCCCCTGACTGCCCGCAGGCGTTCGCCACAGCTGCCCCGATCGCGACACGTCTTGGCTAAAGTCTCCTTAAGAGGTTCTCGATGGTTGTCACAGATACAGAAGACAAACAGACGAGAGAGCATGATCATTAGCTGGGGGGTGAGAGATGCATGACTGTGTGCTGATTCATGAACATAGCACCGAAACCTGGGGTGGGTGGGGGGCACAGCATCTTGAGTCAGCGTGGAGGCCGATTCCTTATAAACAGTCTGATTTCCTGAACATTCTGATTCTGTTATATGTACAATGTGTATAAAGTATGTGCAGCATTTGTGCAATGAGATGCCTCATTCCAAATGCATTAAATGCGTAATTATGATTCATATTCACCAGGGTTATATAAGGGTTAAGTATCTACTTGGATATTTGCCAAGTGTGCCAAGATTTTACTGCTGACATAAGATGTAGTAGCATTTGGAGAAAGAGCTTAAAAACCCACATGTGGGATTATTGTGTACTGCCAGACACTGGCCAGTATGATCCATCTTCCAATGGTTAGTTAACTGGAGTTTGTTGAGCTATACCAGGCAGTGACTGATAGCTCACAAAAGCCCCAAACGCCATGGATTTTGCAGCCCTGTCCACCACCCCTCCCCATCAGGTGCAGCGACTCTGTAAGCCAGGAAGCCAAGGGCCAAATCCCTGAAGTTTGACATCATAGCTTGGGCACGCATACCGTGGTGTGCCAGCAGGCATGCCATTCATGGAGCGTGTGGTGCTACGTTCAAGAATCACCCCTCAAAACTCAACACACATTATACTTCAACACTGACGAATGGGACAGTCACAGCCAAACAATACTGTGGTTATTATTTCAGGCCTTATCTGTGAGGCATTATCCACCACAGTGACTCGGTAATTCCTTTGGTATCAAGGGGGCACTTTAATTAAATAAAGCTCAGCCTTTGCCTTCGAAACTATGTAAAACCATTGGTCAACATTATTTAGTTGTGTCTGTGCCAACACCAAGTACAAACGGTTATATATTCCAGTTATACAGTTGCCCAGAACTAATGAAATGCTGGGTACCTTGTTAAAAGGCAATGTTTACATTTATCTAGGTTGGCAGTAATAGAATCTTAAACCCTACTCTACAGGGTAGAACAGAACAAGGATAAAAACCTGAATACTGATCAGTGTTCTGATGATTCATAGGAATCCATCAGCTGGTTGACTCGCATGGACTGAAAACCAAAGCCAAACACTGAACTGCCTGCCGCAGACCTCACGTGGTGGCTAGTGCTTCACGTGGACAGCCTACACTGAACATGCCAACGAGGAGTGAGATGGGAGAGATGAGGGACAGTACGGAGTCTCCTTCTGTCTTACAACACGACGAGCTCAGACAAACTAGTTCCACCATGACAACAAAGCCTCAAGGGTGCTCTTCCCCCCCCCAATTTCCTGGCTCCCCTGCACCACAATGCCCCAGGAGCAACTGACCTCGCTGTTGATGTCGGCCCCTGCATCCAACAGCATCTGCACCATGGCCTCGTCCCCACGCACGCAGGCGTACATGAGCGGGGTCATACCCTGGACATGGAATGGGGACAGTAAGAGTGACAGGGAAGTGACATCATAACATCAAAACAATACAGTAAGGAGGTCTAATCTCTCTATCTGCCTACCTGGTAAGTGAAGGTTGGCAGGTATTAAGGACCAGAAGTTGCGTGCTTTTACTACACATCAACACATCAACATATTCACAAGACATCACAATATGCAGCAAATAGCAAAACATGCAAGTCTATTGTGGCAGGAACCTGTAGGATGCACGCCCTGTCTTATCTGCCCGTTTCAACTCTTGGGAACCCTTCAGGTTATCACATGACCTGAATTCAGATTCTAAAAGCCGCCTCTCCATGTCATACAGGCAGAAGTTGCAGAAAGTCAAACAGTAATCCCTTTATGTCTTATCTATTATGAAATGGATCTAGAAAATAAGAAGCTTGGAGAAGGAGAAGCATGAAATGAAAGAACAGCATCAGATTGGGTCCAAGCAGAATAATCCTGAAGTGCTCGGATGCAGTGAGATCATTTCCTTACTGTCTCATGCCTGAACCCAGAAGTTGATCTTATCTGCAGGACGAACTTTTGGGTGGTCATAACATTCAAATATGACACATGAACCAAGAAAAAAAATATTATGTCCTTCAGGGAAAACAAAACTTAACAAAACAAAGCCACGCAGAAATTACAGTCAACACTCTCACTATACCACTTCCATATTTCCTGATTAATGTTCAAAGTATTTAAATCTGTTTCGATCAGTGTTGCTAGGGCACACTCTAAAAGCCGTGATTTGTTTATAGTCAGGTCTGTGTTTAATTAAGGCAGAACTTTAGACCAAATATTTTTTTACACTGGAGTGGATGGCACATCGCCTACACTGCCGAACATCTCTGCCAACTGTGAAAAGTGGGTTTAAAAGAAAAAAATAAACGAACTAACCTGCAGATAAAGACGATTGACTACAAAGCTAAAAGAAAGACAGGAATACCATTGTCCGACCATAGCTGCTGGGAGCCAGTGATCTGATTAATCCAGGAAAGGATGTATAGCTCAGTAAAAAACATGTGTGAACATGGCCAGTGAGAAGGGCATTTTCAATCCCCTGAAATTCCATTAAACTGCAAGTGGTGTGTGGAATCAGCTGAGTTGGGATGCTGTACGTAAGATTGGAAGGTTGCTGGTTTGAATCCCCTGGCCGACAGGATGGTTTCACCACTGGGTCTGTGATCAAGGCACTTAACCCCCAATTGCTCTGGGCATTGGCTGGCCCTGCTTTCTCAAATGCATGTTATGCTGGATAAAATCATAGGATAAATAAATGAAGCCGGCTTTATAGTGTTGGCCCACTTTTCAGGCCAGGCTGTACTATAGATCTGCAAGCTTTTGGGTTAATGTGGCCTGTAAATTCAGCATAGACGGCAACAATGTGGAAAGTGCACAAGCTGTAACGGTGGGTGAATGGAAGCCCTGCCCCCCTCCCGACCTGCTCGCTCATGCTGTTGATCCCGTCTGGGCCCAGCAGATTCACTGCCTGCTTGACCAGGTCCGTCCGGCCGCAGTTAAGCATACGAAAGCCCAAGTCCTGCAGGAATTTCGCCTCGGTGGAAGCTGCATCCAGCTTCCTCGAGGCACAGAAACAATCATCCGTCCTGCACAGAAAGAAGGCTGGTTAAAATTCCAGACCCGTTCTCCTAAAATGGGTCCAGTTTCTATCATAAAACTGCACATCCATATAACACACTCTAGGCAACAGCACAACAACAAACCTACAAAATCTATTACCTGGAGGTTTCTCTGACCTGCACTAATTATGTCATTAATTCAGGACTATGAAAACTGTAGTATCTAAACTGACTAGTGGGACGGGGAATAGCAGAACGTCACATTTTAAAACTATTTAAACTGACATGATTTAATATGTAAACCCATTTTTCCTGCTTTTCCTGTTTACAAAAATAGCAGAAATATAATAAATTATATTTCTATGTATACTAAAAAGTAACCTAGAAATTGTACATGGGAAAGAAATCGTCTAGCTGATGTGGTCCTTTATTAACATAAGTTGGGATCACTAAATCATAAGCCTGTTGATATCCTAAAATCTTCACATACTTCACATACTGGTTAAAAGAGGGCTCTGAGCATGTGATGAAAGGAATCTGTTCTATTTGCTGCATGTGCTTTTCCAAACAGGGCCAATCATGTGACTGATCATGTGACCGAGCACGGTCAAGTTTGATGGTCGTACTTCAGCTGCCGCGGTTCACAGTCGACCCCAGGGAGAAGCAGCCGCGCCGCCTGCCGTACATCGTCACTGTCCACTGAAAAGGAGCGTCTGTGCTCTGCGTGAGCCACCGCCACCCGGATCCACTCCATCAGGGGAGGCAGTACCAAGAACGGCCTGTATGGGGAGGCAACACAACTCATCAGCCCATGATTACTGAACTCCAGCTGTGAAGATGGTCTGTACATGTTCCCTTTTACTCAATCCATTTTCTCTCATTGGATTTGTCTCTATTTCTTCATCTGTCTGACAGGGAATATTTCAATTGAGTATATTGTTTTGAAAATTTCTGACAATGAAGTTGTAAGGCATCATTACAAAACCAGCAAACCGGTAAACCCAACCCTGTAACCAGTGTGCTAATGGAAGGGCATCTATGCACCACCTATTGACACAGAATTTATGAAACATTTAATTAGTACTAAATGAACTCTTTTTAGGTCTCTTGAAATCATATATCAATATTAATAATGCACAATGGACAGCTATATCTATCTGTCAAACACCCAGCCGTCAATCAGGGTCAAAGGGGGTCTACATCCATTCTCAGGCAAGACGGGGTATACCTTGGACAGAATGTCAGTCCTGCACAGCACACACAGATAATCAAAAAGACAATTTAGAGACACCTATTAGCAAACTGCTGGAAAAAACAGAATCCAAGGAGAACATGCAAACTCCACATACACAGCAAAGACACAGGATTCGAATCCCCAACCCAGGAGGCATAAGGCAACCAGTCTACCCACTAAGCCAGTGTGTCACAAGCAGCGATAGCCAGCTTATGTTTTATTTACTTGTTTCTGATATGCTTTGTTTCACTACCATTTGCAAAGCCAGGAGTGACTCATTTCCACGCCTACATACACATCTTCACCATTGACAGTGACTCCATCTGCTGTTTTCAAGGTGTGTTCGCTATGTGGAACCACTTCCCTTGATGTACCAATCTACCAGCTACAGGATACCATAGTCAGCTTATATTACATTTATATTTTTTTAAGGAGAGACTTCAGTCCCTCATCTGTTACAGAATGATCCAGTTAAGAGCTGAATGCCATGTCATCTTCAGCCACAAGGAGACGCTGGAATGCAACTGGTACAGAAGCGTTCATCCAGGGCCTCTCCTGTGACCTTGCAGCTGGCCGCCAAGTGATAATGTCTGCCACAAACTATTTCTGTTTTCACAGCAAACACACACAGCACACCACAGCCAAGCCATTGATCATAATGGAATTTTAGTTCCACCTGACCCTTTGTTTGGTCTCCATCCAATGAAACACCATAGACAAAATAATTTACTATCCTGGAGCATCCTGGCAACTCCAAATTAATTGCATTTTAAAATGCAAATATTTCCCACAGATCCAAAACTGGGTTGCTGGGCTAAACACAATTTACTGCCAGAGGAAAAATGTATTTGTAAAATAATGGTGCAGATTTGATAGTATGTCCAGCATCCAAAAATTACCAGAAGAGGCTCTTATGTTTCAATGGTCATTTTATATGGCTACTCTGTTTTTTACTGTTATCTACGATACTTTATCATTGGCCACATTCAGCTTTTCATTACATTAAACAAGATTTCATGTCAACTTTTTACCTAATTCATCTTAGAATTGACAGGTCCAAACATCGGAAACATTTTCACATATAATTTTACATGCTGTATGTATTTTTTAATTTGGTTTATGATACAAGGTCAAAACAATAGGAAATAAATGCTTGTTCTGACAGGTTTGTAGCTAGTAGCTAAACAACTGACTGGTGTTTAATCAGCTAATCTGCTTTGCTCATTCGCTGTTCCACAGAAGGCATCTGTGCCAGTATGGCATAATGCTGGAGATACCTCTTTACTCAATGCACATCTTTTCTTAATAATAAACATTAGCACCCTAGTGACTGTTAACACCATGCTATCTGAACTGAAATGTTAATGTAGGCCTTAACTGGATAAGTACCAATGCTAAATGTCTTTTTGGATGTATATATGAAGGCTCCCCCTGTGGATGCTTAATGAATTGCATCCACCGGTTATACATTACCACTAAGTTCAATTGGGAGCCTGTACTCTTCTGAAAGCCAGCTCAATAGTTCAAACCCCCATTCCAGATCTAATGGTACCACTCCCAGACATCCCCAACACTAAAACTGAACAAACTGCAGGGCTTTCACAGCTACGCCTCTACTTTTAATCATCAGGCTCAGGGGCGAATGGGATACACCGGAAATTTCCTTTGCCATTTGCATTTAGGGCCTGTCTGGAAATGAAAACAGGTCTGCTCAGTGTTACTTCACGACATCCCCTGCGATATGCCCCAGAATCACAGTGCTGGAGTGCCTTTCACGTGTGGACGTGTTGTTCCAGAGTGATACCATGAAAAAAGAAAAAAAAAAAATTTAATGTTGGTTAAACTGGTGCTTCTAAAGACCAGCTCATTGTAGGTCAGGAAATTTTATTTTGCAAATCCAACTGACTAATTTATTTCTGAGTGATTCACTGCATATGCCAAAGTGCGTGTATTACTGTGTACTACAAAGATGACAATAATGCTAATGTCTGAAGTAAACACAGCTGTCGACCAATTTCAGATATTGCATACATGACTTGTATAGCGATAAACTTATTTTTTATAGTTGTATTAGTTTAGCTTGATCATTATGGTGAATAGGCTTTAATTGATTTCTTAATCTGCATGGTTAATAATGAGTTGAATGACCTTGTTTGCGTTATGAAAAGCAGTGAAGAACCCATTGCTAGACGTAAGACCAGCTTGTCACGGCACACACGTAACCGCACAACATCACCTCCACCCCAAAAGCGCCATGCCATCATATAAACAAGATCATAAGGTCGCAAGGGTCCCTGTGTTGACCCGGGTAGCATGAGATGTGCTAACTGTGGAGACGTGGGAATAGGTCACAGAGGAGATGTCTGTTTGCATTTCTAGAAAGGATTGGCCTTCCATTCCACCCCCGACAGATCAGCAGAAAAGAGCATTTGATACTTCCGGGATCACAGCTGGAAGTGTACATGGCATCAACCATGCAGCAGGAGCCATTCAAGTGTCCAGTGAAGCCAGTGGCCATTCTGCACTTCCCTACTTGCCAGTCAACATCTTCTTGTCTTTCGTGCTTTAGTCCAGTGTTTTCTGAAACACAGCACAGCTAGTCTTCAAAGGGAAGCGCCACCTTACTGCTTCAGGATCACGCAAAAGCCGCAGGCTCCATTTTCATGGTTGAATAATAATCTAGAATAACAGCATCTTTATGGTTACATTCTCTGTACCTGAGCTCTCATCATCATGACTTCTGTCATCTTAACACAGCACATTGTGATCTCTCCTTTGAATCCGTGAGCCCCTCTCTCTAGATGAATCTCAAATGAAAAAAAAAATCTCTGAAATTGACTGACTATCTGCTTATGGTTTTGTATTAAAATACCTGCATAACATTTCACAGATTTGGCAGCTTCTGGGCATGGATGTTAAACTTTCATTACTAATCAGGCTCTGGCTCTGAGGCCATCTGCCCGTATCTGAGCAAAGATATTTGCCGTGATTCATTAATACTGGCCAAACTGAGTCACCCCTCTGATTTACATTTTTGCATCTGGCATTATGTCCTAGAGCATGAGAGACTGGAAGCTTTTCTTCTTGACAGGTTACAGGAATCCAACAAAAAAAAAAGCTTAGGAATGATGTTCATAGCAACTACGTTAAAGAACGGACGTGCCCCCATCTGGGGTCTTCATTATGACACACAATACTCTTTTTTTAAATTTTGCGAACTCTTTCTCTCGCATACATACACACAGACAGACACACAAAAGCATAAAATTAACTCTATTCAAAATTATTTTCAACCTGAGAGCAGCTATGGTTTTTGATCAAGAAACAGAGAAAATGCCTGTTAATGTGGAAGTTAAGGAAATGACCACCCCCACCCCCCATTATTTAAAATAGTCCATTCCTTTCTGAAGGATTCCACCTATACAATGGATGTTGGATGGTTCTAGATGAAGTCATCAAATTGATTAGCGATGTCTTTGAAGGTAATCAGGCTACAGGGAGCTCATCCTGGAAAATCACCACTCACTCACTTCAGGAAAGTACAAGATTTGTTAATTACCACCTTCCATGTATCGGTGTATGTGCAATAGATTTAAAACAAAATGAAGGACAATAACTACAGTGACAACAGCATTACCGTGGCTTACGATACAGAGAAGACAGATTTTTTAATTAATACTAATAATCCATATATACAGTATGCAATATGCATAGCATTCAAATGTCCCAGATGTCCTCTGTCAACATATATCTATTTACCGATTCCTTTTCAGTTTGGTATTTTTATAAACATCGATAAATATTGAAAGTGCCATCGGTAACTGAAGCTGCACATGAATACTGCTAACCACAAGCCTCAACCTTAGGGCAGATAACCATGTTGATTGGTTGACAGACGAGAAATTTCTTGCCCACTGAACATTGATGAAGAGGCTATTTCAGGTCAAGAAAATTAAACGTTTTCCTGGAAGTCATACTGCACAAGTGGAAGTGAGGGCGGGGCCATGTGTACTGGAGGAGGCGTTCCCACCTCTCGGTTTGCAGGGTGACCTTGGAGGGCTCCACGTTGGGGTTCTCCCACTCCATCTGTGGACAGTGCATGAAGTAGCAGAGGGAGTAGAGGGCTTCAGGCTCCCAGTGTACGCAGGTGGCCTTCTGGTGCAAGGGAGTCCCGTTGTTGTTGTTTCGAACATGCAGAGGCTGGAGGTAGTGCATGGCCCGGGACACCAGGTCACCTGCAGGGTCGAGACAAGAGTGGATGGGCCTCTTAAGCATTGCTCGGTTGTTAGCACATTTGCGGGCTTAGTGGCGAGACATGCTTGATTAGCTCTATACTTTAACAGTGACTCAGTAACATTATATCACAATCCTTTAGTCACTTGTCGTGTCAATCAATAAAATCCACAGTTACTTTGCAAATAAGTCACCTCTGAGTGCTCTCACCCATTAGGGTAATACACACATTCATGTGTCACTCAGCCAGATGAGGGTAAATGCTGCAGCTGTATTCAAACTCTGTCCTATTATTAAGGGCTTGATTAGTGAACAGTGAATCAGTGTTGAACTTTTATAGGCAATGTCTACCTCTTTATAAGACCTACATAAACAATAAACGGTACAAAAACTGTGCAATAAACATCTTCCAACACGTAGCTTGCATAAACATGGTTGGAGAGTGACCACAAAGACACCCTTTGACCCAGAAGAAGAAGATCTCATTTTAATACCAATTTTAATATAACACCACATCTTAAAGAAAAGAATGCATCAGTCTTATACTTTTATATATACCTTTTCATTTATATACCTTCTAATTTACCTATATTTTAAATATATATTTTGCCAAAAATTACTGCTGATATAAAAATTATTGCCAACAGTTTTAAAATGTCTTCAAGCTGTCCAAGCTGGGGAAGCATTTCCAAATTATACATCACCATAATTAATTTTCAGTCTTCGTACGTATACTTTGCCATGTCGAAGAAGATTTGTAGATCCATCTCTGACTGTGACTTATGATTAAAATCCCTAGGAAAGTCACTACACTCTTCATTTTAATCCACCCAGAAAAGTTTTATTGTCATTTGCATATAAATTACAGTTGAGCAGCACTAAGTCGTATGCAGGTCACACAGCAGGAGTAAAATTACTGATCAAGGAAGCCAACTGCTTTTTGACAAAGCTGTTGTTTAGGTACACATAATGGGTTTATAACTGTTTGTGTTTTGTGTGTGTAATGAGTATGTAATTATTATTTAAGGTTATTTAAGGCATCGGCTCCAGACTCCATGCAAACCTGAATAGGAGAAGTGGTTTCAGAAAATGGATGTTAGGTGTATTATTTAAGGCCTATTGTTAAGCCTGGAAATAGATCTGGTGCATTTTGCTTGATAAATCTTAGATCTACAGTGACAAACAACATGAAGAAAATATTGCTTTTGCTTATTAGAAAAAAGGGTTTTGTTGATTATCATTAAAATGGTGCATTTTTATTTATACATTTTTATAATTATATATTTCTTAAATGAAAATAACAGTGGCACTGCTTCACGCGTGCAAGGTTGGGAAGCTCCATTCTGTGTCTGGGAAGTTGGTAAGTTCCACCAGTGCCATGTGGGTGTCCTCCAGGGTCTCTGATTTTCTCCCATTGTCTAAAGACAGACAGTTAGGCTAACTGGCATCTATATCTAGCCTGCAGTTTATGACTGAGGGAGAGCGAGTGTATGTGTCCTGCGATAGACTGGCATCCAAAGGCACGTTAGCATGGGCAGCGCACCCTGGGCTATTTGGGTTGCCTGGGGGGCGGGGGGTAACAACTACAGCTGTCGATCGGGCCAGTGGGCTTCAGCTTGGGTAAGTCCAGGCATTACAGCACTCCTGCTGGCATCCCATCTGAGGTGTACCCCAGCCTTGTTGCCCCTGTTAGGCTGACCATGAAAGGTCATTGGTAGATGGATGAATACAGCACCAAGTTATGCCTTTGTATTCAGGAGGATGAGGATAATTTCTGAGATAATTTCAATCTTTTTTGCTTCAGATGGCTCTCAGGGGACACTACTAGTACACTGCCATGAGTTTCTCTCTTGAAAACACTTATTCCTTTAGTGTTATTAATAATCAAATACAGATGCGCCCCTTATAGACTAGAGGTAAACTGATAGACTAGAGAAGGTAAAACCCAACAGTGAAGCAAAACTCTCTGTTTTTCATGGAACTCAACTTGTGTCAGGAGGTGAAAGTCTGTCTGACCCAAGCAAGTATTCACTGTCATGGAGACGGCAGATGTTTCTGCGTCATGTAAAAAGAGCAGTCCATTTACTGTGCTGCCCCCCCAAGGGCATTCCAGAAAGTGTCCAGTTTAGGGTGCTGTTCTATGTACTTGCATCTTTGGCGTAACAAAGGCTCTGAGACGGCCTGTTCCACCCAGAATGAGTCTTGAGGATGGCCTTATTACTTCCATGTGCTTCTATCATAGTCTGAAGTATATATTAAAAAACAAGTTGATACATCCAGCTTTATCAGGAGGCCCCACAGTGACAAATTACAACAACTCAGGAATGTATTTTTTGCTCATGAGACCATTACTCAAATTTTATTCTGCTAATCAAATTTGATGAAATTTCAAGTTAACAGTAAAAAGAGCTGCATTCTGGAGTTAATTACCAATTTTATCCAGCAAAATATTGCTAATATTTCAGTGAATAATGAGTTTCTTTAAGCAATGATAATAAAGCTAATGAAAATCGTCTCTTAAAGCTCTTAAAGTGGTGTTTTCACATCAAGGCAAATTCTTCTGAACCCTGCAGATAAAACCACAGACTAAAAATACATCAGCGTGACAGAATGTGTGGGTAACAATGCGCGAGCCTTTGGAAGACACCACAGATGAACAGAATAGGGGAGCCCATCTCAAATCTGAAGCCACACCATATAAACAGAACCACTTCACTTCCTAAAAGCAACACCTGCACTCATATTAAATGGATATGAAATGCTCATATAAAAAGAAGCAGTCATTCAATGAAATTTTACATACCATATGTATACACAGCATTTGATCATGTTGGCAGTAGAATTGGAAAAATCACTGGTCAATTTCACCTAACACCCCTCAACACACAAGCTCCACAACTTAACAACATCTTACTGAAATGCAGACTAAACGCTAATCACTGTTACCCCCAAATTAAGATATACCCACTTGTTGTTATCCAGGCCAGCACCAATTAGTAACATTCTACCATAATTAACACAAATACTGTCACAGATGGTGATGCAAAAAATATATAACATTTGTTAATATAAAAAATACCATGTTGAGGTCTGGAGCATCTGCTTTGTGGATGAAACAGAATAAAATAAGCACTGATACTTATGGCCTGTTCCTGTGAATACCAGCATCGTTTGTAAGGGATATTAAAAGCTACTTAAGGTGAGTTCACTCAAACCGTTCCCTAAGAGCTATCTGTAGGTCCCACTGGGACAAAGCAATTTAATAATCATCCCACATATGGACGCTTCAGGAGGGAGTCATTTCAGGGAAGAAATTGATGCCAGAGTTCCTTTAATTCCTTCCATTATGTTGGATATCTCAAAAGATCTTCATGAAAAATGGAAAATATGGGCCTTCGTCCCAGGATATGGACATGAAACTAAACCGATAAAAACATCCCCCTTGCTGGCAAGCTGAGATGTTTTTTAAGCAAACATGGCTGCCTTGTTTAGACAGCTACTCACAGCCCTTGATGAAACACCTAATGGCTAATTTCTGATTTAAAATGACTATTGAAGACCAGCCTAACGTTTAACATGGAAGATCAATGTCACAGAATATGGAAACACACTTTATTCCAGCGTATAAGGTTCTGTCCATTAAGACAGATTGTGGGTGAATGAACAAATGAATCCAGTAGGACTGTCCTTACAGCTTCATTTCCATTGACCAATTCTATAAAGGACAAGGACATGCTGGCTTCCTATTTCACCACAAAGACATCAACTGGGAAGCTGAATTTGTGGACTGGGTACTTGTTTGTCTCCAGATTGGCATGTCATGACTGCCCAACATGGAAAAAGGTCACCCACTCAACCTAAAATCATTGCATTGCACAAAACATAAGATCTGAATTCATCTGTTATTTTAAACAAAAAACAAAAACAGGTTAATTAGAGAATAAATAATACGAATTACAAAAAGTTCTGAAAAGTCCTGAAAAACACACAATATTAGTAATGACACTTGTAAAGTAATATTTGGCATTTGGTAAGAGCAGTCTGTGCTGGTTGTATGTGTCAGGAAACTGAATCAGTTCCATAGGTCTGCAACATTCAGCTGTAGCTACATTTTAAAAGAATTTCTCAAGTTTTTGTTTTCAGATGTACTAAAAAGTCCAAACACATACCCCCGCCCCTCCCCCCCAAAAAAAGCTCAAGCTGTTCAAGTCATAAGTTTTTAATTTTTTGACAGTGCTCAGTAAAACAGATCAAAGCAATAAGTCTCTCATGGCACCACATCATGATGAAACTGAAAATGGTTCCTTTCAGACACGCGTCAAGGCACCCAGGGAAAGCATAAAGGATAAAAATAGCTATAAAAATAACATCCATTTCAAGACCCCGGAGGTCAGTTTGTTAGACGTTTATTAAGCTGCCGCATTCCTTGACAAGCATATGGTAATACGTAAATGTTAGAATTACAATACTGAAATGGCTCTTCTCTCATGAAGGATCTGTTCTATATACATAATTTTCTTGATCTACAGAACTGAGGGTACACATAAATCCGGTTCCATCTCAGAAGAATGAAAAAGATATTATGACACCTTTCTCTTCTGTTCTGGTTCTCCTAGATAAAACTCATAACACTAGATCATGACCACCCCAAGATGAGACTTCCTAAATGTCTTGAAACTTTCATTAATGTCAAAGCAGACGGAGTCGGAGTTAGGCGATAAAACTCTGTAACATTGATTATCTGGTTTTAGTCCTGGTAAAATAAAAATAAACTTCAATGCAGTTCCCTGCACATTTGATAAGATACAGATTCTTATTAATGAATGCATATTCTATGCAGTTCACTTCCTCGCAATGTGCCTTTTCCCCTTCACTGATATTACTGTGTTATATACACAACCCTTAAAATGTACATTATATATTTTCCTCACTGGTAGAGATCGAGCATCAATGTTCTGCATTGTCAATCTTTGGAAACATCTTTCTGTAACCGCTTGTCCTATTCAGGGTTGTGGGGGATTTGGAGCCTATCCCAGAAACTACAGGCACAAGGGAGGGAACAACCCAAAGGGGGGTGCAATCCCATCACAGGGCACACTCATACATCATGCACTCCTAGCGGCAACTGGGTAACTCCACTTAACCTCAGCATATTGTTGGCTTTGGGGGGAAACCAGAGTCCCTGGAGGAACCCCCATAATGACACATGGAGCCATGGCGGTGACTCAAACCCTAGTCCCAGAGGTGTGAGGCAACAGAGCTAATCACTGCACCAATATACCGCCCCTTTTTGAAAACACTTAAAAAAAAAATATTATATATATATATATTCAAAAACTGTCAGACCTAGTCAATGTGAACCAGAAAATCATGCGAACTGTATTTATTGCCAAAAGTACTACAGTGTCACGACACAGGGCTTTAAATCTTCTGGATTCAACCATAGTTTAAAACATTTGAACAAAATGTGCATGAACCCGTGAGCAGCTCAGGTAATATGTTAAGACTCCCGTGGCATTAGTATAATGTCATGGCAATGAGAGTACAGCACTGCAGTAACTGGGAGGTTTTTATTTGCCCGTCTTGCAGTGCCACGATCAACCCTGCACTCACTGGCACAGCCAGCAATGTGGTTTAATTAAAAGCCCTAATTACGCATTAATTAAATCCTCTGCAAACACACACCTCCCCTGTAATTTGTCAGTTAGCTACGAATGGCAAGATAACAAAATATCCTTAAGGAGCGAGAGAAATGCAACTGCTCTGGGCATTGAAGTGGCAGCCATCTTCATACTTTATTTATGTCTGGCCTCTAATAACAAAAAGACTGTGGCATGATTAGCAAGGTAGATAACTGGCTGACGAGTAATGGAGTCCCAGTTGCCCTGTTGTTAAAAATATGCTATGTAAACACAGGGAGGAATCTTGGCCCTAATTTCACCCATTAAAACAGAAAAAGATCACTTTTCAATACTGTATTTTATCACAATCAACCTATGCAAACACTAACCTGGAACGATGGGTGAGAATGTGGATTATGTGGAGAAATCAAAATATTTATGCAACTATTGATTATGCCAGTTATGTTGAGTTTAAAATGAACCCATTGCAAATAGATTCATGCTATGGGAGATTTTTATTGTTTCATTTTCAAATAGCCTAATTAGTATCTCAAGTTCTCTCTGCATCAGGAAGGAAAATTGCATAGCTAGTAATAGTTAGCAGTACCATGATACTCCTCAGCTGTCCGTACTAGTTTGCTTGTTTAAACAGAGAGACCCTGAGTGTCTATACGCAACTTCATCGTCTAAGATCCAGGCCACACTAACTTCAATCTCTACTGTCAGCATCACCTGTCCCTACAAGCTACTGTCAGCATCACCTGTCCCTACTAGCTACTGTCAGCATCACCTG
>JAAGVU020000061.1:15998625-16014297 GCA_011763525.2 Mormyrus iriodes
CAGCATCACCTGTCCCTACAAGCTACTGTCAGCATCACCTGTCCCTACTAGCTACTGTCAGCATCACCTGTCCCTACTAGCTACTGTCAGTCGACCCATTTTGTTATATTTACGGCCCATGTCTGGATCGCCACAAATATTCCATTCAGTATGTCTTCCCCAGCTACTGTTTGGTTTTTAACAAGGTTTACAGCACTGTCGGTTCGGTGGGCAAGTCCAGGACACCGAGAGGTATTTTTGTACTGTTTGATGTCACCGGGCAGGGACGTCAAATAACTCGGGGCAGATCCCAGACAGGAGGCAGGCAGTCAGACGTTGTGGTGTAACATGAATCACCTGCCGGCGTCCTCCAGGTGTTTGAATGTGAATCTTTCACACATTTTTTTTTCTACAAATGAGTGTAGTCCTTCGACAAAATGGCTACCTCTGAATATTATTCCATGCAATGATTCCTATGAGTCACACCACCTCAGCTCCATGTGCTCAAAGTACTTAAAACTCATGTTTATTCTGATTCATTCTTCACCTTATGTTGACACCTTATGGGAAACACGTACATCACGAAATGAAAAATAAAACGACAACAAAATGCTGACAACACATGCCATCAACTCAAAACCCCGAGAAGTATTGAGTATCTAGCCATTGAAAGAAATTCAGACCGATGAGAGTTAAGACATCAAGAATGTCACATGAAGAACATGAGTGAAGTTCCAGAAGCAGTAACTTCAGACAGAGTATCCAGTGACACCCAAAACATAACATCAGATTGGCCAAAGAAAAATCGTTATTCAGGAAGCAGAAATCGTACACAGGTCATCTAATGATACACAAGAGACAATATCAAAATATCCCCAGAGAAAAGATTCTCATTTTTCTGATCTTTTCTCTTTGTCTGCTTTATAATACATCTGTAATCTAATTGACCATATATACTTTTAATAATAACCAGTCAAAAGCTGTGTTTACTCTGCTAACATTGCGATGCTTGTTTGTTTTTCTTATGGCAGACAGACCCATGTGAATGTGTGAGGAACGCGTACCCTTAGGAGAAGAATTCCTGTTTCTTGCAGAAAGGACCTTCAACCAGGAATCTGGCCATTCCCTGGCTCTGGATGGACCATGTGGATTTCCACATGCTTGAGGTGTACACTACAGATGTCCTCACAAAAAGTGAATTGTTTTTTTTTTCCTCAGGTCTTGTAGATCTGCCCGAGATACTAGGGCTGTAAACTGATTATTGCCAGGAAGAAGAGCAGCACTGTACAGCAGAAAAAGACATAAATAACCTAGCAAGTCAACTTACGGCATGTTTGTCTACAGAAGGCTGAGGTTAATGGATGCCACCAGCCAGCCCTCTGCAACTCTATGAATTTATTTCCATTAAATAATGTACATGTTCAAACAATGCTTACAAGCATGACCACATAAGAGAGCTTTCATTTCAACATAAACTATAAGGTTCACCTGGCCTAAGATGCTCAAGGGCAAGAGAGAATGACTATGCTGACTCTAACTGGGGAAACCAGGAGCCTCATTTATTAAAGTGTGCGAACAAATTTTCACTCATGCGTACGAACAGCTGCACGAAGTAAATGTTGATACATCTCATGTATTCTGAACGTGACTGTGCATACGCATCAAGACTAATGTAAATGAAGAAACCCCGTCAATGAACCATACATGGGCATAGAACATCTGCATAGCACATGCTGAACGTATTACAGAAATAAAAACTGTGAAGAAACATATACCCTCATATCCAGAAATTAAAACTCCAGACCAAAATTTTCAAGGTTTCAACCAATCAGTTGAGTAGTCTGGGATTTCGACTCTTCATACTCAACTGGTTGATTGAAACAAAATCTTGGTCTGGATTTTCACTTCCTGGACCTATACTGTCTACCTCTGCTTATATCTGTTTTTCCTGTTTGTAATATGCTTTGTACTATATGCTTGTATTGTGATTTTGTAACTGTATTTTGACATCCACAAACAAGCAAATGAACAAAAGTGTATGGGTTGAAAAACAGAACTTCACAGAGAATGAATTTTGTTTTTTTTTTTCTTCTAATACGTCCAACACACGTCTATTGTTTGTCAACTTTACCAGTGGCCAATTGAGGAAAGAGAAATACCTAGCATCTGGACAGGTGACACAAGTGGTTAATGTTGTGTAATATATACAGAGCAATCTGCAGCAAAAAATTTAAATATAACATCACAATCCCATATAAAAAAATGAGATTTCACTTAAATTTGACAAAAATAAGATGCGCATTGCCACAAAAGATGCATGTGGTAGCAAACAGTGGGATGTGAGAAAGAACATAGCGCCTGAAGCTGCGGCGAAATATTTTATTGTACAGCACATTGTTTCTTTCTATGAAACAAAATATTTAGCACAGTACAGGTTTGGGCTGGGCAATATGGCTGTAAAACAATATTTTAATATTTTAGGTCACTGTATTGATATTTGATATATATCGAGATTATTACATTTATTTAAAAGTCCAGATAGAATGTCAGAATGAATGATGGATTTATTTATTCACATCAGTGTTTCCCAACTGGACAACAAAAAAGTGCACCTCCGCTGAACATAACAATATCGCATAAGAAAAAAACTCTGACTTGCTAAAAAGTCTGACTGAAAAAAATCTCTATTATAAAATAGAAATTGACTAAATATCCAAGTGCCTGAAATGTGAACAAATATTTAAAGTATTTAACAATTCAGTTGTTCAGTTAAATGCTTATATTTAAAGTTAGAAAAGTGATAGTTCTTTTTTCTTTACGTTTTACTTTTATCGGCACTCATTTTTCTTTACGGTATGTGTGCTGCGTTTTGTAATACTTCTTTCCCTTTGCGCCATGTTTTTCTTTGTGTTTCACTGGCCTCCTTTTGACACAGTTTGGGTGGCCAGAGCTTTGTGGGGGCATCTGTACCACCTGCTTGATGTGTACCTCGCACATCTGCTCATGCACAGCATTTTCGAGCATGGCTACACCACATTACATTTTTTGGCATGGCCCGTGCCTACCCCACATTACATTTTTTGGCATGGCCCGTGCGTACACCGCGTTACATTTTCTGGTACTGACTGCTCTGTTTGTTCTGCCATGTTATGGTAAACCATATTGTTTACATTTACAAAAAATAAATAAAATCAGTATACCGTTATACCATTTTGTATGTTAAAATGTATCAAACATAAGATAAAAATTCGATACATCGCCCGGCTCTAGTACAGGTACTGTATCCGTATCATATCTGCTTACTGTCACACGAGTTAGCCTTGGGCTATGGGTCATTATGCAGTTGGCAACATTGTCCATTCTTTTGCACCTGTCACACTAAACGATACACTGGCTAACGTCCTACTAAGTCCGCTTTCAGGTATCTCTCGATCAGTGTATATATTTAATACGGGTCGAGGAGGAAATCGATTCTGTTACAAATCGCAATTCTTTAAGGTGGCAATTTTATTATCGCCATGAGAGTTAAAGCCACAACTACCCACAAGTATATGAAATGTAAACTTTTACTGAATATCTCTATACTTCTTCCTTGAACACTACGAACAGTTTCTAAACAAACTGAACTCTTCATTTTTTTAACTCCCCCCTGCGGTTTTACTTCACCCCGTGTCTTGCGTTTTCAATAGCCGCACTCATTGCCAGTCGCAACACTTTTCCTGCTACAGGATTTGGAGTTGCCGACAAGTCCAGATATTTAGTCTGCTAGATACCTGACAGACATCTGCGACGCATTCATGTCTTTAAACTAATAGCGATCGAACGCTGATTTGCCAGCGCCAAGTGAACACGAATTTGCCTCCATTCTGGGGATTTTGTTGGTAATCATGATCAAATCTCTCTTGTGTTGGTGCGATTCATTGGGAAGCCACAATGTTCCCAAACTACTGATATAAGTGATGTGGGAGGGTCTTTGTGCTTTCTACATCTGTACCCAACTCAAAGCCACAATTGACATAACGTTTTCCATATTGAACACATTGTGAATATAGGTTTCACCCATGTCAAGAAATGTATTAAATTGTTTCATTGCGTGTTACATACAGAAAATTCTGTAATCGAAAGGCACTCGACGAATATGTGCACCGTCACTGCCCTTGTGCTGACTTTAAATGCAGACCTGAAATACTTTCCGGCAAAATCTGTTTAAAGATCGCTATACATATCAAACTGGCAAATGTATATCGATACAATATCGATTTGGTCAGTGCCGATTCCCACCCCTATTATTATATATTATTATGTAACTAAGCACCTCGGATGTAAACGCGATCAGACGTGACTCCATCACGCATATCTCAATGTGAGATTGTATTTAGTGACAGTGATATAGTATTTCTTTGGCCATGGACCTTAAATAACTTCTGAAACGATTCCTTGTCATGAGCGTGACCTGACTGCGCATATTTTGTGTGAACATAACTAGATCATCCTATTTGTCAATCTGTCAAGGGTGATAATTAAGTGGGATTTTATGTGTATGACTTATGTGCCTATCGTTTTGTCTCAGTTATGCTTCTCTGCCACTAGGGGTTTGTGCGTATGCATAGTCGGGAGTGTTCGTAAATATACGCACATTTCCATGCACAGGAAGAAATTGATAAATACCATTCTATGTGAAAAATGTGCACATGCACGATTTAGGCACAAAACTGTTTGTATGCACAGTTAAAAAATAAGACCCCAGGTGTGGGTAGGCAATACTATGAAGGATTCAGGACTTTTTATTGGACAATTACACTCACAGAGATAATGAGAAGAGGGCCAGTGTTCTACGAAGGTGAACTTCAGTCCAGACGGCTCCAGTTCTCCAGGGCTACTCTAGAAACAGTTTAAGCTAATTCTCAGTAATCCTTTCTGTATCTCACACAGCAGGCTTAACTTCTCTAACTGATTGCATCCTTTTTCCAATGGTGCTTATCTAGTACAGGGTCTTAGTAAGCTTGGCATCTATCCCAGGAAGCTCAGACCACAAGTTTGAGGACACCCTAGATGGGAGGGCAGGCCATCACAAGGCACACATTTACAAGCATGATCACACAGATTTTTTGAGGAAAATGCAGCAGCTAGAGGAACCCACATGAACACGGGGAGAACATGCAAACACCACACACACACACAGATGAGATCGAACCACAGGCTGGTAAGTGTGAGGCCACAGTGATACCCAGCATGCTAAAGAGACAGAGACGCAAAGTGGTCATAATAATAATAATCCCCATATTTGTACCGATCGATATACCTTTAACAGTCTACTTTGTTATTGTGTAGATATAATTTTGGCAACAAGAATCAAGTCAATGCCTCCAACATTCTGAACCATGCAGAAAATTGGGGATTGGATGACTATACAGGAAATTGCTTGTCCCAATGGTCTAATTACCACAGAGTTAGTCTTGCTGCTGTAGCGAATTGTATTATTCCAACTATATTTTGTTTTAAAGCCTTGTCATTGTTTGCGAACTCAGACAAGAATTTAATGAGCTTGGGGAGTTTTCATTTGATGGACTAGATCCAGCATGAAAAACATTAGCATTTACCTGGACCTGACACACAGTAATTGCGCGTCGATCACTCCTGCTATGCACGCGTACACTTTGACCAGCGTGTGAGTGTGTTTGTGAAACGCCCACAGCAAGAGTGCCGACTGTATAAACACCTAACGTTGAATGTAAACACGGAGATGAAGGCCGAGCCCTTCTTTACTGAGCATCTGTGCTCCCTGCAGATTTCTAAGAACTTTCTATTTGACTCTAGTACCCGTAAAAGCCAGGCCCGGAATGGGGCTGGCGACACTAAAAGCGCTGGCGATTGCATGCAAAGGAGAGTGTGAAATAGCCTGTGTGCAGCAAATCCGGGGAGACGCTGGAAAATGTGACAGCGATGCCTCTCTGTGGCGCTTACAGCTCGACAGGGAGCGTGGAAACTGCAAAGCAGAGAACCCGAGATAGGCTTACAAGCAGCATATTTAAAAGGGCATTCTGAAAAATGTCTGGACCTCTATTCTGCTCTTTGAAAGGACACAAAGGGCTATGAAAATGCACTGGTACGTCTTGCATCAATTCCCATAATGCCTTGCTGTCCCAGAGGCACTATGGGGTCAGTTAAGGAGCTTAGCAATGACAAACACTGAAGGCAGCTGTACAATTGAAACAAAAGACAGAGTCGTAATAGTCACACGATACACAACGACCAGTTCAAGTGCACATTGCCAGAGAAAAACAATGGTCAGGAAATGAAGAAATCCCTCTAACTCCTTCATAAACATGTTCTGTTTTATAAGTCAGCTCCCCCTGCCCTGAGGACGGGTCATGTTGGTCCAGCTTTCTGAGGGGAAATCACGGACATATGTACTGTGCCACAAGAGTCCGACACTGTATTCCTGAGGCCGAGTGATTCCGTTAGACTGGAACAACTCCTCCGTAGCATTCTACAACACACACACACACACACACACACACACACATAAATGTTTACACATACATTACATCACAGTATAGATGCCATCCATCCATCTTCCAACCTCTTACTCAGTACAGGATCACAGAGAGCCTTGAGTCTATCGAGACCAAATGGGTTACCAGCTCCATACACTCACATACAAAGTTACACATTATTTTTGAGATGCCAATAAGCCTTACTGCATATCTTTGGACTACAGGAGGAAACCAGTGTGAAAGGTGGAGAAAGTGCAAACCCCAGAATCGAACCACTAAACCTGGAGTAACATTTTACGCTTTATCATTAGACACATATGTATAGGGTGCTGCTCAGAACATCGTTAGCGAAGGTGCCCTGGGAGACAGGAGAAGCGCCGAACCGCTGCTACTCCAGGCATCGTCTGCCTCCTCAGGGAACATCTCAGATGTCTTACAGCGGTCTCAGGTGTGCGGTGTGACTCGCCGTGTCCTATGAATAGCACCGGGACTATGCTGCTATCTTAAACCACAGGCTAAGGCATAGAGCGTAAGGAGAAACAGACTGACAGGGGACCTGCTGGTGATCCTCATCCGTAACCTCTCAAGAAGGAAGGAGATGAGATTGCTGCACGAGGCGTTCGCAGATAGCCAGGCTGATCTTTCATTTCTTTTAAGTATTGGTTGTTATAGATGTGTGGGCAGCTCAGCGTATAGCAGAGCTGCTTGACACCTGCATGGTTAGGTGTTTGAAACCTGCTCCTGGCTCTAAGTGTGTGGAGTTTGTATGTTTGCACAGGTTACCTCCTGCAGTCCAGAAGCAGGTGAAATGGTAGACATGTGCCTGGCTATAGGCTGGAGTAGATGGGCCCCAACCATATGCCTTAGCCTTCATGGGACAGGCTCCAGGCTCACCATGACCCTGTTCTGTGTATAAAGAAGGTGGAAAGTGGACGGATTATTACCTAGCTGCTCCTTCTCATCGATAACAATACAGAGCTAAAATTATATAGCTGATCATTTTGCTGTAGTTGTTGAGTTTCATGCACAATCAAGGGTACAACAAAAAGAAAATCTCTGCTAGGTTACTCTTGACAGACACCTGAAAGACACTAAATTAATAACAAAGTACATCACAAAAATGACTTCATTTTTAGGCAATGCAGCTGCTATGTGTATGGCTGCAAAAAACAGGAGCAGAAGGGGGACGCAGAGCCCAGCTGGACAGATCAAAACTCGACACACGGTTTAAAAAAAAGGCAAAAGACTCACTTAGATAGCAGAAAACAAACATTGGAGCCTGTGTGGCAAACTGCGCCCATGCGGCTGAAAGACTGTCATGCCCGTCGCCTTCAAAAATAAAACTGCATTTTGATAAAAGCGATGTTAAGAAGGCCGTTTTGTTTGAGGACTCCGTCAAAGGTTCACCAGGATCACACAGCGGCTGCCTCAGTCCCGTTAGTTCTAAGATGTCTGGGCCACGCTACACACGCAACATAGGCTCAGTTAGATCATCCAAAGCCGCTTATGCTGTTTACCCATTTACACAGCTGGATACACAACAGCAGCAGCTCGGATTTAAGCACGACGGAATACAGAAAAAACACCTCAGAGACGTAAACAAACAACCTATAGATGACAAACCCAAGATCTTAACCACTGTCAGTTCAGAATGTGCTATAGACAGGTGAGTTACTTGGAGTGGAATTTTGTGTTTAATATTCTTAAAACAAACATCAAAGAAACTCGTATGAAAATACAGTGTGATGGGCTCTATACTGACTTTATACATATGAAAAAGAACATAAGAACATTTACAAATGAGAGGAGGCCATTCGGCCCATTCATCAAGCTCATTTGGGGAGCATTCAACTAATAGCTTAAAGCTGCTAAAATCCTATCTAGCTCTGATTTAAAAGAACCCAAAGTTTTAGCTTGCACTACACTAACAGGAAGACTATTCCATACTCTAACTACACGCTGTGTAAAGAAATGCTTTCTCAAATCAAGTTTAAAATGTTCTCCCACTAATTTCCACCTATGGCCACAAGTTCCTGTATTTGAACTAATATTAAAGCAACTATTTGGTTTTACAGCATCCAGACCTGTTAGAACCTTATATACCTGGATTATGTCCCCCCTTTGTCTCCTTTGCTCAGGGCTGAACAGATTCAGCTCAGCTAATCTCTCCTCATAAGCCATTTATCTAAGACCAGGAATCATTCTCGCAGCCCTGCGTTGAACCCTTTCTAATGCAGCAATGACCCCTTTAAGGTAAGGTGACCAAAGCTGCACACGATATTCAAGGTGGGGTCTTACCAAACAATTGTCACTTCCCTTGACTTAAACTCCACACACGTAAAGATGTAACCCAGTATCCTATTGGCCTTTTCAATTGCTTCCCCACACTTGAAAGAGTGGGACATGGAAGCATCAACATACACACCAAGGTCTTTCTCATAATCAGCTACCTTTATTTCAGTAGAAACCATAAAATATCTGTAGTTTATATTTCTGCTCCCTGCATGGATTACCTCACATTTGTCTATATTAAATTTCATCTGCCAGGTATCAGTCCAGTTACTAATTAAATCAAGATCCTGCTGTAGCCTCTGTGCTGTTAGTTCTGCTACACCACCCATCTTGGTGTCAACTGCAAATTTAACCATTCTTTAAAAAGAATTTAAAGGGCAAAAAAAGAAGGACAAGAAGATAGGATAAGATGAGCTAGGGAAGGAAGATAGACTATCCAGGGAGCCACTGGAAAATGGGAAATGAAAGCAGAAGGATCATAAGGGACTATGTCCTCTGACCTACCACATGGTCCCGCTTGGTGAGTGGGCGGGACATGTGCAATTTGTTCCAATCAACCTCATGCTTCCCACAGAGAAGCAGGTGTGGGAAGAAGAGAGAGGAATGGGCCTGCATTTCATTAAGCCTGGTCTCTTCACAGGGGACACTCCAGCCTTAATGCATAGCAACACGCCCTGCCTGGAGACCGATACTTCGATGTGGCCAATAGGAATTCGTCTCGTCAGGGTCTCCTTGGCCTCGCCCAGTACTTATGGGTGTCAGGTTCCCTATGTTCAAAATGCACAGCATCCTTGACCCAAGTGTGACCCCTGGAAAGTTAACTAAATTGCTGCTGGTAAAATTTTAAAATGAGACCATTACCTGGAAACAGAATTCTTTGATGCTAGAAACCCAGGAAATGTTAAAGTAGGCTATTCTTTAAAAAGATCCCTCTCTAAAAATAGATCAATTATTTTTCCACAAGAAAATCCATCCATCTTCTAAGTGCTTATCCCTGACAGGAGGGCCTGGAGCCTATCATAGACAACACAGGGTAAAAAGCCGGGATCCACCCTAGTTGGCCATCAAAAGGGACCGACATGCAGAAGACAATTTAAAAACCCCAATTAGTCACCAACTAGGCTCTTTGAACTGGCGGAGGAAAATAACACACAACAAGGTGAGGCCATATTTAACCCCCCAACCATGCAGGTGCAAGGAAACAGTGTTACCCTCTGCATCACCAACATCCTTTAAGCAAATATCCTTCAAAATGAGTTCCTTAAATCCCGAAAGTCCTTGCAGGAAGACAGCTCAACCCCAAGATGAGAAAGAATGGGGAGCCTGGTGATGTGTATATCAGAATCAGAATCAGAATCAGAAATCTTTTATCTGCCAAGTACAGAGAAGTACAAGGAATTTCTTTTGGTGCAGGTGGTATTATGACATAAGCAAATTAAACATACAACTAAAATGTAAAAGTAAAAATACAAAGACAATAAACAGAATAAGGCAAAAAAAAGCCCTTTACAGGAGATGTACAATGATGAGGCAAGCATGTAGACAAAAAAAATAAATTAATAAATGGATGTGATGTGTAGACAGCTTGGGTATGGTGCAAATGAGTCTATAAGTGTATGAAGCTTGTACAGTGGGTGGTTAGATTATGAGACTCATGGGTCCTTATTTAGAAGGGCGATGGCCTGGGGGAAGAAGCAGTTAAGGTGACGGTTGGTCCTTGTGCTCAGGGCTCTTATTCTCTGCTTTCGCCGGGATGGAAGACGCTGGAAAAGGGAGTGGCCAGGATGCAGGGGGTCAGACATCATTTTTTTGGCTTCAAGCGGGTGCAGCAGACAGCCAATGATCTTCTCCACAATACAATACACTGTATATCTCAGCCATGAAAATTCTGTTCCTTTATTAAGACTTGCAAATAGCTGAGAGATGCTTCAATTTAGGCACCCTGGGAAGCCTTTGTGGAGATCCCTGCTGGCTAATGGTCAGCTTTGGTAGGGGGTGCTTGAGACTAAGGTGAACACTTCCCAATACTTCATTCTCATGATTCATATCACCCTCCACACCTGCACGGCTGGCAAAGCCTCGGGGGATCTGAGGGATCTCGCCAGCATCACATCTGGAACGTCAGGTGGTTCAGGGCCTCTCAGGTATGGTGTGACAGTAAAGAGGGAGGGAGCACTGTGAGGTAACTATATATCCCATCAGCCCCGGTATGCACTGGCTGTTTCTGCACCACTAATGAACGTGTCATGCTAACACCTGATATTAAAGTGCAATGGAAACCTGACGTTTCAGACATCAGCATATGATAAACCCTGGAGCAGGAGGCTGTGCCACAAAGGGCCCCCTTTTTCATCGGGTGGAAGGTGCTGGAACAAGGCCTTGCATTGTGAAAAACCTATTTTTACTTTCATGTCTTGTTTTGTTTTCCTGAATGAGATTATATCTTTTACCATGCGTATCACATGTCTCGCCTGAAGTACACCTCACTGAATATGCCAGACATGTCTGATGCCGTGTACAAGTGTGTGGATATAATTACAAAATACCTCTGTCCCGCTATACAGCAGACACACCAGCCTGTCGGATTTATGTCAACAAGTATGCTTTTATACATAAATATCGGAAATCCGAAGAAGCACATTTTTTGTTGTTTCCATAGTGTGGCTTAGAGTTGCTGTTACCCGTAAGCTTTGGTTTAAGGGTGTAAACATTATATTTCTGGTCATCTATGTAGTAATTCTTTCATAATAAAGGTTGACCATCAGGCGAGTTACAACTGTTAAAGCTTAACCACTGGTGTCCATCATAACAGCCAATCAGCATGTGTGAAACACGTCTTAGCCCCAGCCAGCGTATATACCCATATAATGCTTTTTATTTTCTTCTTTTCTCAATTTCCTTTTTAAATAGTGGGATTGTTATTTCCAGGGCAGCACGGTGGTGCAGTGGTTAGCACTGTGGCCTCACACCTCTGGGATCAGGGTTCATGTCTCTGCCTGGATTCCATGTGTGTGGAGTTTGCATGTTCTCCCCGTGTCATTGTGGGGTTTCCTCCAGGTACTCCGGTTTCCCCCCACAATCAAAAAACATGCTGAGGCGGATTGGAGTTGCCAAATTGCCTGTGTGTGTGAATGGTGTGTGAGTGTGCCCAGCAATGGGCTGGTGCCCCATCCTGGGTTGTTCCCTGCCTGCTTCCGCCGCCTCCGGAATAGGCTCCGGGCCCCCCGTGACCCATATGGAATAAGCGGTTATAGAAAATGGATGGATGGATTGCTATTTCTCATCTTTTTCCCCAGGATCGTTATTCATTTATCTCACAGTCATGCATGGGGGAGACACAAGCTTTCACCCAGTGAAACTGTTGCCAAGTCAACACAAAACACCTCAAAAGATCTTAAAAAAAACATTAAATCAAATCCCAGAGCAGGTCTCAGATATACCAACCGTCTGCATAACTAGTTACTCCAATCTGTGCCATATCTGTGTTCCTCAAATGCTCCGATGGTGACTGATAAAATTAAGGGCCACCATTGCTTAACTGACAAAAAAAAAACATATACTGGCACACTTTCAAGCCATTAAAACAAGGCTCAGTGGTGTAAGAAAATCCCAGTGCTGATGTTGGGGGGAATCTCCAAATGCCTTAAATGATAACTGATTACAAAGTGTTTGGGATTATAGTGATTATAAAAATGTTGAACGTGCCACTTGCCACTTTGGAGCCTGAGAAATAGGATCAGCATGGAACTCTTCTTAAAGCTACAACCCCCCACCCAACCAAGATAAACTTCTCACATATCCTAAACATTATAATCATCCACCAGATTTAGTGATTTCATCACACAATAGGCAATAATAACACAACCGCAAACACAAACGGCGAAATGTAATTAGCCAGAACTGTGGAGGCCTGAAAGAAAGCTCACGTTTCCTCCTCCCCGCAGCCTGCCTTATTCTGGGGGATCGTTTACGTAATTATATGGTCAGGAGAGGAATTAGGACAGCCTGTGCCCATTTATAAAGCCCATACTCGAAAGCAAGGCTGAACGCTGGAGAGTTTATTTAGGAGCCCGAGAGGTAGCCGCCAACCGAACCAGATGGATCTCTTAGCTCTTTGTGAAACCAAAATGGCCGCAATTCCGGCTCTTCTCCCACATACAGCAGGCGGATGGCTTTCAGTGGCGTAGTAGTGAAGGACCCAGAACTGAAAACCTGCTACAACAGATAACGGCAGGGGTTCTGCTGCAGTACCCTTGAGAAGGCTCTAAAGCTAAAATTCAGCGCTTATCCTGGTCAGGGTCACAGGGGGCCTGGAGCCTATCCCAGGCAGCATAGGACAGAAAGCTCATGCAAGCACCCCACACACAGAATAAAGGTGGGCTCAAACCACCACCCCTGGTGGGATGAGGCGATAGTGCTACCCACGGAGCCACCAGGCCACCCTGTAGTACATAACAAACACCGGTATAATCTTTTCGAATATGATATGAATATGGGTAAGGCTGGTGTTGGCCCAGAGACAGACCAGCTGATACAATAAATATCTAAGATGAGAACTCTCCAGGGACCACCAGGGGACACTTGGTCACAAGCACTAATGCTTTCAGAACTCTGACTTGAATGCATTCTTAAATATAACGGATGTTTTCCAGATAATGAACCCATTTAAATACTTCCCTGATGCTGTCCATTCATTCAGCAGAAGAGAAATATAGATTTAAAGCACAGACTATTTTTCCAGTTTCAATGTCATGAGTTGTGCAGGGAAAATGAAAAATGCCAAGAATGTGAGGGGCGTGTACTATTTTTAAGCGCAGAGGCAGTAATGGAAAGTGCTATGGAAGCCGACCTCAATCAGGCAGTGGGGCCAATTACCCAGAGTGCAATATAAGACAGATACCCAATCAAAACATTTCAGTTTGCCTACCTTTTTCTCTGGTCCTGGTGATATGAAAATGTTTTACATGCATTTATTATTATTATTTTTTGCTGGAGAGCTGAAGAAAATGGATATAATACAGCTATCTGCCTAACACTCCTTGGAGTTTTGCTGTCGAAAAATTGAAAAATTCAATAATCTCACCTTTACTTGAGGCTTTTGAGAGGAACTACAGTGAAGGATAAATTTTTTTGTAAACAGTAAGACACAACCCACCAAAGCATAACCAAAATGCAAATATGAAATGAAATACAGAAAAACAGATACAATATGATGTGTGTTTCACATTATAACAAACCACAGGCAATTTGATTGGCTGCTTGATTACTGTCGCTGCACCTATAAAACTCTCTATCTATCTGTCACCACACTTTCACCCCAGGACTTAGTGGCAGTGTGGACCACAGGGATCACAGCCCTGCCTGGCGATCCAAGGACAGGGGTTAAACGTGGTGTCACCTGATACTGTATTAACTGCTTTAATAAATAGGCAGGTGAGGCACATCAGGACCGACATGACAACACTGGGGTTAACAATGTATAATTAGGCTAAATCAATGGTTGCAGTGTCCACTCTGAAACCCCCGTGCCTTGCGGTTTACACCCCATGGGGGGAGTATGCTTTCACCCCACAAGTAGATCCTGTTCCACAGGATTATTTGTTTCTCTCAAATTCATTACCCCCATCCCTCCATCCATTTTCTCCCAGTTTGAAAATGCTAATTCCCCATTTGCCAAATGTCCCCTCCTCCATGTGTGATACGTAGCTTGATCCGTTTGCGCTATCACCCCCACCACACACAAACACACACACACACACACACACACAAAAAAAAAAAAATCCTCCTTCATATGCAGCATCACCTCAAATGTGACATATGTGCTGTGGGGTGGCAAGGACCTGCCCTGTGTTTACTGGAAGGGGGGGGCGTCTCCAATGTGATGGTTGTACTCACTGAGCTCGGCGATGCTCCCCACGCGCGTGGCCAGCAGGCACTGCTCCATGGTGCGCAGCTCTGACTGGCCGAACACGTGCGTGTCGCTGGCCTTGCCTCCCCGCTGCTGGTCCCGGTGCAGGCTGAGGCTCTCTGGCAGACTGAGGACCCCTGCAGAGGAGCGGAACACACAGCGCTGTCACTTACAGCCCATGCCCGTTGATCAGGCAGTTTGCTCAGATGCCATTAATCACAGGAGGCCATAAAATCATGTCATTATAATAAAAAATGAAATGATGTTTTATTTTCCATTTGTACAAGTTACAGTACAGATACCTGGGAATGCTGGGAATTTTTGAATATCTCATCATGCCCTCCTCTGAGACACACATTTATACAGTTAAGAGTGAAGTTTGGGGTCCGAGCACAGGGTCAGGCCATTTATCCAGCCCTCCCGGAGAATTTTGGGAGAATTCAAGGGCCCAGCCGACGTCACTATTCTGCCAAGAATCAAATTGGGGACCTTTTGATCACAGACACAGAGGCCTAACCTGATTAGCCATACATGCATAAAAGATATTACTTTACACGCCTCCTAGCAATACCCTAGCCTTTATACAAATGGAATCTCTGGTCACTGGAACTGGAACACTCATTACTCTGTTAATCGGTTTAGTCGATGCAAGTGTTTCATGAGTCTTAACTTAGAAAATCCTTTTTCCAGAACAATGGAAAGCTATGTTATCGACTCAGCATAATTGAAAAACCTCTGCACCTCAGACTGAAAGCCTAAGATCTGATGACAGACCTCCTTTGTTGCGAAAGACGGGAGGAGGAGAAACAGATGAGACCCCCGAGGAGGGCAAGGCCGAAGCCACCTGTTACCTCTAATGAGTTCTCACAGCAGAAGGCGGCACTCCCTAACCGGGGGTGATAACACAGGGGACACTGTGTCCCCACTGGTGGATTGGGGGGGGGGGGGGGTCAGAATGGGTGGGTGCCATGTATTGGGTACAAGCCGTTGCCCCCC
>JAAGVU020000061.1:16014307-16030855 GCA_011763525.2 Mormyrus iriodes
TTCAGCACGACAGCCCCTCCACCCCCCGAGCGCCGCCGAAAACGGAGGCCAACCGCGGCCCTTTGGGTGGGGGGGGGGGGGGGGCGGCGTCAAAATCAGTGGGTTCCAGATAGTTTGGACAATCCATGGCCCCTCATTCTCATACATTCCAGAACAGGGCTAAACATCCACTAACCCCCCCCCCCAGCTTTGGAGATATCACTGCCCTCCCACACGCCTCCTAACAGAACTCATTTAATCTACCCGCCGGTCAAATACATCCCTTGATAATCAGGAGATTGACGGCTGCAGATCCGTTTGCACATTTGCATGATACGGTCATTCGACGTCGCCGGCCCGCGAGGTGTGAGACTTGCCGTGAAGGCTGGCCGGATCCCTACACGCAGCCCAGGAGTGAGGAGTAAACATGCAGGCTGACTCACCACGCCTCACTTCCTTACATGGCGGGGAGGGTAACACAGAAAGCCATAAAAGATCCATCCAGCTCTTAAAAGCCTACATGTATTTCAGTTTAGGCTTATACACATATTTAAGAAAAGATACATCAGTGAAGAGTGCCTATTTTTAGATGGGAGTGGTGAAAGGTCATAACAATGTCATTCAACCAGTAACTGGCTTGATGGGTAAAACTAAGGCCTCACACCTTCAGCGCTTGGGGTGGAAACCCTCCCCAACCTTGTATGAAAACAGACCGATTGGTACATTAATACAGATACTCTTTTAGAGCAGCATAACAAGATTCTGGTAAATATCGTCAACTTCACGGAATTTCAAGCAGCTGGTCATCTCTCAAACATGACCTTGTCAGAAATAATTACTTTCAATGCCCCGAAGGCTGTTAATGCATAATCACAGGGAGAGAAAATTATGTGAAATATTCTCAGTCCTGGGTGGGGTGCATTGCAGCCTCACACCCCCAGGGCTGTAGGTTTTATTCCCACCCATCTTCGTGCAGGTAGGCTTCTTTTCCAAAAACATGTGGCAAGGCAAACTGGCATCTGCGGGCTGCCTGCGGCGCCCATGATTGAGTGCGTTCCCGGCGATGGACTGACAGCCGCTCGGGGTTGCCTCCCCCCCGTTTCACACCCCATGCTTCCTGGTCACATGCTCCACCGTGGCCCTCTGCAGGAGGAACAGCTATGAAAAATGGCTGTGCATAGCTGCACTGCCGTCATAACGTCGACTGATTACTACAAGCCTGCTCTACAGACAGTATCGACACACGTGTTTTTTTTTCCTCATTATATAGCATTGAAAGATGCTTCACTGTACTAAACTGCAGAAGACAGATTTAAATATTAACACCTCCTACGTGACCCTGTGTTGCTTTTGACTACAGTGCCACGGTAACGGCGAGTCTCTCACGCCGATGCCAACGAGAGTGAGATTTGAAGCTGATCCAGTGACGGCCGGCATGCCTGTCATCCTAACCGCCCTGTCACAGGGGCCCCCGACACACAGGAAAGCTGCTGGGGCTCTTTCTGATCCCGCAGGAGGACGACACATGTAAGGGCACAAAAAAAAAGCAGAACACAAGCTACAAAGAAAATGAAGATTCTTCTCAAGGTCACAGGTCCGTCTTGGCTGATTCCATTAAGCTTTCACTTCTCGGTTTGAATATGAATATGAAGAGAAGGGTCACAGAGTAAAAAGGGCTTAATATCCTAACACCTGGGCTATTTTGTGGTGCACTGCAGTGGATGCCTATATACAATGCTGCCCTTTCCAAGAAAATGCCAGAAGGAAATTAAATAATTTCCAATATTTGGCTTTATTCTCAGGGGGGAGAAAAGGCAAATTATTTAAAGAGTTCATTTTTGATTTGCCTGGACAATAAAACCCATTAAGTAAATTGGATTTTGTTTTTTTAAACCATTGTAAGCCCTCTTAATCATTAGCTCTGCATTATTCATTATTGCCTAATCATACAATGAAAAATGAATGTCAGATCCCCTTCAAGCCCTCCTTTAACACCCCAATGTTCTGACTCCCTCCTTCTAGGTCACAGATGGCCGATGGAACTCTACTTTAGAACCACGAGAAGGCCGTGTTCCGCATCCGTCACATGTCAGATATGAGCATGAACACGCTTCCAGAAACACGTCCGGTCAACCTTGAAGAGACACCAAGGCGCGTGGTGGGGGGGCTAAACCAACTGGGAACCAAAACCACCTTGCCAGAAACTTGTACGTATAAATAACGCATGCGGCATATTGACTGTTTATGGATCTTTAAAGAGCCTCCAATGATAGTTTTGGATTTGAAAGAGATGGTAGCCCTTCTCGGCTGGTCACCAATGACGATCAATATTCTGGAACCTTCTCCTGGTGGTGGCATTCTGGACCCGGAAGATTCTTAAGAGTTCAGAGAGGGGGGTGTATTTTGGTTTAAACATAGAGTTGCTCTCCAGTATTATGGTTAAACTTAAACATCTGTAACATACTATTTTCATACTAGAATAACATCTTACAACAAGCAAATTACTAGCTAGCTAATTAATGCTATACATTATAGCATAGCAGGCTACTACATTGTACCTCAACTTTTAACCAAACACACAATTAAATTATCACCAAGGAGTCAGTTCTTCGTTATGCCAATCTGAAATACTTGATTCAAATGAGCTCATCTTATTTAAAAGTACTTTAAGTTACATAATAACACAACATACCATAGCCAAAAACTGAATATTTAAAACATGAAGCTTTGTGGAGGGTTAATGCCAAACAGTAACAGGGTTTATTGTCAATAACGTTTATAATGCTTATTCAAATTTCCGTCTGCCTCTAGCTAAGATCGTACATCATTTTGATACACAACTCAAAGCTGCTTCCAAATTGTGAAAGATGTTATCTGGGGGAGTCTCTGAAAACAAATGAAAACTGTGAAGCTAGGCTTTCAGGCAGGCTGCCCAAATTTGCTTGGGGAGACACACGCAAAGCACGACCGCGGGGGCACGCATACTTTCCCAACGCCTTCTGTGGAGCAATAATCCAGCAGAACGTGGACAAAATCAAGGTCCATCCTGCAGTCTCACTCAAGACACTTACGAAGTCACTGATAGAAAATCCTCACTGAATCTGGTCATTTCACTGGGCTGTACTAGGCTCTAAACGATAGCAAATACAAACTGGCTTTACCCCATATTTCAGATGCGCCTTTATTTGTGAGGATAGAACTGAGCTGAGGACAGTACTTGTAGCAGAGCACACGATTAAGGAAGAGTCTTATGAGAAAAGAGACAAGGCAGAGGAAGATACAAATGAGACAAAGAATATCGGCCTCACTGGGGGGCGTGGATAGGCTGTAACAAGGACACGACTAAGGCGCTTTGCGAGAAATGCAGGTCTAAGCGCAGATGGCCGACTGATTATTAGCCCATTTCCATCAGTACAACAAAGACTACGGAACTGTAATAGCTCATAAGCTAATATTAAACCAACATGTCATGTAACTCTAATTCGCAAAAAGAAGAAAACAAGATAAAAAATGTATAAAGTAAGTGATATATTTGTTTGAACCTCTGTATTAATAAAAAGAGGCATTAATAAAATATTTTGAAATATGCAGGGATGGAAAATAAAGTTCTATTTCTTCTAGTTTTCTATTAGCATTTATGTCAAGATTCACTGATGCTTTAAGTGGACTGCTGGTTTGGTCCGTTAACTTTGAAAAGATTCTGGTCATGGTGGATAAGGGCAATTATACCTTAAAGTCATGCACTGTTGGTCCAGATGGTTGCCTAGAAAGAATTTGAAAATATTACTGATGTTTTTATAAGTCCTGCAAATTATAATATTAATTATAAAACAGAATGCTTCAGGGGGTCACACTGCTGCCTCACACCTCCAGGGTTGCACCTTTGAATCCTCCCGGAGTCCAAAGACATTTAGTTAACTTCACTGATGCCTGTAAACAGGGGTGTGGCTACATATGGGGAGCGGGGGGGGGCAGTGCTCACCCAGAATCACTAAATTAATAACTGTTACTGTCGCAACCCTACCCCCAACCCCGCCCCCCAAAAGTCGACAACACCCCCCTCATTCAAACACAGGTGTCCACTCAACATATCAAAATATACAAATTACCACATCAGGATGATATCCTGGTAAGACCGCTGCCTCTAAATTGTCTAGTGTGTGCTGTGTGGTAATCCAAGGTGTCTCCTCTGCCTTGCAGCAGTCACCTGGGATACACCTCTCCCCCCGCCCACCCACCAATCAGGAAAAGCAGCTAGGAGATGGATCGATGGATGAACTGAAAATCACACCTTTGGGACAAAATCCTGTTTTTTAACCCCAGTATACTTGAAAAAGAATAAAAATATCACTAGCTAGACTAATTATAACATTATAAATATATATAAAATAACTTCAGTCAACCTCCACAGAGAATATGTGTTTTTTTCCTTCTTCAGCTGCATTTGTATTTATTGCTCTTTGGCTCATACTGTGGTAAATCACAGCCCATTGCAAAGGCTGCTCAAAGCTCCACACAGAACGGATGCCACTGAGGAGGCGGCACCTGCCCAGTCCAGGGCTGTGCTGAGCCTGGAGCCCATCCCAGGAAGGTGGAGGACATCCCGCTGGTACTGGGAACTTTCATAAAAATGACACTGAAGCAGAATTTCCATAGTATGATTGTCATTTTCCTACAAACACACACAAACACATAATGTTCCAACAGCCTTTTCCTGTGGACTTCCACATTATGACATCTGCTGCCACTTCTCCCTACACATATAACAGTCCACAATTCTTGCCTTCACGTAAGCACCGACGCAACCTGTAAGTAAAATGGAGACAGAGACACCCCCCTCTACTCAGGTTCTGCAAGGACGTATTGCAGCAATGCCTGATGCATCCAAAGGGCTTTGGGGCTAATTAATAAAATAAATCTCTGATCCAGTAAATGTGGAAGAGACATATTGGAAACCGGTTAAGGTCCAGTTGATGTTTTTTTTTTCCCCCCTTAACATTCTGAGGTCTTTTTTTCAATAGAGAGACTCGCTTGGAATTTTAAAATCAAGTCACCATGACAACAGCAGCAAGTTGCACCACTGCTGTACTACTGCAGGAGAGAGGCAGGTGCACTGTGATTTGGATCCACCCCGCATAGGGCTCTGGAGCAGCCTTGCTTCACACCACAACGGGCCAAGCCCCCTCCCCCGCAGATATGAAATCACGAAATTGCGACAGAGAGTCTCCCACAAAGTGTACTTTTTAAACATTTACTTTCAGGTGACTAGCGGTCAGTGCACTGAGGAATTCTGGGGTACATGCCAGATTGAGACATTTGGTCCAGGTGATCAGAATGCCTAACGGTGTAATCAAGTTTTCCTTGAAATCGGTAGCAAAAAAAAAGGCAAATTAATGAACAGGTGACTCATCCTCATGGTTAACAAGCTGAGAATCTGGAAATGACTGTGAGACATTACTCATGGCATTTCAACTGGTAGAAAATTTGAAGGCCATGGTTTTGGCTGCATAGGCAGACGGCAGCATGTTGGTACCCCTGGGCGTGGCCTGGTTGCTGTCCTGGCCACTGTTCCGCCGGGAGACAGGAGATGCAGGAGACTGGCTGCGCAAACAGCTGACAGACTGCTGGAATTTCTGGGGTTTTTGGTCTCTGGGGATCTGCTCTGATAGCTTGCGTAGGAGAAAAAAATCCTAGTCTAAAATCCTAAACTTAGAACCTTGATGTTAAACAAATACTGCCATCCCTGCCGTGGTAGTAGCATAGTGATTTGAGAGCCTGCTAGTATTATATAACCTTCTAACTATGCAAAATCTGCACTAAAGAGGAGCTTGTTGTTTGAGGTTGACAGTAAGGACCAAGCTTTCTCCCTACAATTGTGAAACATAACATCTGACCACCTTTTCATGGGCACATCTGCTGGGAAGGCAGTTTCTTCTTACAAAGCCTTAAAATCTGATACTTTACCCAATTTTCCCACATAGCTATAAAATTACAGTGTCCATCCCAGTTAAGAACCCTTCCCAGGGGGACAACAGGGGTTATTCTTAGGCTCAAAAACCCAATTCCTTAGCAAAATGCCAACCGCGGTCAAGTTTATTGTCATTCGATTGTATATCCCAAAGGACCTCATCGACATGTGGCTGCAGTGACTTTCCGGGTTTGAAATTCCAGTGAAAAATGAGTGTAATCCATAACCTGAGGGGTGATTGCACCGGTGTCCATTTTTTTTATTTATGTATCACACAGTCTGTCCCAGAAGCCTTTGTGCAGTTCCTATCAGTTTCCATTAAATACCAAGCAACACATGAACTGGTTTAAAAGATGTATATTCATTTTTGTATGTAAGTTCATGCCGGAAATTCCTATTAAATCATGGGAACATCAAGCCAACATGACTGCAGGGTGGCAATCGAAGATATTGGTTGGAAATCAACACTTTATCGGTACTTGTACATGGGAAATACTATAGATTTATATTTTTTTCTAGAATTTTTACAGTACAGAGTTTTATACAACCAAACTGGTCAATAAGAGCTGAAATAAAAGAACAGAAAAAGTCTTTTGACTGGTAAAGAAAGGAATGAGGAAAGGAATATCTCATCTCCCCCTTAGACCCAGCCATGGGAATCATCATTTTTATTTGTGTTTGGACAGCAAACCAGATGTGTTTAAGGGTTTCTGACCTCATATTAACAACCTGCAAAAGAGCCAAATATAAGCTTTTAAGGATCCAGATTTTCGAAAGTCTCAGATAAAGATCAGATACGAAGGCCTGACTTCTTCAGTGCATTTCACGAGGACACAGTTATAGTGCAAAAGATGATTGGACAGTGGATGGAAGGCCTACATAGTACACTGACACCTCTGGTCACGACCATAATTCGTTCCAAAACTATGAACGCGAACCGGTTTTGACGCAAACCGAAACAAATTTCCCCATAACATTGTATGTAAATACGATTAATCCATCCCAGACCCTACGAACTACTTGTAAATATAATTTTTTAAAGACTTTTAAGCACAAAAATAGACTAAATAAACTAAATGTAAAAAACATTGAATAACACTGAGAAAACCTTAAACAACAGAGAAAACTAGCATTGCAAGAGTTCGTGCTAGGCCAAGTTCACGCTAGACCCTTACGAACCGTTCACGGTAAACTTTTTTTTTTTGTATGATTTGAAAGCACAGAAAGAAATCACGATATAAATCCTTAATTTATACAAAAACTGACCACAAACAACCAAGGAATGCTGCCAAGGAAACCAAGGAAAAAGTGCACAGCGAATGAACGCACGTCTGACTGAGAACAATGCCCAGGGTGAGACTGTTCACGTGAGTCATCTTTGTTAGTATTGTATACACAAACAAAAGAAAATGGAAATTGGAAAAAATGGGAAACCATTGGCACGTGATACGAATTGAAAGGGGAAATGGCCGCCACTGTTTGTGAACGCAACCAGAGGCGAAGAACGTGAACAGATGCAAAATTTTTGCAAAGTTTTCTGTCGCAACCCGATTTTTACATGATCAGGGACGATTATGGCCAGAGGTATTACTGTATCTGCAAGAAGCAGGAACTACTACTACTAATAATAATAATAACAATAATAATAATAATAATAATAATAATAATAATAATAATATTATAACTTGTGCTTTTCTACCACTGGCATCTCATCCAGAGTGCACCCCTGTGTTGTGCCATGTGTTGCTGAGGCTATGTTCTAGCCCCCCCACCCTAACCCAAACAGATGGAAAATGGATGGATGGATGGATGGATAGATGGATGGATGAATAAATGTGGTTTTCTTTTTTATGTTCAGTTTATTTCTTCTATTGTCAAGCCTACTGTAGATGCTCACAAAACCGGCATAATGCCACTAATTACAATTACCTCTAATAAAGCTTCAATTAGATGCTTTTGTAATTGTGTGATTATGTGATTATTTCCAAAAAAACAGCAAATCCCTGAAATGGCAATGAGGGTTTGGCATCCTGTATTTTCAGTCTTGTCTTTACCAGCAGTCGCACACATTTTAAAAAGTATGTTAAACTGTCATTGCTGCTATATCGCCGGGATATGGGTGTCATTTAACTTTGATTTAATTCTGTATAATAAACAGACAGGATCAAAGTCTACAGCTGCAGTTTACACTGCCAGCACTGCCTTCACCCAGGTGAGCAGATCATGGGCATGAGACCGAGGGTCCTGGTGACTCCACCTCGCTGGGTGTGGCCATGTGGAGAGATTATGCCCCCAGGGAGTGCTCAAACATGCCCACCTCACCCACATCCCTCCATCTCCTGGTAGCTCTAAAGTTTCAGGTATGGCCCATCTACTGGGCCCCTCAGAGACAAGGTGGGGGTTTCTAAAAATAGACTGGAAGGTCACATTCAGGACTTTGTGGGGGTTAAGGGGGACACCTTTTTCAAAGGACTTTGGCTTATGCGTTTAAGTGATTTATATACATTTCATGTGTTTAGGCCTAAGCCCAGCATCTCAATTAGCAGCCTGGCTGACTAGGAAGCCAAAATTAAGACCGAATCCTTTCACTATCCAAAAGAAAATTCTCGTTTTGGGTTCTCCAGACACCATCTGAGACTTATTTTGGGATCTCACTAGTATGACAATTAGCAATGAAGTTACATACGTTTGTCTGCGCAGCCTTCTACGGTAAAATGTACATGTATAGTTTTCATCCCTTAGCCTTGGCTGAAATATCAGCAGCAATCTCCATGGCAACAGATATGACAATAGATTAATTTACATCTGGACATCTACATATATTAAACAATGTAATAAGAAGGTGACACTCCAATAGCCCATCCACGGATGTAGGACTGTGCATTGAAATTAAAGTCATTATTTGTTTTTATATGTAATAGATCATATTTATGGTATCTTTTTCGTATAAGCTGAACGATGGTTATGTTTTACAGATGGAAATTACTTATTTATCCAAATATCTATATTTTTTGGGGTCTTTGCTTGTCTCTGGTTAAACAGTAAAACTACACACGGTTACTCACAAATACATCTAAGTCTTAGACAAGCACAGCACATAAATGAACAGAAAAATCCTTTCATTATTTATCTCCTCCCAGAGAAAAACGACTTCATAACGAGCATCATTAATATTCTCCAGCAGTGCGTCGGACGTCGGTATCAGAGTGGTGGGGAATGTGGCCTCAAACTGAACTCTTTCTTTCCCACCGATGGCGGAAAATCTGCAAACCCTGCCCGTCACTTTCATGGCGGATTCTGTTTCAGTGTCCCGGAGCTGTGCCGTGCGCTGTCATGGACGTGCATAATCCCCCTTATACAGAGAAGTGGTCCCAGAGGCCCAGCTTGCAGCATGCATGGCCCATTCAAGGGCGCTCGGAACTCATTTAGGAGAAACACTGAGGTACCCTGATTAATAAAAGTACCCCCCTGCCTCCACCCCCCGTGCTTGCTGGTGTGTGGCGCGCTACCTCGCTCCATAAAGAGATTGAGTTCCGAAGGATTGAATAACTGAATAAAATACCCTTATTTACAGAACATGATAATAAGAGTTTCCGTATTTACAAGGGTGCTGCGTTAACTGGGTTTAATTAAATTTAATATTTAAACTGCATTAAAATTGAAAGTGTAATTAAACTGGAAAGTAATTTGTCGCTCCTGATATAATGCCAAGGGGTGTGTTCCGTATGCATGACTTGCACCCTGAAGACCAGATGTGTCAATCGGGATCTCTGCAGTGTGTCTGGACGTCCTGTGCTCCCACGTGTGTCTCTGTGGCCACTCCCACATGCTTAGCAGCACGCTTGTACGCTAAGGTAATTAAAACTCCTTTCCTTTGGATATACCTGCCTTCCCACACTCTTCTGGCCCCAGTTACATATCAGCTCACGCTTCCTGCTATCACATTGAATCGGTATTGAGATGTAACTGATAAGTCCATCCCTTCCTTTATTCAATAACCTCACATTATCGGATGTCTCTTGTCATTGGAGGATGGACTGTGACCTTGTGGACTGTACCAAAAAACCTACACCTGCAGGGAGGTCAAAGAATTAAGAAGGACGAATTGTCTATTATGTGAAAATATAGTAACCTACGTATATAAGCAGCAAAAATGTGATTAAGCACAACCTGTGGTAAATCTCTATGAAACAAGATTGACTCATCTAGCTCAGACCTGACTGATTCATTCACTAACTAATTTAATGAGACTGACTAATTTTAACAAACTGACAGCCTCAGGAAGCAGGTAAGTCATATCCCCCCGCCCCCCCAATTCCTCCCATCAAATCAATAAGGCAATGATGCACCTACCGCCCCAGAAACCAGGTGTTTGACCTTCCAACCCATTTATCGCTCCCAATCTTATATCTCACCATCTCAAAAGCAACAGAAAAAAGTAAATGATTGGTGGGCTTAGGGGCCAATTACACAGCATGATTTTGGTCTTGGAAAAACATTACAAGAAGCAAAAGGCCAACTGAAAGAGAAAAGCTACCATTAGCCTAGATGCCCAGCCGCGCCATGGTTCATGCCATTGGAAGTGGGAAATTGTCTCCAGGGCATGGCAGTTGAAATTTGGGGCCTGACAATGAACCGCTGCAAGGACATGGAGCTGAATTATTCCCCAAACACTGGTGGACAGCAGGTGAGGTCACGTCCAAGGACGAGGGCCAAAACCCAGCAGGCTTGAAGAGGGGTACCCGAGATAGAGTTTAAAAGTTCACTGCTGTGTAAATGGGAGGCGTGAAAAGCACTAAGTCACATTTGTTAAAAATAAATGTGAGAAAAACTGAAATAAACCCAACTAAATGTATCCACGACAGGGACAAAATAATCCTGTGGCACAAGACAGAGGACACCCTGGACGGAATGCCAGTGTGCTGCAGGACACAAACACGCACACACTGTGGGCGGTTTTAAAACACCTAAGCACAGAGCAATCCCACACGAATACAGGGAGAACATGCAAGTCCCGCACACACAGAACTAGAGGTAGGAACTGAGACCACGGAGGTCGAGGGGGGATATTGACTGAGCTCCCTACTAAAGGGACGTAACAGGAATTCATTTATCTTTCAATCATAAACATTTTTACCAGTTGATATAGCATGCTTACTATTACCATAGATAATACCAGGCCTGAGTGTGATATAAATCAATGTAAATGAACTAATAAGAATTTGCAAAGAGCGGGTATGATACCCCATAGTTCCAGCTGATTCTCCGTGTATCGACTTTCATTACAGTACATAATTATAATCACACAGATTTCAGATCAGCCAAAGATTTAAATACTGTACTTCATTGACAATTGCTTCTGTTAAAATTAATCACATAAAACGATTTATACATTTTTACAAAGGCATAGTTGGGCAAATGTAGCAACTTCATTCGCTTTCTAAATCAATGCAGGGTCTATAAATCGACGGGCATTTTTAACATCCGATTCTGCTTTTCATGGTCAATATTAAAATGAAACAATTCAAATAAGGTGATGCATGATACCTTTGGGCCATAAGGCTGACGCCAGCACTAGAAGAGCCATATTAAAAAAAGAAAGGGAAAAAAATAAAACAATACCACACTCCAGATAGACCTTGAGATGGCTGTGATTTATGTATGAGTTTGCCATCCTGGAGACCTGGAATAACAGATGTGGTGCTGAGTCAGTGTGTGCTGCATGGGTTGGGGTGCATACACACAAACACACACATACACACGCATGTAACGCACACCTGCACAGACACACACCCCTGTGGCTCCAGCGTGAGGCACGACTGCCGCTACGGCACCTGGAGCCACTGCTGGGAAAGGCGTAAACACACTCCTCAGCCTCCCAAAGGCTTCAGGGGAACTGACTAGAAAAACGTTCTTAACAGCATCTAATCCAGTTACGGCACGTTTTATCCTTTTAGAAAAGGCATCCGTACGCGACGGCGCACGGCGACGCCGGGAGCTGGAACCCAGCGTGAACCTTCCACCACGCATCGGGCCCCAAGGCAGGGCCCCATGAGTCAGCTGTCTCTCAGGGAGGAGGAAGCATGGCAGGGGTCTCCTGCTGGGGACGGAGCTCCAGGCTACGAGCTGCTGTGGGTATGAGGGTAGGCCTGCCACCTGGTCAGAAGCGGCGTCCCAGCACTCCAACCCGCCGTGCCCCTGCTTTCAGAACATGAGCTGGAAGCTTGTGATGTGAGCAACTCTAACACTAAATAAATGGCTTTCTACCTTTTTTTTCTCTTCCTTCTGAGAGGAATGCATGACTAAGACTTGCCGAAACAACCATAGTGCTCTTTGTGTAAGCTGGTGCTCCCAAATACAGCATCCTTACATCTTTATGACGTCAGTACTGTGGTTCAACCTTGTATTGATGCAGATCAGTTTGACCATGAACCTTCTGACCTGTGTAATGTTACATATAATTGTCACCACGGTTACTGACAGAAACACTTGTTTATACAATGATTATTTAAACTGCATGCAAATTGCATTATTAGCGGTAACTACTGCCTAACATTCGGTTGAATTTGACCTTTTGACAAGCAATAACGATTTCTGGTTACTATTTTGGCCATGCAAACCCAATACACAAGCCCTAACTAAATAAAATGTGACAGAGGCAAAACAAATGAGCTGGTTCTAAGATGGCAGTAGTAGCATTTGGAAGTTCTGTTCTAATCCCTTGGCACTGCACAGTGCCCCCTTGTGGTAGCGAAGGACTCCCACACTGGTGCCTGGCCACAGGGCTCAGCTGAAAACCACAGTTTGCAAGGCTGGAATATTCCCAGGCCTACCCTGCATTTAAATCTATTTTAGAGGGTGGCTCCTTTCCCTCTCCTGACCTGTGCCAAGGCACATTTCTTATGAGTCCCTCCATCTGTATCTGCAATTTCAGACGACTCAGTCAGATCTGCTCACCCTACCACTCACCTCTGAGGTGCTTAAAGGGGAATTTCTGAAACCACTTTGACCTGACCGAGCAAAGTGCATGTGCTGGTCGTATTATTTACTGAGAGGCCCATCCAGCAACACCTACCTGGCAACCCTGAGGTATCTGGCAACCCAAGCAGAAAATGCATCTGGTATACCTGCCACAGCTCAAAAAAGCCAGCCATGGACCACAATTCTGCAAGGTTCAACTGAAAGCAGATTGCATAAAGAGACACAAACGGGGTAAAGACCTGCTATTCCCCATGAAGGAGTTTCCTTTTCCTTTTCAGTACAGCCAACTATTTATGTCATAAGACGAGCAATAACCACACACACACACACACACACACACACACACGCACACACACACACACACACACACATAAGCTGTCCCATCCTGAGTGACAAGCTGGGTGACAGGCAGGTGACAGACGTCCGCCTAGCTGGTTATGGCCAGTCTGAGGATTATCTGCCAGGCTGGAAGATTTTTCCGGAAATTTCTTAAATTTGCCCAATGGGCTCAGCTTACCCTAGCTAAAGTTTTGGAGGGCGATCGTCCGGGCCATAGCTGGCAGGAACGCCTGCTAACGAGCCAGCGCAGCGCCCCTAAGGAGTTAACTGGACAGGTATGCCAAAGGCTCCATTGACAGCCGGCTCCGGACCCTGGCATCGCAGGTCCCGGAGCAGATGGCAGCCATATGTCCCAGGAAGACGTTCGCCGAGCAGGGGACTCAGGAAAGGGAGAGGCAGGGGCGTAAGCATGAAACACGTGTAAAACATGCTGGAGGGACGCGGCAGCATGTCAGCGAAACGCAATTATTTTCTCTGACATATTGTTCACACCCCTCCTGTGTGCACTTGGGGACAGCAGTTCAGCAGAACCGTGTCAGTGTGTCTGTGTGTGCGTGTGTGTGCGTGAAGGTCCACATACTAAAGCCTCACACGCTCTACAGCTGCTGTAACTGTCCTTCGTTTTTTTTGTAAATGCGTGCCCACTTCGCTGCCAACTAACCGCTGTAAGGAAAGCGGCCAATGAAGATGGAGGAGATGGCAAGCAAGCGAGGACCCGTTCGAGGGGTCGGGCAGACAGGATCACAGCCAGCCGTAAGACTCTAATGAGGCCATTCCAGCCATGGGGATTTTCTCACCGTTATGCGAGAGCCCAAGGCAAAGTACGTGAGAAAAAAAAAAAAAAAACTGGGCTCGACATGAACAAAACCGACCCAAACGGCGTGATGTGCATCAAACTGATTTATTACATGTTTGAGTATTTTTTAATAATGGGAGAAAAATTTAGCACAATTTGACAGCAAAGTAGCTGTAGGGTGATGGTTTACAGGTCTGGTTTAGGAGAGAGCACCAACACAAAGGTGGGGGCATTGGCATTGGATAACATGAACCCCCCCCCCCCCCCGAAAACAGTATGTCCTCTCCTCCCTTAAACAACCAAATCTAAGGGGGGGGTTTGTTTTACAGCTGCTGTTTAAAATGGCAAGACATTTTGGTCAGGGGGTGGAGGGTACAAAAAGCCTTCTTCGTTTTTGCTGATTCCTCTGAAAGCGGACACGGCATCCTGCTGCAGCTTCCCATGGAAACACCTGAACTGGCTGGAGTTTCAAACGAAGCAGAACCACCTAAACACTAGCTCCTTCTCCTCCACCTGCGCCAGGGTCCCGGAGGACGACGTTAACCCACTTTGACACTCCTGTGTCCCAGATGTGGCCTGACCTGCAACAGGAAAACCCGCTAAGCTCCTGCTTAAAGGTTCCCCTGGGGGAACTTTGGGCTGTCATGGAAGTCGAAACGTTGCTGAGCTGGCTTTCTGGAGTTGTTAGCCATAGCCACTGTGTTTTCCAGCTTGAAAATCATGTTGTGAAGATTAAAGAAGAAGCCTAAGGTCAAAAGCAGCCTTCTACACTTTTTAGATATTCAGTGATAACATTGCGGGGCTCCTAAGAAACGAATATACACATCACCGCAGGTCTGAGTAATATTACTATTATAATAGTAATATTACTCAGTAGTATTCTATCAGTAGTATTGCCTGCAGAGATTCCAATTGAAGGCAAAAGGTGAACTGACTGTGCCTGTCACATGACTTATTCCCTCCCCCAGACACCACTGTGCTCTCTCCCATTTTGCACAACACACAGTATTTTGATTCTCTTTCCCTGTTTGTTCAAACGCTTTATGTCCTCAGGCTCCCATTCTGTTGTGAGGAAGAGGGCTATGTAAATATGGTCCAGTGCATTCTCTGGCTTTCAGTCCGCTAGAGACATTCATACCTGACTGCCAGGGTGAAGCTGTCAATCCCTTTTGAGGGCCTCATTAACTGAGAGCAGAGTTGGACACAGAATAGAGGCCATAAATGGTTGAACTGAGATGGCCTTCCGGGTTATAACATGCTCTTTGGATAAGCTGCAGAAGTCTTAAAACTCTCCTGAAAGTCATTGTAAGTTTCATTAAACTCCAACTCCCGTTGGAACTCTGACATCTACCATATGTAACACCACATTTAGTGACACACCTGATATATGATATGGTTCATTCCCTGGACTTGGGGTCTCCAGGGAGACCTCTGAAGTTGTGCGGAGCCATAATGCATTTGACGAAACTATTAGGCAGTCACGATACTCATACCCCACCCCCAACACCCCCCTCCAGCTACACTGCACCCAACAATCCCAGGAATGCCTCTGATCATTGTTTCATTAGGCTTCCGGAACAAGGCCTAAGTTTCACGGATCACTCTCTGGAAGCGAAAAAGGGCGAAGATGCTGTTCACACAGGAGAAATTCCCAGCCGAGGGAAAGATCGCCCACCTTGATCCGCTGTCTGACAAACGGCAGACAGAAAGCTAAGAGCTCTGTTGAGGGAAATATCCCACGGTGTATGTGGGGTGGCCATTTTGCTTGGAGTGGTCCAAGCTGAACTCTGCCCCACTCCCAATGCATCACCTTTATTACCATTGATCCATGAGGCTGACACCTTATTTTGGGATGACTCCAGTTTATCACGCTTATTTTATTGGTTTTTATGGTTTGGGTTCTGTGTCTGACCACAACATCCCTGGGAGCATGTTACCCGGGGGTGGGGCTGCCTGAATGGGTTATATGTGGAGGAGACACTCCTTGCCACTTCCTTCCACCTGCAGATTCCAGAATGGGAATGCCGGCTTTCTGTGGGCTTGGTGTGCTGCTTCATGCTGGGTCACCCTTCCCACACTTCCAGAACGGGCAAAAGGAAACGAGATGTGGGTCGATGTTGGCAATGGTCGTCCAAGCTGAACGTGGACATCGGCCACCTCACCTAGGAATTGCCTGCTTAAGGGAGCAAGGCTGATTCACCTGGGGACTGTTACTTTTCTTTTTGGGGGATTAACTCGGACTCCTTATCAAGACGAAGGCTAACATCATAAGGTTTAGACTCTCACCCACTTGAGGAATTACCCAGACTGCCTGCAGCTGAGGGAAATGCCAGCAGATACTGACAGAAATGGACAGCTGGGTAAATAGATGAAATTGATTGAATGGCTATGGAGCAAGAATATAATAATGTTTCACTTGCTAGTTGTATAAGAACATGGTTGGTGTTTGGCTTTCACGTTTCCAATTTTTTATTCCTATGAGACA
>JAAGVU020000061.1:16032922-16060913 GCA_011763525.2 Mormyrus iriodes
AGCTATCGTCAGGAGTATAGCCAGTATCAGTGATATAGCCATAATCAGGGATATAGCTATCGTCAGGAGTATAGCCATTATGAAGGATATAATTATTATTGGGATATCCCTGATAATAACTGTACTCTTAATAATTACTATATCCCTGATAATGGCTATATTCCTGACGGTAACTATATTTCTGATAATGGCTATATTCCTGACAATGGCTTGCTCACAAAGTGACACCTCTGAATCCTTTGGCAGATCCACAAAACGCTGCCAGAGTGTGTCAGCTGGCAGACTGCTGATTCGCAAAGTCACCCATCTGGAATCTACGTGTGCTTTACAGGGTAAAATGCTGGGGAAAAATATTTATGCTTCATTACTATCAAAACACGCACCATTAACCCGAAAACGATAATCGACTTTCTGAAGAATACTAAATGATACTAAATAATACATATTGACAAGGTAAATGGGAGACTATTATGCAAATGTATGTATAAATATTAAACAAGTCATTAACATTAATATAGCAACAGAAAATGTTTTTAGTAGGCACTGTGTCTTATAAACTTGTACGGAATCAGCTAATTTTTTTGATATCTCATTTATCAAGTGCTGTTTTTACATAAACACCAGTCCTTTTATTTTCATTCATTTGAAATACTGACATAAGGGAATTGTGATATTCCACTGGTGTCATGACAATAGACCTGAACCAGTCACACAAATTAGAACAGCCAGCTGACCTGGAGTTTTTCAGGAGCATTGTGGACGATGGCATTCCATAGAGAAGCAGCGATTTGAGTGGCCCCTCCATTCACTGTCACCTTGGGCCATGCCCAGGCAATGTTATGTCACAAAGGCTGATATTCCCTGAGAGAGCAGTCTCCTCCCCACTTGCCCAAGGCCCACTCTTCACTCATCTCTGAGACTAATGTTCGTTTCATTTCCCAAGGAGCACAAACTGCATATAACCCTCAATCTCTCTTAAATTAAATGTCATTTATTGAACCCTGTTACAGTGAATATAGTACACAACATGGTATGTGTATCTTCTGCAGCTGGTGGTATTATGAGTCATTAGTTCGGTACTTAGCAGTATGAACTGGTTTCCCACGTCTGTGTCATGTTCAGTCTGTGTTTGCTTTATGCACTGGACTCAGATTGGTGCCATATTATAGTGTAGTATTTGTATCACTCAAACAATAAAATATTATTATGATGACAAAACATATTTCCTTTGTTACTCCTCTTGATATTATTTTGTTATATCAATTTTAATGACTGATTATATATACTCAGGTTATTTACACCAGGAATTCCCAAAGTGGGGGTCATGACCCTTGGAGGGATCACGAGAGACTGATGAGGGGATTCTGAGATGATTTACAGGGAATGTTCACTTTGATTTAAAAATAATAGTAACTGGTTGATTGCAATAAATCTATTGCCCCCCAAACCGTAAAATGTACCGAGAGGGACAGTGGGAAAAATACTATAACTATAACCTTTCAACTTTCTGCCTGAATATCCTGGTCAGAGCCATTGGCCCACCTGCTGACCTAAACTGTTTATTAGTCCTTGTATAAATTTGCCTATTTGACACCCCGGGTTATTCCCTGCCTTGCTCCATAACGTCCAGGACAGGCTTCAGACCTCCACGACCTTGCGTAGAACAAGTGAGTATGGAAAGTGACGAATGGATGGAGCCTAGCTATTTGCCGATACATAGCACATGTTCTAGCATAATGGCCTGTCATTCCTACAACCATTTCTGTTTGGGAGTTCACTTAGATTTGGCCTTCCCGGTAAATCTAGTAGGTGATTTCCAGATAAACCATGAATTCTGTTTTCACAATCGATATATCCCGTATGATACAAGAAACATCAGAAATAAAAGACTAAATAACAACAATGAATAGAAAATCCCCCAGAACTGGCCACATCATCACCTGCTGGGGAGAGCAGGGTCAGCCTTTGCCTCCATCAGATTGTTAAACGCTTTTAAAATATCAGATATCAGTTTTGGGACCAGGCTGTGCTTAAATCAAACACTGACTAAAATCTGAAAATGGATGTAATTCTCAGGTTACACAAAAATGACGGTAAAAATAAAGTAAATATATTCACACCTACATAAAAGCAATTTTTCATACATCAGACCCTCATATCCTCCCATATTCCTTAGGGGATTAAGAGGAAGGAAGTTACCAATCAGAGCACGGAGTTCAGTGGCATGCGGAATCCTCGCGTTCCCTGGAAACTCGATTACTCCATAAACACTGCTAAGACAATGGTATGGTTTGGAGCACCAGGGATGATGAACTCCCCAACGGAGCGACAGGTATGTAATGCGATTTCTCTGTATCGTACTGGCTTGCCCGTGAGTCAGCAGGACACGCTTTTGGCTCTGACGAGTGTGGGGCGCTCTGCACTGGGCATGTGAGGTGGGGGGCTGGGCAATTCCCCTCATGCATCACTTGTGCTGTCACCTGTTCCACAAGGGACCCGTCTGGGGCATTACTGGGCCCCATCACCCTCCTTATCCTCTCTCCCCCTCACCTCTTTCCTCTCTCCCCCTTATTCTCCTGCTCCTCTCTCCGCCTCGCTCCTCTCCTGTCTCCCCCTCGATCCTCTCTTCTCTCCATCTCCACACAACACCTAGCCAAAAATTTCAGTCTACAGCAAATCTGTCTCTCTCCCACACATACTAATGTACCCGTGACACCCACGCACATTTACGCACACCCCTCCAATGTGTACCGAAGCCCTGTTTAATAAGACGTACTCCTTCACGGCCTTGCATCAGGCCTGCAGAGCACTGCATGATATATCTGCGGAGTATTGAACCATATGACCACTGATCGATATGTGGATCAGATGTGGATCATATGTGCATTCTGTTGTCCGCTGATACATCAAAGCTGGTCACTCCCCCATCTCTGTAACTTAAAGTCATTTATCAATACATCAGTATGCATTGATCCACATATTCATAAAACCTCATATGAGGCAACGCTGGATAGATATCTTCTTAGTCTCCCGGCCGGATGCCTCTGAGTATCCATGTCACCTCTTACAGCTCTGATGAGTTTTAGTCATGCCCGTACCTACCACTGCGGACACTGAGGTCAAGACCACAGTATTATTTCTGCAACTCCAATAACCATTATCCATTACGGGGCACACCTAGGAAGGGCTAACACTTTTGACCTCGGTATTTAAAAAATCCTGGCTATGGCCCTGGTTTTAGTATTGACGGTGAAATGGCTGAGAGGGTTTCTCTAAAAGGCACATCTACCAAAATCTCATCAAATGCTAAAGACAGTATTTTTTATATATATTTTTTCTCAAGGACAGTAGTCATTACTCTTCCAGTCGCTTTAGGAAGCGGGTGGTAATTTGCCAGTTAGCTCCAAATTGCCTAGTAATTGTTTAACTCGGCTGTTGCCATTCATCATCCTGAGTTCGTGAGCTGATTATTTATTTATTTTATTTTATTTATTTTATTTTTCCATCCGAGAGGGCTGCTTTGCGATAAATGGAGAGCGATTACCCGCTGCGTGCCGCAGACTGGGGGCGCCACCCGTGAAACGCAGCCGGCCACGGCCCAAAAACGAGAACCTGGTCGCCACCATCCGGTTCCGGTAATTCTGAAGCTGGCCGCCTAACCTCGCCCAAGGATCCTGGCACAAATCGCTCCAATCTCTGAGCTCTCTTTTCCCCCGTTAGGCTGGAATGTTTGTCCAGGAGATTCCAGGGGAAGTGCCAAGGCTTTTGAAAGGACGCTTGCTGTGGGTGGAAAACTCAGGACTTTGGTATAAGACGGGCTGCAGATGTTGTTTTTTCCCCCTCTTATTTTTTTCTTCTCTCCCCTTTTTTCCAAAAGTAAAGCGCAATGCAGCACCGATCTGCACCTAATTGGATCGCTTCTTATGATCAATTGCGCTTGGCGGCTCCGGATGTTGTTTTTTTTTTCCTGCTGAAAGGAAAACAGCATAAAGACATAAGTTGCCAGGACTTGCCCCCCGCTCAACTGAATCTGCAAATGTTGCTGCAACATTAGAGTAGCGTTACCAGAGTGTTAGAGGCTGGTAAATGTTACTGTTCCTGAATAAAACATAAGAACAAATATAAACAGTATTAAAAATAAGGATGAGTGAGTATCTCGCCTGCAGAATCTGTCAGGTACACAAACGGGCGAATGAATAATGGAAATTTAATTTGATAGGATAAATCAGGAAACCAGAGACGTATTAAATTTATCTTAAGAATTTAATTTTAATAATCTAGTCTCATACAGGATACTATTTTGTCAACAAGTGCAAAAAAAAAAACAAAAGAACAACAGCTCACTGTATATTCAACTGACTATGAAGCTCATTCAGATGTACTGCATGGAGAAGTTAAAGGAATGATATTTGCCATGCAAGAGTTTTATGTGGTTTAAAAATCGCATTTAAAAAAAAGAATTTATATGTTAAAATCGATTAATTTATGGCATTGATGTAATGAGTGTAACTGTTGTCGCTACACATCAGTTTATTTCAGCGTGTCACTGTAACGCTTTATACTGTATGGGTAAGCTGTGTCGCTCCTCCACAGTCCAGAGAGAAAGGACATCAGAGGCTGGCGAGTTCTGAGAAATGGCTGCATTTATGCGGTGGCATCCCAGGGCGCTTCTGCAGGCGCTGTGTCTTTCACGGGTACACGTACCGACAGAGCAATTATTGTGCATGGGAGACCAGGGGCTCCCACTCACACACTCACTCTCTCTCTCTCTCTCTCTCTCTCTCTCACCATTACTCTCGCTCGATCTCTCCATCTCTCTCTCTTGCTCACTGTCTCCATCGCTCTTGCTCGATCTTTCTGTCTCTGTAATGCATGCGTATAAATGTACACACATGTGCAAAGCGACATCGCATTTAAAAAATGCATATGCATATGAGTGCATTATATAGTGTGCTTCCAGATCTCAGATGCCGACAAAAAATCCTTGATGCACCTTGCTATTGAAAGTGGGTACAGAGCAGACCACAGACACACTAATTATTACTGTGCATTTCTGAATAAACTTGAGCATGTGACTGTACGTCTGCACCCAAGTGCTGCATTCACTATGCAAAAGGAGGGTGCAGCATATCATAACACACATCCACCTGCAATTCCACACCTCTTTTGCGGTGCATGCCAATCACGTATTATAGACATGCACCGGGACTCACATGCCAGTCCACAAACAACAGAGAGTGGACCTGAGCAAATTGGGGTTTTGAAGATTTTGAAGAGAGCAGTTGGTGGAATGGGAGCCAAAACCAGGATTGCTTTAGCTTGGTTAAAATTACCTCCTCAACCCTGCACCCAAACCCCATTCCCGCCAAGAAAAACTGGGAATATATCAGGTTCCTCCCAAAGCTGCCCTAGAGCAAGGCAGGTGGGGGTGTATCTTAATGAACAGAGTAGCTTCAAACAAAGAAATATAGCTTCAGACACCTCACTAACCACATACAAAACACAGAAAAACAAGATTTCTGTGGCACTCAGCTCGCAGAGTCAGTTTCCAGGAGAATACACACAGGGCATTAAAAGTCCATGGAAAATAATTGTAGGATGCCAGGATGTATTGGCTGTAAATAGTTAAGCACTTAAAATGAATCATTTAATGACTTCCATTTCAAAACCATGAATTATTATGAACTATTAGGGCCTTCTTTCAACGGACCCACCAAAAGCATCAGCCTAAGTGAAGTTCAGAGATACAAGCTTGAGTCCCCTATAATTCCACATTTGAATTTAAGCACGTAGCTAAATACACCCATAAAATCAGACCCCAGGGAGATGAGCCGGTTTGATGTTCATGTCTATTTCCACAGGAAACTAAACACTGTCTGTTACTTCATGCCTTTTTAATGGATCCAAAAGAAAAAAAAAACCACTGGCTTATATCTACTAGGTGTATTGGTAGAAAGTTCCGGTCCATTTGCATAATAGTAACTGACTCCAGCAGTTCCAGATCTTTTTTTACACTTACGAGGATGGGACACACAATCATGAATTTGCAGCAGGCGCCCCCAAAGGGCATCTCAGGTATTGAAAGGACTCAAGTCAGCAGGCTGTTGCAGTACTAAACAACATGCACCTAGTCCGTTGACTCTGTTAACTCGGGTTTGTTAAATTGCAGCAACAGATTTAAATAACTGGACAGCCAGAAATAAATTCTGGTGAGAAAACAGCAGCAATGAAGCTGCCGGATAAAATATCTGCTGCGCATGAAGTCTGGGTGTCAGTGCCCCGGTCCGCTCTCATTACAGGGTACCGCCAAAAATGTCAGTGGTTCACGTTACAAGGATATGACAGAAAGAGTAAAGGAGCCACTTCTGGTTTCATTTGTGACTGTGACGTTCCACCACATGAAGCAAATTTATTAGTGGAAAAACGATGCTGGAGACTGCTTAATGTCGGTGAGGGGGCGACTTTATATTCCTCATCTCAACCTGTGTGCACATCCAGGAAATGGGTCCAAAAGATGCTACACCTCAGCTAAGCCGCAGGCTGAAGCAGAGCGCTCACTGAGCCTCAAGATGGAGCGACTCGCCACATCTCATTGGTGGATTAAGATGGTTATTTTTGCTTCACACCTGTCCTTCTGACTAATGGAATTCTGGGATAGCATACCTTTTTATACAAATATCTGAAACAATTTTTTAAATCTGACATTTTCCTAACCATATTACCACGGAACATAACGTTCCTTGCTCAGTGAGTTTGGAGATCTCCATTAAAGCCTTACAGAAGATGTGACTTTTCAACAGTCTTATTTTCTATGGTGGCCATTTCTGACTTAACAGTACGCATATGACTAGGCACCTCTGGCCATATTTTCCGAGAAAACTGAAGGACAAAACATGTATATTACAGCAGAAATTCCAAGAACGAAACAAAGCATCATGTTCAGATGATTGTATCCTTTGAGAGACCAGCTGAAATGTATTCATTTGAATAAAACTTCCCTGAAAGATCCTTAACGCTACCATTACACCTTATTACCACTCAACAGCAGTTCCAGCTACACCAAACCGCTCATGCTCACATCAGTTGAGGGATGCTGAGAAGTGTTTTGATTTGTTCAGAAAGACTTTTCCCCTTTCTGTATAAAGAGTGCTACGTTAAAGTGAATGAATGCTCATGAATGCCTCTTTCCTCCTTCTCTTGGCTCCTTGTGTGTGTTTTTCCTCTGAATCCTCTCAGCGTTTCACGAGGCATGTAAACATGGCTCCGGTACAGAGGATGTAAAAAGAACAATTTAGAACAGGTCAGATGTGAAAGAAAGGTAGAGAATACAGGCTAGGACAACAAAGGAAAGGTTAGGAATGAAACAGTTTAAGGAAGAAAGAATCTCAGAGCTAAAAATAGAAGTATACAGATGTCTAAATCTACAGATATATTTAAATCATTTTTTGGATTTTTACAACCTTTTACATGTGGTTTGACCAATACATTTATACAGCAGGTTAATTTTTGTGAACAAATTTTAAAATATATGAAAGGCAGCATTGGTTAAGGGGACCCCCAGAATCCACTGTGTGGTAATCAGAACCAAGTGATCCAGTGCAGACTCTCAGGCGAGTCACACGCGTCAGAGAGGGCGTGCAAGCTTTCCGATAAATGATTCTGTCAAACATGACTCAGCTACTACGGACTCCACATTCTCTGCAAAACCACACAAAGTGCTGCTTTTTGTACTTATGATTCTGGCCTAGTGCCAATGCACAGTGCCAAGATCTTTAAATGTTTTATGACAAAATTCCAGCCCACACATATATATTTTTATTTTTTTCCCCCAAAGACTTAAATATATATATATATATATATATGCCCTATATTGATCATATATATATTTTCTTCAAAGATTGGACTCCAATGTATATATTCAAAAAAAAATCAAACAAACCTCCTAGCGCAGTCCCAGATGTCTGCTTGGCCTTTCCAAGGTTGACCATCATCATAATAAGGAATAAATAAATAAATAAATAAATAGATGACAAGCAGGATTCCTGACGATGGTATAATGTAGGCAGATGACACCACAAGGACAATGTGAAGGAGAGAGCAAGACAGACTGAAAGAGCTGAGCGTCATTATCATCTGGCATGCTGGGCTGTGCTTGTTGGTAGCTTAGCGCTTCCAGACATGGGCTTGTAATCTGAAGGTTGTTGGCTTGATTCCCAAGCACAGCCTTGTTGCTCTAACCTTGAGGGGAAGCAAAAAAAATACTTCAAATCCTTATGTCCTGTATCTGCACCTATAAATGGGTACAATTCCATGTCATGTTGGATTAAAATGTTAACTGACTATGTCAATGTAACTTATGAACATTGTGCAGAACTGGTATTATTTCTGTGGCAAAATATTAGCCCTCTGTGCAGCTAGACATGCTAGATAGATAATCCCAATCAGTTTTTCAGGGCCAATTAGGTTTTTAGGGTTCAATTATGTGGCTGCACTTTAAAGAAAATGCAAATACCAAGGGCTCATGATCAACATGGGAAGGTTGTCTCAAGTGGGCCATCTTTACAGCCTTTGGCGGTTTTTTAAAACAGCGTATGTACTACGGAAGGACTACAACCCTAACAAGCAAACCAAATCCTCCAACTAAGAAACATTCCTTCCCTGCTTAGTTACCTAAAAAGATGTTTGTTTCAGGTATGCCCCGCTTTGGATAAGAGTGTCTTTTAAATAAATGTAAATGTTGCTAAGATCCCTGGTTAGAATATGATGTGTACAGACTGCAAACCAGTGCCCTTTCACACAGCAGTGTATCAGAAAAAAAAACAACAGGAAGCAGGCTAAATGGTAGGGAGCTAGACTAACTAGAAGTATCATACACCAGGAGCGCTGTATCTGTTTTAGAAGGAACTTCACTAGAACTGCTTCAACAAAAACACCCAGCCGCTTAAAATAGTGAAAAAAAGTGTAATTCGCGTAGCGTCCTCTGAAGCGTAAATTCTAAGAAACTAATCAACAACAACAACAACAACAACAACAATAATAATAATAATAATAATTATATCCATTCAGGTTCATGTGCTTTATTCAAGTTTACTATCCCTTTGCAATCTGTCAGAGACTATTTTTAGCACAGGGAGAGCATTTATTTAATGAACTTTTCAGCACAATTCATTGTCACTGTGCCAGCTTGCCATTCTAGAAAAGGGACAGAATGATACAGATGAAGGAGAAAAGGCAGACAAAGTAGATTCCTAGTACATCAGTTATGTCCTTATGGACCAAGTGGCTCAACCCTGCTGATACATCTCTATGTCTGAGGACTTTATTCGGCCCTTTCTGGAAGATTCTGCAAGATGGCCAGTTTCCAGGCTACGGCATTACTTATGAAGAACCATGGGCATGGCTAGGTCTGATCACTTGGGGCTACAGCCCTGAGGATTTTAAGCCTAGACCCGAGTATTTTAGCTCCAATGCCAATCTTTCTTCAAAAGGAAAAAAAAATTAAGCTCCCAAAGAAAGTCAAGCCCCAGGTAAATTTGACTTAGCCCCTGATCTTTGCTATAGCTAGAAACTTCCCTGTGAAGAACTCACCAAGCATGTGGAAGCACTTACCATGACCCATATTCTTCTTTAGACTGCAACATGTTCAAACCATGTTCACAGGTACTGTACACAGACACTTATAACAAGCAACCAGATCCACTTAAACAAAAAAAAGTTGTTTGATAAATATAGCTAATTGGTGACTGAAGTCAATTAGTCTACTTTACTTTTTAGGATTGTGCAGTTAGAGCTTTGAAAATGAAACAGTGAAAGTGTTTGATTGTCCATTTATAAGCCAGTCCCTGCTACAAGTGGCTGGTGCTGGGGTATATCGAGCACATCCTGCATTTCCCCCTGTTCAGTTTTATGAAAACAACCCATAGCACCTTCAAAGGGCTATTGACCATTGCACAGCCTTCAAACCAGCCCAGATCACCATTCTTTCATCTCCATATCAAAAGCAGTTTAAATAAACTCAGTTCACAGGATCCAAATAAAACATTTTCCCATAAAAAATTATTTACATCTTCAAAAGCAGCGTATACCCAGAGAGAATCGCAGTCACCAAGTGCAAAGATTATCAGTGATTTCCATGGGGATGTTTTAAAATAGCAGCTGGCAGGTTTCCAAGGAAATTCATTAGATAGACTCAAGCAGTACTGATACAATAAGCCTAATTTAGCATCAAAAGAATATTCTGATGATAAAAAGGTGAATATTTTCTAAAACATATACTGGATCATTGCGTAAAAGGGACAAAAAATTCACAAAAGAAAGCATAACTAAATATTTGGAAAAAGATTTAAGTATGAAAATGCATGTGTTACAACAGCAGTACACTCGTTCAGATGCGAACATGTGCAGTTATCCTTGTGTTCATCAGAAATGAAGCCAAACTCACCTGCCTAGAAGTTTATCAGTCACGTATTTATAGGGAAGTTACTAGACATTCTGAGCTCTCTGAGAAAATGTCACCTTGAACCCCTCTGCCCAATTTTACATATAGTTTTACATATTCAAGGGCCCCTGAATCTGCCAGGGTATTCATACCCAAATCCATGTCCCTATGGATCTATAACTATTTGAGTCACATTCCATTCAATGGGCAGTTCGGATCAGATATATGCATCATCATCATCATCATCCAAGCCTGCAGAGCTCATCCAAGTCTTTGGACAAGCAGGAGGCAAGCAGTTCAAGCTTAACAATGACAGTCAATCAAATGAGGCCCCAGACCAGGTCGGTTCCAGCTCCTGCTCTTAGAAGCACAGCTGTTTTTTCTGCCTGGCTGGCACACGCCTCGGGGGCTAAATGGCACCAGCTAGAACTGACGAACTGCCAAGTCTAGCTATTTGTGGGATTTCAGCGTGACCCCCCATGACATCATGGACACCCAAAAGACCAGTGCAATGTCGTTTTCATACCGACATGGAATAGTTGTGAAACTTGGCAACATGGATTTCCATAAAAGAGATTTACCTCCTACAAGATCTGGATTTCTTATAAAACACACTCATTAAATCGTCTTTTAAAAGATATTAGTTCAGCTGAAGGTAATTAGAACAGTTCACCATGTCTGTAGACTGTAAAGATTAATAAATTGTTGCAAAGCAGAAATCCAACACGACTGACTATTTTGATTCTAAACTGTGTGCTTGGCTGACAGGACCAGTCTTTCCTAAGATAATCTGCACATAGCACTCTGTAAAAGCCAAACCCAGCATTAAAGAACCCAGGGCCATCCAGGAGAGAACAAAAAATAAATTAGGTGAGCCTAAATACAAGTGTATAAACAGCTAAGTTGCTAAACTGCTCCAGATGTTCAAGTTTCCCAGAATCCTTCAACCACAAATTCAACAATGAGGTGTGTTGCTCAGTGGGTTAGGATACTATGCTTGTCCGGGGTGCAGTTCCCAAAAGCATAGTTGCTAACTACATTAGCAACTTTCAGAGTTGGAACCATGCAACTGAATGGGTCCAACTATGTAAGTTGCTAACGGAAGCTTTAGGGAAACACACTCCAGGACAGGGTGCCAAACCACTGCAGAATTATACATCTTAACTCCTGTGAATTCTTAGGTTCTGGTAGACATTAAAGCACTCCAGACTAAAACTAATCCCCTCTCTTATGTAGTAATGGATTAAGAATAAAAAACTATAAAAAATGTACTGCATGTAGGTACAGATGCTGTTTACTATGGATTCCAAATGCTCTCTTGCTAAGTGGATGGAACCGTGTAATCATAATATTTTACAGGTGTATTTTTAAAGCTGTTATACCTGCACTATTTACCATTTATCACATCCAGCAAAACTCATTCTGCCTTAAAGTCAGAACCCCCCATCAAACTATGCAACATTTAATCACTTTTAGATGTAGACTTTCATATAACACTGATCTATCATTCACTCTAAAAGTCGTACAAAGTACCTCCTTTCTGTAATTTAGGGGGCATTTTGCATCAAGGGGGCAGACAGCATGAGTGGTATTGACGAGTCTCTGTCGGCCTATGAATGAGGCCCCCCCGTCTCTTGCATGTGACACGGTCATATGGCACATCAAAGACAGCGCCTTGTTTCATTAAGTTCAGGTCAGTAACGAGCTGGCAAGCTGTGAAGGCACCACAGATGGATGTAGGACTGGAGCCTGTGAAGGCCAGTAATGACTAGGGGTCCAGGCGAGTGTCAGTGACCTGATTATGCGTTCAGTCGATAAGAACAAGCTGGAAGTCCTCTGTGAAGGTTCACTGTAGTTGCTCATGCAGTCATGTTCCTTCTGTGATACACATGATGGACTGGGCTCTACTTCCCGTTTTGGTTCAGTTAATTAAAGGGGGGTGGGCACATAAAAGGTAGAAGGCCATTTTACAAAATTTAAAAAACTGAATCATAGCTATAAGCCAATGTTCTCTCCCTACCCCCAAAATCACCCCAGCAGCCAAATTTCCCCAATGGTCGACATTCAATAGGAGGGGCTCTGACAAACCTCACGAGAACAATGCAAATGAGAGATGTTCTTATGTAAAGACATTGAGTTTCCAAAACACAATGACAGCACATTGGCTGAATAAGCACTGCATCAGCTGACTGGCCACAGGGCATTTTTCAGAAGTCAGCTCTGAATCAGCTTCATACAGATGAAAGAGACCTTTGGATCGCTTTTGAGTACACCCTGTGCTAATGGATAAAACGTGATTCCATCGAACAAGACAATTAATTTGCATTTTTCACAAGAGGGTTTTACCGCTTTGGTTACAGTCAAGCTCCTCTTGGAACCTTGTATGTGGAAACTGCCAAGATGCTAGGCTGATTCACTTTTATTTCACCAGACATCCTCCCATTGTTTGCTAAGCATTAAACAGAATCCTATAAGTTGATTAGAAACAACAGACCTTCCTTCACCTTAGAAAATCTCACTCGTGTGAAGGCAAAAGGTCTAGAAACAACTTCAGTATGATATACATTTGGATTATTTTCATCAATAGCAGTGAAGAAAACTAGTTTTAAACTCTAGGTCACAGACGTGAACCCGTGGCTCAGAAGTGTGGGATGAAATCCACATGAACACAGGAATAACAATCAAAAGACACCCCAAGCTGAGGGCAGGAATCAGAGCCACGACGCTGGAGGTATGACTGATTCACGTGCCACCCAGGACTGAAAACGCTTTGCATAATTTTCTGTCACAGAGATTAAGATGCATAAACAGGCATGGTGATTCAAGAAATGGAATGGAGTTTTTGACTTTAAGTCATTACAAGGAATATTTGAGAGATTACAAGCATCTTAAAAATCCTGAAAAGTGCACAGTATTTACCAGAATCCAACCATACCATTCTAACACATACTAATCAGCCTCTTGTACCTACTCATTCATTTCAAGATATGTGCTATTTTTATCATTAAGCATTGTCGGTTCAAATATAACATTATCACTTAACCTACTGCCCTATGAGCCTTATTAAGACTGAGTGTGACTGGAATAATAAGCCTTTGTCTAGACTGAGCCAGAAAAAACTGCATTTATTGAAAACAACGTAAAAAAAAAAACTGAGTATGGATGGCTTTGAAAACAGTCAAGAAGAACAGAAAGAGAGGAGTGATTCTTGATAGTCAACCTGTGGTGGCTTTGGTGACTTGATGTGGAGATCGCCGATCATAGGGTCTTCCAGGTTCCTTGTTTCCTCCCAAAAACTAGTTGTTCTTGCCTCGGACAAACTGCCAGCTGGCTGGGCCCGTCTTCAGCCATGCCGCTGTTTCTCCAACATATGGTGCCCGCTTCATCCAAGCCCGAGCCCCCCCACCACCGCCCACAGCCACCCCTACTGGCTGCTGGCCGAGACACAGACTGGCCATCTCCCGCCTTGGCGGTCTCGATCTGGGCCTTGAGGCACTAAACCAGCACGGGCGTCTGCATGTGTCATCAAGAGGGGGAGCATAAGCTGGAGAGCTTTCTGGATGTCATAGCAGAAAGATAAGGCTGACCAAGCCTGCAAGATGGTTACAGCTGGCATTGACCATTCACTTACAAACAATAGGCAAGAAGTAAATGTTAACCAATACTCTGCGGCAATCATTATCAATTATTATGATGCAATATTATCCCCTGTGTTATTTTTGGGGTCGAAGTTACCCCAGTCCACTTTCAAAATGAGGATAAATTCTATAGATTCTAGAATTTAGAACAGAAGAAGTAAAATACACAAGGGTTAAATGAGATTGTATTTGTAATGCTGCATGAATGTTTGATGCAATCATTTCCAATCAAATCCCGTGCATATGCAAATATTCTGTCGTTAGATAATAATAAATGTGCGGTGCCAAACCCCTCTCCGTCCTTTTCCTGGCACTCAAAACTCACTAACTAGCTGTTGCCTACAAGTGGAAGCTCATCCTACCTGCACTTATGCCTAGGTTGGCTCTTTGACAGCTGTATGCTAGTAATGTACTATCTGCTACATAAGAATATGGCAAATAAATAAATGTTAAAAGAAGCCTAAAATAATCCCAAAACTTTTCATCTTATTATATAGTAAAATCTGTAACAAGCTGTATTTTTGGACTATTTGGTTTTAAATTTCATTTTGCTTCTGGTCTAGGTAATAATGTTTTTCAGTATTCCCTTTGTATGTTCTTCATTACCCCTAAGCCTTTTTATTGGACATGTGCTTTACTGCAGAATGCTGGGATATATTGCGTAACCCCAGGCCACATACCCAGCCAAAAACACTGAGATGCTAGATGGAGGATACACTTATGTATACAGGAAAACCGCCTTTAACTAAAACTCAGTAGCCTGCCAAATGGGGACTGTCCATTGCCCTTAAAAAATAATCTTTCTTATTTGGCTTTATGGATCTGGGGTCTGGTGTCCTTTCTCATGATCCTCTTCTTCCCTCAAAAGAAAAACTGTCTCTCCTGCTGCCCAGGTGTCTCTTTACATATATTATCTGTGCCTGTTTGTGCTGGTGGATTAATGATGCAAGTTGAACATCACATGCATGCAAACAAGGAAATACCTGGGCCAGCAACATTATACAGAGACTGATGCAAATTACTAAGTAAATCTTGATGCTATTGGGGCGGCATTTAATCTGAGCCCTCACCCCTCCAAGCTAATGGCCCTGCCATTTACATATAGCTGGCTCACTAACGCACTGGATAAGCCTCTTGGAACATCTGGACTCCAGATGTGGACTCTACGTCGACACGTCAGGAACATGCAGAGAAGTTGAGGTGAAGGTGACCTGAGTCAGATGGGTAGCTCTGAATTGTTCTTATTTATTTATTTTTTATTTTTATTTTAAAATAAACTGCAATATGGATTTCTGTTGATGAATAACAGCTGACGATAGAAGGGCACAAGGCTGCAATTTAGCTGATTCGCATTTAGGTAACTGAACAGTAAAAACCCTTAACCTGTGCAACAAATCAACTGTATATTACTGCTGCTTATAAATCATTGCAATCACATGAAGAGGTAAAGAATCCTGGGAAAACAAGACCAAGGTCATTTATTTCTTACCACTAAGCTGATAAACCTTCGCAATAATGTTGAACATTGTACATGCAAATATGGATGACTTTAACTGCCCTGCACTGTATACAGTGTCCTGCAACAACCTGGTGTGCGTGGCTCATGAGGCAGATTCCACTCTCACTGCAACCAGAAGCAGTTACAAAAGATGGATTGATGTTCATTCTGGAACAAGCTACTTCTGAAGTCCAAATTAAGGAGATGCCAGTTCTGCAATCACTGAGCTCCTCCCCAAAAACTGAGGCTCAACTCCTGACGTGTGACAACAGGACAGCAAGCAGGCTTTCAAACAGGGCAGCGAGCAAAACGGGCCTGGTACAGTAGTTACCCTGAAGATCACTATTGTGCAAGCAATAACAGCAACGAACATCATTATAATTCATTCTATGGATCAAAAGAATTTACAACTGTTGCAAAAAACAAGCAAATACTGAGAACAGGCATTGCCAAAGGTTAAGCTTATAAAACACACATAAACCATATGATTCAATCCATGACATGTGTACTATTTCCTTCCCTACAAATCAAATTTACCACAATAAAAGTGAAAATAATATTGAACATAGCATTCAAAGTGTGTGACAACAAACATTTATTTTTCATCTGAGAAGATAAAGCTGTATATTTCACACTGCTGCAAAAGATAAATCTGTCTTTATGACGTATGAAAAAATATATATACATCTTATTGCTTGCCTGGCAATAACCTCTAACACCTGGAGGATACATGTTTTCAACCCTTTTGGAGGAAATCTACGCGAAGCAGGGAACTTCACCAAATAAAAGGCATAATGCAAATTTCGCAGCGTTTTAGTAAAACATTGTACGCGGGGAACGAACGGCAAAATGCAAGTGAAAGCAGGGAAGCTATTAAAGCGCCGTGCTTAGCGCATGGCTGGACGCCCGCAGTAAGTTTGAGGCAGTTTCATTTTTCGGTTCACAGACGTTTGAATGAAACCCCATCTGTTCCCCCACCCAACCAACCCTTCCCTCGGATTCTGATTGTAATCTGTGGTGTTCTACTCAGGATTACCCTGCTCTGTAGCCTCCCTACGACTATTCTGCAAAAGCACATTTTTAACGTATTTGGTTTAATCATCTAAATCGGTTTAATCGTCTCCACTCGGGCTCCGGAATTCGCCGAACCGATCTCGGACAGATCTCCGCGAGCGCTATGTTAAATACCGGTGTAGCGATGCAAACTGGGGCGGGATTGATCTTTATTACAGGCAGGTAGTTTCGTTTCCCCGGGCAGGATAGCTATCTCCAAAACCTCCCGAGGCGTGGTGTCGTTACTCTTCGACAGAACTTAAACCAGTTTAACAAGTATGGGCTGCTGCCCTCAATAACCTACGTATATATACTACAGAAGGCAGCCGCAGCAAGTTTAAGTGTGTTCTGCTTTAAGTGGATTTCTGCGACACATATTCATTCTAACATTACATAATTCATAATGCATTATCAATTAAACCAATAGAGTTTTCTACCTTTTTACTGAGTCTGTTTAATATTCTTACATTTTATCAGCATAGAATTTAATATAGGCCTACCACTTTTATGGGCTAAGTATAAAGACTGACTGGGTTAAACGGACTCATATTCAAAAACATTTCAGTATTTAAAATACATCTAATATGCCTTTAATAAATTCACCTGACATATGATAATGCCCTGTCAATCTTTAAAGATGCTTTCCATTAAGATATAATGGTACAGAAAAACTTAGAATTGCCAAAATTTAACCTCACAAAAACCTAACGATATTATCTGGATATAAATAAATGAATTGGCACAATCAAAGCTATTACATTTAAACATCTAACTGGGGCCTAGAATTCTTTGCTGCAGGATTCTGAGCACATAATTACTTTGCGTTATTCTCCTGATGTGAATAGGAGTAGGAAATATCAGTAGGGAACGCTGATGATTAGCCCATTAGAGCCAGATTATTTGCAGGGGAGAGTAGTATTGCTTGGCAGTACGTACACATATGGGAAGCACGGTGAGTAAGTGTCTCTATCAGCCGCTTTCCACTTGTCTATGTAATTAAAAAAAGTAAAAAACAGACGCTTAGCAATCATTTATGTTATACAGGTTTGCATTACCGTAACTGTTAGGGTCCCTATACAAAACTGGGTATTTAAACTAGCTCCCGATCAAGAGGCTTATATGAAAACCCATCTACAGGGAATCAGGTAACTCTTCATTAAGTCTTCAACCAGTGACCAACCTGCTATATACTGAATGCTTTTTATTCACAAAGACCGCTTGCATGGCAATGCTAAAGGCACATTACAATCCTATTTATCTCATTCTTTTAGCCAGCAGACCTCCCTCCACAGGGAAATGTAGATTGTTTGCATCCAAATACAGTCTGCATTAAAGCTGACATTACACTTGGGAACTGAGGCTTTAGGTTAATGTTGAAGACTCTGCAGGTGACTTTCTTCCAGTAAACATTGAAATAATTGCAATACCCAAAATGCAGGGCTCTGACCACCAAAACACAAGGTGCTACATTGAAAATGGGCATATTATTCTGGTCTTCAAATACTGCATGAATCCATATTTCATGCAACTAACATTACTTGCTCCTCTGTTAAGACGTCTCCAGTCTGAATTAGATTCTTTTTACAGGGATTCTCTGCAAACTGCCTGTTTAAAATAAATGCCTGGCTTTTGTTTAGAAAGATATCAATATACAGAAACACAGCGGTCAAAATTTTGAAATAAAATCTTGGTAAATGATTTCGGATTTCGGCAAGAAGCTCAAACCAGAGTAAAACAAACGGACCAACTGGTCAGATTAATTACGATCAACTGTACAAAAATTGCTTTCTCCAGTTGTTCATAATCTAATTATACAACAAAATTATGTAATAAAATCCAATAAGGCTGCACTTGCAGACAAAAGTCCAATAATGATGGCCTCTTAGAGCAAAACCCCAAACCCACTTTAACTTCAGGAGGGAGGACCAGAGGCCTTGTCAGGTTAGACCTGTGCTTCTCACTGACAGTGTTGGCCTACTTTACCTGGAGTATAACACAAATGTATCCAGAGTGGGGTAACTAGCAGGGAGCCCAAATCCAGACTTACAGATCAAACATACCAGCTTCTAGAAGAGTAAAAACAGTAAAGTAGCACTAGAGGCCAGCTGATAACCATGTGTTGTCATCAGTACTTGTTTTATTTTGCAGTGTTAATTGAAGAGCAAATTTGACCTAGACGGCCTAAAATCAAGCTTCTTCACAATATGTTAAATATTGGGAAGCAAAAACATACTCAGTCCTCTTGTAATGCAACGAAGAACTTTCGTTAAATTTCCACTGAAATTTTCTCAAAAACATATCCCGTGGACTGAGTAAGTTTTGCAAATTTGCTCTTTGACTACTGTGGTGAAAAAATGAAATGAACGATACTATAAATGTAGTGGATACATTGTATCACTATGAATTGCGTATTATTATTCGGGGCACAGAAATGTATAAGGAGGTGTTATAAAGTGAAAGCAGGCCACTAGACACAGAAATACACTTGTTTTTACCCTGGAGAAGGTCTTTGCTTAGCCTTTGAAGGAAAAGATCTCTAAAAAAAGACACATCAGCCTGTCTATAAAGTTCTAAGAGTGCCGTCTTCATCGAATACTAATAACTCAAGACAGGTACCTGAAATGGGTGATATGCATGCATACACAGAGTCCAAAAAACATTTAACAGGAAAGTGACAGCATTGGGCAGGTTTTTGTTGTCATGTCACGGCTCCGTACCTGCCTTGTCTGTCTAGTATCTGAACAATCAGACCAGCGAGTCGGGGTATAGCTGGGAACATCCTCTGAGTTTTAACTCTTTCAGGTGCATGGAACTTCTCACCAGATTCTATGGGAAGTCTGTTCTATGAGGGGTTAGTGCTTTCTTGTTATTTCTTTCTTTGAACATTACAGAATGACCCAAAAGGCCTTTGTTTTCCAACAGTTACATAGCCATCCAGCAAAGTGACACTGGCCCATTCATTTCCATATGAGATGAGATCCTTGTTGGATACACCCACGTTCATCTGCGTTTTCCCCCTGTGGGCTCAGCGATGGCGTCTAGCTTTCTCTTTCACATCAAAGGATGCGGAGGAAGGTCTTGCATCTACGCATTAGCTACTCTCAGATCAGATACCAAAACTAGAGAATTTCTTCTGCGCTGTGGTACATCCTTGTATTAGCTGTGGTCCGGCTGGATTCCTGTGTCTGGACTGGTGTGGAGCTGGACTGATCTAATGTAGATCTGTTAATGCGGGCAGGATGAGCAGCACATCACGGCCTTTCCTTTCAAGGATGAAAGTTTTAATTGCATGGATATTAATTCAAACGAAACTTTCAATGATGATAATAGTGATGACAATGTATTATATAATCCATTATACATGCATGCATGTTTTGCAGACAACAATTGCTCAGCAACCTGGCCAAACCTCAGAGTCCATTGTAACACTTGTGCAATTTCTCAGCTCACTTGGGCGCTGGGTAACTTACCATTTTAAATTTCCTGAGATCATGGAGCAACATTATAGTGAAACATCAAAAAAAAATAATGAGACCCTTCAGCAGACTGAGCCTTTTAACCCGAGTGGATCTTTGTGCCTTAAGTTATAAAAGACAAAGCCCAGTCAAGGTAGGAACTGCCTGAGAGAGAAAGACAAAAGCAGCCCGATAGCAATGAGTCTTACTTTGTCAGGGAACAATCCTTTCATCTGACATTTATTACTTTCTTCACATTCCCCACTGGCTGTCATCATCAACTTTTAATAAAACAAGGGATTTGGTTTTTATGTGTCCAGACTGGTAAACACTTCGTTATAAAATACAAAAAAGTGGATAAAGCAATGATGCACCATCCAAGGGGGATTTCACTTTAAGCGCTAATTCAGCCTGACAGGCTAATGATCTTTGGCCCTATGGGCCCAGAAACCAAAGGTGGCGCAGAGATACCTGTCTAAAATACTAATAACTCTTAAAACTAATAACTCTCAGTTGGATTCACCTTTGGTGTGTGACTCAAAGATTTCTCCGGTGTTTACTTTTCAGGCAGATCTGGCTGATGTTCAAATCCCTGGGACCAACTGACTTCAGAAATTTCTAAAAGTACTTAATGGGTTGGTGCAGATTAAATGCTATATATAAAAAGTAAGCATGAAAGACTTTCATGTTTTACATGACAGACTGCTGTTAAAATTTACAAGGAAAGAAAATCCATCCATCCATCCATCCATTTGCCAACCACCCATCGAATACAGGGTCATGGGAAATACAAGGCAGGGACACACTCTGGAAGGGATGCCAGTCCATCACGGTGTACATACACTGGACACCTGCACACACTCACACTATAGGCAGTTTAGAGACACCACTTTGCCTAACTGCATTTCTAAATTTTACATTTTGTTTTCGGAAATCTGCATCATTACCCAGATAGAGCTTTACAGATAGCATATGCCTTTGCTTGAGTTTATTGGAATTGCACAGAGAGACTTAAGCACCAGAGTTTGCTTGTCATTAGGGAACTGTAAAGTCTTAATGTTCTGAATTAAAAATAAACTTTAGAAGGGTCATTAAAGTTTATTCCACTCTGATTGCAATTCCAAGGCTGAGCTCTTTGCATTAGTGCTGGACGTGCATTTTGGCGTGGTTAGTGCACCAATAAACGGACAGTTTACTTCGGAATGGAACTCATATCTACACGTACAATGAGGGAGAAGTTTCATTTATTCACAGACACAGGAACACAGAAGCCAGACATCATTCCCTTTCATTCCATTTGATCTATCAGACCAGCTGTGCCGTCTGCAGAGTTTTAGAAGGCAAACCGAAGCAATTTACAGTAAGACACAAGTAAAAGAAATGTGGCTACTGCAGCACTGAATGGGGGTTAATTCTCAGTGCGCCACCAAACAGAGGAAGAGTGAATTTTGCTTGGGAGGCTTTGTTGAGAGGCTTCACAAATATCTCTCCTCACTCAAATAAGAAAATCAATAAGGTTCATTTATCAGCTTCCTCTGAGAATCTTCTGTTTTTCCTCCTGAAGCAGCGAGCCGTTTCCATCACCCATGGTACCACTTGTCACACGGCCACCATATAGAAAGACTCCAATGGATTTTAAACAGGCCTGGGTGGGGTGTATTGTAGCCGAGAGGTGGTGAGAAGAGCAAAGAGATAATCTACTGTATCTCCTGTAGGAGGATGGAGCTTGTGTGAGTAGCTATGGTATAAGCAGGTGAGCTGTAACACCTCTGGGACCAGGGTTCAAGTCTCCCCCTGGCTCCATGTGTGTGGAGTTTGCATGTTCTTCCCTTGTCATCGTGGGGTTTCCTCTGGCTTTTCCGGTTTCCCCCCACAGTTCAAAAACATGTTTAGGTGAAGTAGAGTTACCAGATTACCTGTAGGTGTGAATGGTTGTATAGGTGTGCACTGTGATGGGTTGGTGCCCCATCCTGGGTTGTTCCCTGCCTTGCACCTGTAGCCTCTGGGATAGGCTTTGGACCCCCCTCCCCCCATAACCCTGAATAGGACAAGTGGTTTCAGAAGATGGATGAAGGACAAAACAAATATATAAAATATCATTATTATTGCAGTCAGTCTGGCAGGAATATTGTGAGGATATTCCCAGTATCTCATGGATACTTGTTGCACCCATTCTGTTCATAGGGTATTGAGGGTACAGTCTTAGTCTCCGAAACGCTGCATGTCAAAGACTCCCCCTGTTTTGTAAGTCAGCCGAAAGGGTCCTGCCAGGCCAGCAGCCCCACGGTTGGTGGGAATAGTCCCTGCAGGCTCAGCGGCCCAGAATAACCTCTCAGGAGTCTGCACTGTGTGCCTACTGACACAGAACGTGAAAAGACAGCACGTCTCCAGCCTGAGGCGCTGGAAGGGTAGTGAGGCGGGATCTCTGGGGTGCCGTGGCACGGGCTACACAGGGGTGGCAGCTGGTGTTGCACCCCTTAGCCTCGGTTGCTCCAAACATAGATATGCAATGAAGCTGTTGTGCAAGCCAGTTACTTAGAGGTCATCCTCGGTGTATGACAGGACATCACGCCACTTGTTACCCATCCTGAAGGCCAGAGAAAGCTATAAAATACATCTTTGTAATTGTTGTGAGGGGAGTTCAATATTCCAAGCAAAAGAGGCAGGTGCTCATGCACCCCCCCCCCCCCCCCCACCCCGCACATCTCTGATTATCATCTGTGAACATATCCAAAAAGACCAGCCATCAAGCTACCATGCCCCAGTAATATAAACAATATGCCTTTTTTCACACCAGATTCACTAATTAATCCACAGACATGGTTCGTTAATATCTTTCTGTCCGCATGGATTTTTTCACTAGAATTTGTCTGGGCAAAGTAGCTGTCTGACTAATGACCAGGGATTCTAACAGATCTATGTCTTTGCCTCACTGCTGTCCCACAAGGCCCGGAGCAGGGGCAAAAGGGGTCAGCTATCAGAATGCGGCACCCGCTGCTACTGAAAAGTGTTAGAGATTCACTGGGTTTATTTGCATTACTGAATTCAGACACAATTACTGTCAGTTGCAGACAGGCCTCCATTGCACCATAGAGTTGTGTGAAAAGGCTTTTATTGCAACAGATAGTTCAGTGGACATTTAGTATCCAGCGCAAAGCAATCCAGATTCTCACAAAAAAAAAAAAAACAGAGACATTTCAATCTTGTACAGCAGTGGTTGGCAAACAAGACATTTGTAGTTGATTGTGATGCAACTTCTCCCCCCCAACTCCATCCCCACCTATCGGCAAAATGTACTGTCGCAATTCGCTTGCCATTTTCTTTGTAGAAGCAGCTTTCACTACAAAAAAAGTCATGGAGAGTATTCTCACACCGTCTGGAACCTTCTAATGTTGCTTGAATGAGAAACTTAAAATAGCCTGTGCTTTTCAAGACTGCAATAAAGCCTTGAATTTTTAAAAGTCACAAGTTGAGGCAAGACCCAGTGTGCCTCCTCAGCTCAGGCTTCCTCAATTAGAGAACAGGCTGTAACGTGACTCTGATTATGGGTGTGGAAAAACCGGTCTAGGACCAGCAGTGGAATTCTGGACCAAGACAAAAGCTGGTGAAAATGACACTGTATCAGAGTACTGGGGACAGGATCCACCACTGGGAAATAACATAGTGGATTTAAAAAATTGTGGATTTTTTTTTTCGTTTACCAGAGAATTCCTCAGACAGGTACTGCTAGACATTAAACAGATCATGTCCAGCGCTGCAGTAGACCTACCCAGGCAACTTCACCCATGGATAAAAAGTAATGGTTGAAATCTTCACAAGTCACAGTGATATTATCGATTTTTTCTGTCCATAACCGTCTCAAAACACGTTTTATAAAAGAAATTATTTTATTGTGTACCTTGAATTAATTCTTAGATATCTTCTGATGCTGTTGCAGATGCCTTTGTGGTTATCTTTAACTTTTCTAAATTTTCCTCAGCTCAGTCCTCAGCTTAGGACAAACTCTAACCAAACTAAAAAAAATTCCACCTAGAAGTTCCTTTCAATGAGAATTTTGGGAGTTGTACGTGTTAAACAGTTTAACTTCTGACCATTAAGAAGAGAACAGGTTTATTTTTACATCCATATAAAATTAAACTCTATTAGGCCACTTGGCGTTATACGTAGCGTACACCACTAGGTAATTAGCTAAGAGCTTCTAATGATTAGCAAAAGATAATTTGAATACCAACCATTTCCATTTAGGACGCCCCAGACCAGAAGGGGAGTTCATAGTAAATGACACTTAATGGGAAAGAGCAGGAGGGTCATGAATTAATCAAAATCTGTATTTACTGCAAGGTTTATGCAAGACATAATAAAAACAAATTGTAAATGCTGCATTTGGCAGAACTTTGTTTAACGACTAGCTTAGCTGGGCGTTAAACCAGGGCACGGTTAAATTCATTACATAACCATTAACATTTCCATCTGTCTAATCACCGGTGTAAACAGACATGCCAGGTGATTCAACTCTTAATTGTGCATTTTGCCTGAATCAGCTCAATCATTGAGTACGGGCTATTGAAATTTCTATTCATGTATTTTTAATATCCTAATATCCTTCCAAAATGAACTGTACCTGCCCCAATTTGCCAGTATTTTTAAAGCCAAAATAAGTTGTTTTCATTTTTGTTATCTACATATTTCAGAGTCTGCATCAACTTTTCTACATGTATCAATATCCACACAAAAGCCCATTTACCCTTTAATGTCTAACAGCTTCATTCAAATTCAATGCTGTATTAAGCCTAAATATGGTCTCTTCAAGAACGCATCCTTCATTCTTATGGAAATGGTGATCATTACAGGAAATCCATTATGCTTCACAACTGAAGGTCAAGTTTCCAAAATTAAAAATGAGTCCTACTTTGTCAGAGAACAATACTTTCATCTGATGTTTATTACTTTCTTCATGTTCCCCACTGGCTCTCATTATCAATTTTTAAGCTAAATCCACACTGTTTCTCAAGAGGTCTCAAGAGTCTTACTGCTGGGCTCCAGCAGACACGCCTGGCATGATCCCACCTCGATGGGTCGGGACAATATCATGACCTGAGTAATGTCCTTGAAATAATCACCTTCACAAAGCCCAGCCTGGGAAGAGTCTTTGTACAATGTTTTGAATAAGCTATCTCCGAAGGATCCAATTTGCACCCCCAGTATTCCTTAGGTACATAACTACTACATTATCAACATCCAGCAGAGTCCATTCCTCCAAGAGACACTAAATTAAAGGCATTATACAAAAGCACTGTACCCATCGAGAGGTATTTACCACAGTCTAATCTTAATTGCTTCTTCATTATCTCTGTGCCGTGTACATGTATAATGTGGCTTCCCACAATTCTATTGGCTTGAGTTGTCTGAATTTCAAACTCTAACGGTGCTGGCAAATTTATTCCAGCCATTTATATTACCCATAACTATTTGAAGGTTACACAATACATGTTTAAAAGAAAAGGTATCGCCATTAGAGATAATAATGATGCTTTCATATTTATATAAATGTTTCTGGACCATGATCATTGATTCATTGCCATACGTTACCTGGCTAAGATTCTGTGAACATGACGCCCAGTTATGAGCTCTTCCTCTCAATGATCACCTTTATCAGCTTCTTCACATATAGCCCATAGCTTATGATAACATATTCTCGACCCTAAAGAAACTACATTGCCTTAGCTGTATTCACTGAGCTGGCCTTTGGTTAACAGTAATTTCAGCCCAGTGTGAAACTGGCAGTAATTAATGCCCCAGTTCCTCGGCTCCCTCCAGACTCCGGTAGTATGAGGATCTCAAAATAATCCGCTAGCTGTGAGACCCCCCCTCCCCCCCACACTCAAGGGACATCAGCCATGAGTGGTGGGGCTCCTAATTCAGCTCCCTCTGGCCGTTCCTCTGGACCATGCCGTCCACCCATACAACACAAAGGAGCACTTCCAGGGATGCAGTGACAGTGCCCTAACACCTTATCGGTAATCCAGACATGCTGGTGGAACCATTTTCCAAACAGTGTACAGTCCCGTTAGCTCACAGAATGGAACTGAATTCCAGAATCCATCCAAATTAAAATGCAATTATTTTGTCTGACATGAAGAGCTGCCTCAGTTCATAAGTATTCAATGGCTATTCCTCCAGTTAGCGTCAATTCATAAAAGGTTTTACGCAAATGAAACAGAGCACTCCCTGAATTTAAATATTCTAGAACATACTGAGGCCCTCAGCGTGGTGCCATCAGCACTAGTGACAAATGCATTTATTACAGCCAGATCTTTCATTCAACATGTGGAGTGTGGCTGGGGTTGGGATCTTCCTTGAAAGCCAATGTGGAAGCCAATTACAGGCAGGCCAGGTTACTTTAAAGGTACCTGGGGTGAAAACTAAAGCCACAAGTTCATCTAAAGAATATGATCAAGGCAAAATTAATAACACAGTATTCCCAAAGTAATTAAAGGGTTCTGCATAGCATTTATCTAGTAAATTATTTGAAAACCTTAAATAATTTGGTGTACAAATGTCAGCACAAGAAATATCCATATAAACAAAGATACATGAATTGATATACACCTACAGATACTGTGACACACCCAGGGACATAGCACAAACGTACAGCGATGCGCGGTGCATGACCAGCAGATCAGGCTCCCATATAGGGTTAATTTAATATTATAAAAAATCCAGACCATTATTAACATTATATAGAAATGTTATGCAGAGCTATATCAATATCAAAGACGAGACACAGACAGAAAGGTCAATTTCGGACTTACCTGCAGAGCCATGAACAGGACAGAGCAAAGGTCCGAGAGCATGCAAGAGAGCGGGGAAAAAAGATTGTTTAACAACCATGAGTCGTCATGTGGCCCAAACACATTGTATTTGTATAGACATGGCTAAAAACAAGTCTACAGTAACAGAACAGAATAAATGCTTCATTAAAAATAACAGCTAATAAATAGACAAACAATAAACAAATGGGGAAAATAACACAAAAATTGTTAATTTCTAAGTGACATGAAAATAACATTTTAAATTAGCTGGAAATCCCTGCTGGCCTTCACTGTCTGGAGCATAACCTCCATTAGCTGGTGTTAATTAGCAATAGAATAGTGCAGTTTTCATTACTTTTATTGTGTGTACAAATATGTTTTACATTCAGTATATCTGGATTTCTCACAGGTGACGGTCTTCCAGGTCAAAATAGGACATGTGAAATCAGTAAAATGTTTATTTAATAGCATATTGAGTTTCCTCATGTGGCATGCTATGTGAGGCTGAGATGTGTTCTCCAAAAAGGTAGATGTACTTAAATTTAGATTAAAGATTACATTTTTTAAAAATGCTAAAAACAGGGTCAGACACGCCTGCGAAGCTTCAGGCTACTGTCATGTAGATAACAGCAAAATTAACTTTGTGTCATTTTTCGGCTTTTCCTCCCCTTGCATTTCTTATGATGCTGGCAGTCAGTAAGTTGTATAATTAGTTCTGATCACACATTGATCTTCCCACAGGGACAAATAAAATGTCAGTTAATTTAACTAAGACCGATTAAATTATATTTAACTGAAAATGGAAGCTCTCGCTACCCTCCCAGTGGGGCATCTAAATAAGAAAACTGTCTATGTGCCATGTTTACTCTTACTCATTAAAAGACTTGCCACAGTTTCCCGTACCGAAAAAGTGCCTTTTCTTGACATTTCTGTTTAAATATGTCTCTTGTTACTAACATCTCTGAGCAGTCAGTATTATGTGAGTACTACACAACAGAATTTTATTTATTATATATACATACACACACAGTACTGTGCAAAAGTCTTAGGCAGTGAAAAGAAATGTTTAAAGCCATTTATCTGGGTAGTAAATGTAT
>JAAGVU020000061.1:16097128-16109533 GCA_011763525.2 Mormyrus iriodes
ACTTCCTGTATCATCATGGGGTTTCCTCCAGGTACCCCTGTTTCCTCCCCCCAAAGTTCCAAAACATCCATACATTTTCTGTAACCCATCCATTTATCTATTTTCTAAAACCGCTCGTCCTATTCAGAGTCAGTGGGTCCAGAGCCTATCCCAGAGGCTCAAGGCAGGGAACAGCTCAAGATGGGGGGCCTACCCATGACAGGGCACACTCACATACCATTCGCACATACGTACACCTACAGGCAATTTGGTAAGGCCAATTAGCCTATTTTTGGACTGGGGGGGACTGGAGTACCCAGAGGGAACACCATGATGACAGAGGGAAAAAATGCAAACTCCACACAGAGCCATGGCAAATATTCATGCCTGGGTCCTAGAGATATGAGACAACAGTGCTAACTAGTGTGCCACCATGCCACACCATCCAAAAACATGCTAAGGTGAATTGTAGTTACCAATCTGCCTGTAGGTGTGTGTGTGTGTGTGTATACCCTGTGATGGTTTGTTCACTGCCTTGGGCCTGTAGGTTCCAGGCCTCCAATGACCCTGAATAGGTAAAGCAGTTATAGAAAATGGATGGATATTCCACAAAAATTAAACTGTACAAAAGTTCTGCTAGATTGTTACCATTTAAGAGGAATTAAGTGATTTACCCATGAGTCTCTTGTATTGTATGACTATTTATACTTACATTTTGTGAATGTATTGTCCTGATTGTCTGGTTATTAGTCCAAATATGCATCCATCTTCTAAAAACTTATTCTGGTCATGTCCAGAAGGTGGCCCAGAGTGGACAACCCAAATATCCATTTTCTGAAGCTGCTTGTCCTATTCAGGGTTGCAGCTATTCAGGCCACTTGTCCTAGTCAGGGTCTGGAGCCTACAGGCAAAAGGTAGGGAATGACCCAGGATGAGGCTCCCACCCATTGCAGGGCATACTCACACACCTACAAGCGGTTTGGCAATTCCCATTAACCGCAACATATTTTTTGGACAGTGGGGGGAAACCCCCACCACGACACAGGGAGAACATGCAAACTCCACACGCATGGAGCCATGACAGAGACTTGCACCCAGGTCCCAGAAGTGTGAGGCAACAGTGCCAACCACCGTGCCACCTAGCCCAGATATAAAAACGTTAATAGTCTCCTAGCAGTGTTTCCTAGCTAATTATCATTAAACTAAAGACTCTAATGGAAAAAAGTGTGATTTCCTTGTCCAGTGCTCGGTGAGTTCAGTAAATCTATTTTTATCCGGTGAGGTACCCATAAGCCTGTCTGCTGCTGTGAGTGTACATGGGCACGGGTCAAAGTTCAAGTCCCAGGTATCACTGTGGGCACCCCCCCCCCCATGAATACCTCCTCCCCCCACTTTTCCAGCAGAATTGACCAGCCTAGTGCACCCAAACCCACTGTGACATTGTACTGCTCCCACTGACCAACCACAGTCAGAAATCACAGATGTGGCTCTACAGATCTTGCCATAGCCCTTAAACTGACCTTCCTATTAATCTCAACTCCTGCTTTTAATCTGTCTAAACTTCTGGTTCCGTCGTGCACGCACAAGTAGGCACCCAGTGCGCATTTTAATGAGGTTTAATGAATAGCAATACTCAGGACGATTAGAAACATTCCCAGCTCATTGTCACAGAGTCCTTCATTTATCAAATTTAGCTATTATTTTACAGGGCAATATTATTTTACTTTTAGCCCCAGTGGCCAAGTGATTAATGCGTGCAGACACACAGAGTCATTAGAGGTATGCTCTCATGTGTGTAAGTGTTGTCTAACGACATAGCTATTGATGAATTTGTAAGAGAAGGTATAGATGTGGTATGACAGTGTTCCAGGGAGCAACTGGGTGTCACGGTTCACACCCAACACCTTCAGAAACAGGCGAACTGGCAAACATGGAACTGCTCATTTAGAAAATAAGTGAATCACCTTGCATGGGAAAATGGGTATGTAAAGGCACAGAAACATAGCGGTCTTCATACTAGCTACAGGGCTGCAGTTGAACTTGTTGAGACATTCCTTGCAGGGAAAACCAGTGCAAATAGCTTCTTTTAATAAAGAAAAATGTTCCATAGCAATCCCACGCACTGCTCTTCACTGACCCAGAAATAGATACAACTTTGGACCAAAACTGCTGGATGAATTACTGTCTTTCTTCTAATTTCGCAGTCATTTTCTGGTAATATATTCACAGACAGGCCGGCACTGTCACCTCACATTTTCAGGACCGGGGACAGTCAAATCAACCCCCGCTCTGGGTGTGTGCAGAGTTTGCATGTTCTCACCATCTCACTCCAGTTTCCTCCCACAGCCCAAAGACATGCAGTTAGGCTAACTGGCATCACTAAATCACCCACATTGTGTAGAATTATGTATGGTCGTGTTCTGCTATGCACTGGCATCCCATCCAGGGTGTTATGCTGGGTTGTCCCTCTGGTTCCCGTAATAAGCTCCAGGCTGTTGGAAGATGAATTTTCACTGAATTTCCCCAAATAAAGTCAGAACCTCTAACACGTCCAGGCCAACACAGTTAGCGAGGAGAAATGATAAGGGCAATGGGTATAAACATAGCCACACCCACAAAGACTACCATATATTCAAAACGAGTCGACCACGGAGGGCTCTGGAAGACTCCTCTCATGTGGGTAGTCCATGGTAACAGTAGAAAATTCTCAATACACTTTAAAAGGATGCAACTGCAACGTAATTAGTGCCCATGTCCCACGCATGATAAGATTTAATAATAAGAGTTTAAGCCGTGCATCCCACTAAACCCAACACGATCCCTCCTAGGGATGCTCTGTTTACTTTCATGGGAGTTTTTAGCTCAGACGCAAAAAGGACGAGGCCGCCCCAGCATAGGGCTCCTGTTCCTTCTTCGAGACAGTGCCATCCCTCAAGGCTAAGCCTTCCGTCGCCTGGGAATGCTGAGGCAGAGATCCTGATCTTTACCAAGGTCTCAGAGAAAATACACCCACACGCCGTCAATTTCTTATTTCATTACTAACCAATTTCGTTTTTGTTAAAGCCACACAGTGTTTATGCAAAGATAAAGATAAATCAATGTAAAGAAAGAAACTTCCTGTTTTTTTCCCTCTAAAGGCTCTCTTAAGATTTAAAGTAGCGAGGTTCTGGTATAAACCCACATCCCTACCTACTATCCATATCCAGTCATCGTTCCATTTTCCAATACAGCCCTTAAACTGTCCTTCCTATTATCCAGTACAGGGTTGCATTGTGGCTAGAGCTTTACACCAGAAGGCACAGGGCATGAGGAAGAGGAATGTCCAGGAACCCAGCCCATAGTAGGGCATACCATCATTGTCCTCTGCCGTACTCTAACTGTAGTGTAGATTCCTAGCATGGGCCATCAGATTTCCACTAAGATCTCACCCAAGTAAGACACCTGAGGATCCGTCACATCATTCGTTAACAGCCGGCAACACACTGGGCTTTTCCTGTTTGCACAGCACGGAAAAGAGGAAAAAAGAACCCAAGAGCGGTAAATTGGTGTTACACTTTCTGTCCCTCAAGGTGACTTTTAAACGTGTTTAACAAATCACACCAAAGCCGACAGAAAATAATAACATGATAATAATAATTCAAGACACAGGTGAATCAATTAAAGCTGGAAGAGTTTGGACCCTGCATATCTCATTGGGATCCAGACAGCGATCACCTGCGCCCGCCAACCAAATGCCTTGGGGTGCATTGATAATAGGCTAATAATAAATGCGTGAGAAAATCACTTTATCGTGTTAATCTGAACTGAGGTTATAATTACAGCTGTGTTTATCATCAGGCATTAACAAACAATTCTCCAGGTATGTTTGTCTTTATACTGATCGCTGTATATGTCACTCCAATGGGGAGGGGGCACAAATTCTAATTCGATGCCCAAAACCTACTCATGGCTGTACCACGGAACAAGGGCAAAGAGGTGACACTCTTGTAATCAGCACATTTTGATTAACAGATTAAGCGTGCAGGGAGCCACGTTTGCCTCTGATTGTAGGATGATACAGACAATACCGTGGCTCGCCTTGTGCAGCGATTTCATTTATTTGCCTCATTAATTTAATTTCCCATTTCGATCCGGTTATTCTTCAGAATAACTAGGAAACAGATCGAAAGCGGCCCGAATACAACACACATCACATAAAAAATCATGTTTGCTTTAAAATTAAATTATAAATCTGTTGCACCATCCATACGCCTGCAACAGCTGGAGTCTGGAAATGGGTAATAAAAACCAGTGGGGGAAAGAATGCCAATGGATTAGCAGGGCGGGCAATGACCTTGAAATATTTTCAGTTTGAAACATTAAACAAGGTATCAATGATTAAGTTTCCTGATAGGCGTAGCTGAGATTTAATTAGGATAAAAATGGTTTAAGGAGCACAGGCAACATAAACTAAATAGGCCTACAGAAACGTTAATGTTATGCCCATCCTGTTCTAAAAATACAGGACAGTTTCCTTAGCAGATTCAGAAAACGTGGTCAACAAAGGAATCAGTTAGTTTAAAAAAATGATAAAATGTTATCAAAATGAATAATTGAACATTGAATCATTAATTTAGGTAAGAACTGGTAATCCCATGCATCTGGGTAGGTTGTTGTGCTTTTTATCGTTTGCCTCCCGGGAAACTCGAGTCACACTGCTGTTTGGGCGCAGCGCTGCTCACTGCCAAATCCTGATGGATTTGCTTTCATCATCAAAACATGAGAATGAGGCTGCTTTCGGGCAAAATCTGCACACCTCAACGACAGATCGCTGATGAAGAAAGAGTATGAGGATTTGCACTGATTTGTCAAAAAGGCCAAAAGGTGGATCAGTCCGTTCCACCAACTGTGGCAACACATCAAGAGGTGTCTTGGCCAGACCTGGCCTAAGTGGTTTAAGTTACATAAGCACAGTTCATTGCAGATTCAATGTTACACTCCCTTTTCCTGGGCAGTATCTTAGATGTGCATTTATAGAAACATGGAAAATCTCACGGAAGTGTGGTCGAGAGTTATTCCAGACTCTGGTGCTGTGATTTGGCAGCACAGATGTGCAGTCTCCCTAATGCAACATGCAAAAAAGATTCAGTATTATGAAACAGGCAAGATGTTCCTAAATGTCTCAGTTTTAACTATTCTAATTTACATATCTCTGGGACTTGCACAAAACGGCGCAGTATACATAAAAAGCCCCAATAGTTTTCTTGGCATCACCCCCCCCCCCCCCAAAAAAAAGACCACTGCATTTTAATTATTAAGTTGTGCCACACCACACACTTGAATATAAACCTCTCTCCAACTACCTTGGAAACAGTCACCGATTCTTCATGTAGTTAGATTACAATATTTATGATTTCTGGATGAATATCTTGAAGCATACTCAAGAGTGATTAAAAAGACAAATAGAAAGAGCAAACTGCCACAAAGTCCTTTGTTATTTAAACAACAATCTGTTTATATAGGATATACCAAATGTTGTACTACACCAAAAACAAACAGTTTGCTCATTATTTACTCAACCTTGTTTCGTTTTTCCTTGGTAATCATAGTACAAGTGTAAGTAGCCCAAACTAAGAATGCCAGCCATGAAAACATAATTGCAAATTTATAAATGAAATATTCTTCATTTATTCATGGCTCACATGGATAATTTTATCATATTTTTCCATTAATAGTTTTTTTATATATACTTTCATGTTGAATGTCAATGAATGAATGAATGGGAATTTTATGATTAGTGCCCTTGAGGGCTTCCAGTGGTATATAAGTTTAATTAATCATGCTCTAATGAGACTCCACATCTCAGAAAATAATATCACTGTATATGAATTAATTAATTGACAACAGAAGTCTATAAAAGGAATATAATGGCAGGGGAACATATCTGGGACAGTGGAGAGACAGATGACATTCTCCCATTAACTGCACATTGAAATACATACTCAGGGGTCTACCTGGGGTTGGGGGGGGGGCACACTGTGGTTAGCAGGATCATCACAATGTGGAAGCACTTACGGACCACCCTACCAAAAAAGAATCCAAAGACTATCCCAAGAGAAAAACGCCAATGCTGGAGCAGGGCAGCTGCAATATTGTCGGCATGTTACCTGATAGCTGTGCCAAGGCCAGGAAAGGATGGGGGAGGGGGGGTTCTCCATCCAGCTTTGTCGCTTCCTTCCCTGGTCACAGCGCTCCTGTCCATTGTCACAGCACTAGCCTAAACTGGACTGCCTCTAGTCTGTGAAACCCCCCGAAACCAGAGAATGGCTCCCACGTGATTCAGTTTGGAGCTGGTAGAAGGTAACATCTCCGCCCTTCCCTGTAGTTATCAAGTCAGGGCAAGCCAGGGCCATGACAGTCTGAGGCGATGTGATCAACAGCCAGCCCTGATAAGGGCGATGTTGACACGGATACAAGAGCAGGCCAGCTTTGTGGTGCAAGACGCCATTATCCTATTTTCTGAAAGCTAAGGTGAGATCTCATTGTTGTTGAGTGGGGCTCTGGCACTGTGCCAAATATGGAAACCGGGCTGCCTCTTTCTCAGGAATGACGACTCATGGCAGGCCAATCAGCAGCAGGTCACTAATAAAACTATAAAGTCAGTTGCGGACACATGCCACAGCCAAATGCCTTAAATGACCCATTGGTTTATCTCTTTAACAGAAACAACCATCACTAATAGAAGTTACAGTGATTATCTGACAGTATATTGGGGAACTGTCTCCAATAATCAATAAGGTGAATTTTAGTGGCTTAAGAGCATCAGTAATTACAGCTGAATTACTGGCTATTTAGTACATTAATGGCCTGGGTGCTGTTCCTTTCCTTACCCTGTTACCCTGCGATTTAATGTGTGAGGTTAAGGCCAGTGCACCCTTCCTCTCAATGAGTCTAAAAGGGCTGAGGTCACAAATTTCATCTCAATCCAACAGCAATGAAGAGTCAGTCAGTCGCCAGTCCAGACAATTTCATCCGTTTACATTACATTGATCAAAAGACAACTCATGGTATAGTATATAGTGGGCATAATTTACTTATAAATATCTTCTATAAAGTAATATTCATCAAAATAAAACCTGACAAGCAAAGAGCCCTCATATTACCTTCTCCTTCTGTGACATATTTAAGATGCTAAATCATTACGCCAAAAAACTGCCACGCTGACATTATTTTTATATTTAAGTACAGAAGAGCAATAACAAACAACATTTCGAAATGAATGTGAAACAGATGGAGAATAGACAGAATATGTGAGCGAGGTTAAACTAAGAAGTTGTGAGTAACATTTCACACTCTCGGCGCGTTAATTCATCCCCGCACTTATAGTTTATGGGGTTTTCATCCTGCGCAGTCACACCCACACAGTCAGTGCTACGACATCATAATAAACTGTGATCTACACTGGGATCTGGTATTTTCACAATTACAAAAACAAAGTACTTAATAACCCGTAGCTGCCAAACGCTGAAGTTATTCTTACGTTTTTATTTTGGCTCATACTACCGGCGTGATTGCTCTCATCTCATGGGCTTGTTACAAGTTCAGCATTGCCTCTAAACGCCCACTTGGAAGGTCTGATCTTCAGGGAGTCTGTAGTTTGGGATGTCAACAGTTAAATCATGCAGAGTCTTTACTTCACCAGTCAAGTTTTCCTTAGTATTTCGTCATTAAATCATTTGTTTGTGGGTTTCCGAGGGTCAGACTTCCGTCTAAACACTTAAAAAAAAAATCAAACCACATTTAATTTCTTCATTGCAGTTTGAATGTGAATCTTTGCTGTATATATAGAAACATACATTATATACAACTTGTTACTATCCTCTATCGAGATTTTTCTATTTCGTTGAAAAGGGTTTTACAAATCAATTATGCAAAATTAATCGGAAGAAAACATGAGGGCAACTTTATTACGCTTTTAACTTGATAAACATATGCTTGTCCACTCTTTAATATCAGTTACAAATATTCAAATCAATGATAAAATAATGACAACAATACAAGCCGCATTCCCTGTCAGATTACTGCAGCCACCCGAACCTCCTCACGTAATATATCGGTGCCTTAAAATATAATGCGTTTGAGCTACAACGTGGTATATGTTAGCTGTGATGAATGTATTGGTGATATTTGAATTGCGAAGAAAAGATGACATTGTTAAGGTTATGGATGAGCGCCTGCGGTAATAACCTAAGCGAAATGATATCAGGGGGATCCAGTGATCCAGGAATACAACCCATAGTTGAGAATGTGCATGAATCTTCAACGCAGCGGGGAAAAGACAGTCGGAATAAAATGGATCGCTTTAGACAACAACAGCAGTGACAAAATAATTAAGATTTAATTTTCTCAACTTACCGCTGGCATTCTTGCCACAGATGAGGTGCTGATAGGGCTGCAGCAAACCCCAAAGCTCCGAGTCGTTGTTGATCGCCTGCTCCAAGGACTCTACAGTTAACTTCGGGATTCCGTTGTCTTTCTCCACCGCGGCGCTGTGCAAGACCCGGCGGAACACCTCACGAAAGAGGCTCTCCATGCAGGCTGAGAGGTAAATGGCTGCGTACTCGTGGATCCTGACTGCCACCCGGCTGTCAACCATCCACTTGAAGAACTTGCCCACCGAGAAGATGAGACCGCACCGGGCCGATTTGCCGCGGCTGTAGCGGTCCCCTGTGCTCATGTTGTAGAGCGACAGGGCGCTGAGCGCCGCCGTGATGCAGTTGACGGAGATGGTCCAGGACAGGACCACCTTAATGGAGCTCTGGATCTCATATTTCGTGCATCTTGCGTAGCGCAAGCTCAGGCGCTGCGCTTCCCGGGCGATCCTCACCAGCGCTCGGCTGACCAGCGCGGAGAGCTTGGCCAGGACCTCCTTAGAAATATTCCCCACGCGTAACTCTTCATCCTTCTTGATCGCGTTCTCCATCTCCCCGAGACTCCAAGGTACATCTTCAAGCTCGGGTAGCTTAGCGCACTGGCCGGAGCACTCCAGGATCTCGGTGTCTTCTGCCAGGACGGTGTTGACTGTGTCCAAGCTGTTGTGTCGACTGTGCATGGAGTCAGTTAAATGCCAGCAATTCCCTCCATGTGCGTAGGGAAGATGCGTCTCTGAGCAGCACAATGACAAGCTGGACGACCTGAAGGAGTCTGCAGCACCACCATAACCCGAATCAAGCGTTAAATCCTCCAGGGTCCTCACTACTGTCTTACCCCTTCTTGCCATAGCTGCACCTCATACTGTATGAGTGCTTGAAAATAAATGCAACAAACCGTTCCTTTCTCACACACCAGCGCTTCCTTCCCAGCTTCCCCTGCCAAGGAAGAGATCAATATATTTTATCAGAAAATGTATATTCCGAACTCCAGTGTCGATAAAAACAGATGCAATACAACACTTTCGGTATTATTCTTTCATATCTTCTCGTTTCTTTGCTAAAAAATTGTCCGTCTATTACGTCTCCTAACTTAACGCGGTGAACCTTCGGAGCGCACTGCAAAAACTAGACTGCATCATACGCTGCAGAGCAATTTGCAGGAGGGGGCGGGGATATTCAAATAAAGCATGTCGTGTAGCCAATAAGCTGCCACGACAGCCCTTGAATGACACACCGAAACCGTCAACTAGGGAATTTCAATTTATCTTGCGCTTGCCTGTAAAGGTTCTGTTAATGTGCAAATGCCACTATACCAAAAAGGAGAGGAAAAGGGGTAATTTATAGTATACCGCGATTTAAGATATGGAGATCAGCAGACTATTTTAAATATCAAACATCACAGGGAGTAAAATAAACATCACAGCCAAGAAATTCGCTTAAAAATAAGATCTTAGTTGGTATATAGTATAGTCCCTGTCAACACATTTGAAGGAATAAAAAACATGAACGTAAATAAAAACGAAAGTCGGAGCAGAAAAAAGGTATGAAATATGACGAGCTGCCCAGAACGACAGTCTATGACTTCCTAGATTCATACTCTGCATTTTTAAAATCACAGTCATGCTAGTAAACCGAAAAGAACAAGATGTAAAAAACTGTATATGAAAGTGAATAGCAATGGACTGCTGCAAAAACGAAATAGCAAAAAGCTGTACAGTAAATATTGCAATCGTTTGTCAGTTTGCTCTTATTAGTCCCCTAGGATAGCTGTGTTAATACATATGCATCAGCACTTCAAACCACATCCATTCAGATTATTTAGGGATTATCTTAGTACTACTGTCAGCATTAGTACCATAGACACATGGCGGTTTTAACTGCAATGACAAAAAAATCCATCACTGCCATTTACAAAACCTGTTCGCTCTGGCTATCGTGGTAACGTGCGGACAGTTCGTTTGCTTTGAATCACATTCCCTCATTAAGTCTCAATATTCACATTTTAAATTCTATGTCAAAGCAGGGACTTGTGAAACAGAGAGAGCACCAGTTTTATAAATAAAGCCCCGGCTGCCAGATTGGAAAGAGCAGATATCAAAGACGTTTTTTTTTCTCATTTTGCCTCATTTTTTCAAGTTTTAAAGCCATAAACTTCAATATTCTGTATTCTATATAATCTGTCTCATAAGTGCGACTGTCTTTAAAATCTAATAGAGGTACAAAAGAAAACACACGTGAGAGCTCCTTCTAGCTGTAACAGCACCCGAGTTCATCAATAATGGACTGCATGCATAATACATCACTTTAGACCTAAGACAGGGTGTTCACAGAAACTCTAAAACGTTTCATTTCCATCAAGGTCAGCCCTCAATTCAGATGTGCTGTAAATCCAAACAGGCTGAAGTCTCCTGGGCGACTGTTGTTTTGCAGAACACAGTGTGTGCAGCAGTGCCGCTGTCAAAAATCACAGTCACTGGCAGGCTAATTAGCCATGTAAAATATTAATGGATGCAGGAATATGTCTGTCTCACAGTTATAATAGCAGCTTTAATGTGGAAATATAGGCGATAATATCATTAAAATGGCAATTCTTCATTCTGGCTGTGTAAGAAGGGTGTCTCAGTCTGTTGCATTGTTGTCTCTCAGCTCTGGTGGTGAGGTTTTATTCTCCCCTCTGCTCTGCATGTGTGCAGTTTTCCCCAGATTGTGTGGGTTTCCTCCAGTTGCATTGCTTCTGAGCCATCCCCCACCCCTCAGAGTCTAAAAACATTCAGTTTGCTTAACTGCGTCCATTAAATTGACCTGTGCGTATATGTGCCCTGTGATGGATCTGCATTCCATCTGGGGTGTTCCCCTGCCTGGGATAGGCGCCAAGTCCCCCTGTGACCAAGACCAGGATGAGCAGTTAAAAGATGGATGAAGAGTAGGCCTGACTTGCTAGGGTCTCGTGAATTGTTACATTAATACATGAAATTATAATTGATTACTTTACATCCAGTATAAGTAACAAAAAAAGTTTGGTATGCTTGATCACTCAAAGGTCTCTTAAGCTGTCCTTTGCACCTTTCACTTTCTCAAAGACAAAAATGTCAGAAAATGCTTCCACACCTGGTCACAGTGTCTGCACCTGCAAACAGTGACGTCTTTCTGAAAGGTCACAGTTATTCTCACGGGCAGATGACATTGAGAGACTTACTGTTTCTGAAGACCTCAGTGGATCAAAGTAGCAGTTTGGTGGGGACTGAAGAAAATCACTTTGCTATATACCCTCAGACACTGGAATTTGCTTTATTAGTGTCTTAATGTGTAAACTGCAGCAGCAAGTATCACACATTTCTATATTTAAACAGCCTGTATTTTCATCTTGCGAAAGGTCACTGGTCTGCCTGAGGACAACGGCCATCAAGAGATTCCCCCTCCAAAGTGGAAAAATACATCACATGGGTAATAATAAGAGGAAAAACTGCCATTTTTCCAGACAAAGGCTAATCAGATTTGTGCCATCAGTTTCTTTCTCTTAACCTGCTTCTGAGTGTCAGCGGACATGGGGATATAAAATACAGATGAGGTTCTGGGTTCCACATGCATAGGAATATGAAACGTGGACAAGGTTCTGGGTTCTGTGTACATGAGTATATGCAATGCAAATGAGGTTCTAATTTCTATATGGGGATATGAAATGCAAACAAAATTCTGGGATCTGCATACATGGATGTATGAAATGTTGGAGAAGGTCTGGGTTTTGCATATGTAACAGGTTGTTATTTTACCTTTGTTTATAATTACACAAAATTCTGTTCTCTTTTTTTGTTTAACATGATGAGTACAATACCCCTTTAATTTTCCCATGATGCTCTTGTCCTGCATCCCCCCTCCCTCTGTCTTTTCCCCTTTATAAGGGTCCCGATCTGATTTCTGCCCTTTCCAGTACTGCACATGTGGGAAGAGGTGAGGATCTAGTGTCAGGGTCCCTCAGGTTCATAAATCAGTTATTTCATATGATCATTTTAATCCA
>JAAGVU020000061.1:16113253-16124136 GCA_011763525.2 Mormyrus iriodes
GTTTCCGGGATAGGCTCCGGACCCCCCGCGACCCATATGGAATAAGCGGTTATAGAAAATGGATGGATGGATGGATAAGCTACAAGGAGATTCTCTAACCTGAGTCTCAGCGGTTAAGACCATGACTGTGCATTCGCCCATGAGAAATCCCACAGTGCAAGCTTTCATTGGAGCTGGAAATATGTCTGTTTCAGTCAGTTGACTGCAATATTTGACCTGATGCATTTCTATCTGGCACAAGAGTTTTGTTTTTTTTTGCAGAATAAGCAATACTTAGAAACAGGGTCTCTACACATGTCACCTGTCATTAGGTGTACCTCTAAAAGCTTGCTTGGGGGATCTGGTTTCAGATTGGTGTAGCACGCAGTCAGTGGCATGCAAAGCTGCAGAACTGGGCTAGGGGGTGGGATTGGGGAGCAGGGGGAACCATCTCCAAGGAGACAGAAGTGGCTCTCGCAATCAAACAGGTGGCAAATTATCAGCTTCCCCACAGGTATCATCTGTCCTCAATCGAGCGTTTTACTATGGCGAGCGGAGATAAATGACTGGTACAATTTTATGCTGGAAAATGTCAGTGCTGAAGCGATTATTCAGGACTCAATACAGACATTAGAATGTATTCAAGATTAAAAGTAAGAAGCGGTTTTAATATTCAAGCTTTAAATATGTGGGTTATTTGCGGTGCTGAGTGAAAATTAGGACTGATATTCTGTTTTACAGTGAAAACTGTCACTCTCTTCTAACTAGGAACAGTATCTTGTATTCTCATACATATTTACAGTAATCTATCTATCTACCTATCTATCTATCCGTTCATCCGTCCATCCATCCGCCCATCCATCAATCCTGCTTTTCCAGCACAGGGTCACAGAGAGTCTGAAGCTGATCCCAGAAAGCACTGGAAACAAGGCAAGGACAGGATGCCAGTCTGTCAGCGAATATTTACAAACATTCTGTTATTTATAAATTAGATTATTAAGATAGCACCTTCTCCGCCAAAATGACTTAAACAGCTTACATTCTTGATTTTCCACATTTTTTCCGCCTGGATTTTAGCACTTCTTTTCGATACGTTTTACTCAGTTGTGCAACAAGACAGTTTTACAAGGTGAGAAAGTTAGAGAGCAGCTTACTCATGATATAGTTAATCCAGGTACACTTTAACCCAGCTAACTGAGGCGGGTACCTTAATAATCATCGCAACCTCACAGGAAATTCCATTCATCTGACGGCAGAGGGTGACATCAGCGCCAGCTGTAATCTTATTGGCTTGAGGCTTTGCTGTCAGAATCCGATTCCTGCCCCCAGCCACTCGTGTCATGTAACAATGTATGGATTGAACCAATCAGGGACAAGTCAAATACTGCACCTCACCAATTGGTTTTACAGCATGGTTCTTTACCATCCTGTTTTATGAGATGTCTGTTGAATGAAATCAGGTTGTGTAAAACTATTATTGTGAGCAAGGTCATCTGTGTTGAAGGCTTGGAAATATGAAATTACAATCATGTGGAAATTCATTTATTGTAGGAGGCCTTTGTGCTCTGTCTTCTGCAGGTGTTTCTTAATACAAACTGAACTGCAGAACTTATCCAGCTGCTAAGGTGAATGTTTAAAGATTAGGAGGCGCTATCACGCGTCGAGAAGCCAGACTCAGAGTGTTTACTTCCTGAGATGCATTAGACCATGGCTTTAGGCTCACTTTGTGACACGTGCTGTACGAAATGCAGTCAGAGCTATTTGTGGGATCGTGGTTAGTGTACCCATAAATGTAATCACCGGGTCCTCGCATACATGTGCTACATCTGTTTTCAGTTATGGCAGCCGCAATCCCGAGCATGTCCAGGAGAGGGCAGGCTGCAGGGTAGGGTATAGCACGGACAGATGTCACATCCGCTGCATGGCGGTGACATGTGCATCCACAGTTAAACACTAAAGGAAATTTCCACTATACATTTCACCTGAGCAGCTACCAGGCATAAAACAAAACACCTCAGGTTTTTACCATCAATGATAGCATAGCTCCAACAGCATTATACTATTTCCAGTGTTTACCTAAGATAATCCCCTGAACAATTCAAATTGTTGTCATGGACATTTGGCTAAACACAAAATATGAATGTTTACACATACATTCATACCTTCAGTACAGCCTAGTTATTACTGATTATAACTTCAACCACGTATTCAAATCGAAGATAAACAATATGATTAAAAGTCCTTTATTCTAAAAATGTGTCTATCCAAATAGACAACAGAGAAACTTTTTTTTTGAGCCAAGTTCTTGGATATTTTATGAGCAACTTTGAACACTGCGATAATATTCTAATATAGCATTTACTATGATTTAGGTCTGGGTTAAAATTATTTGATTATCTGTTTTCTTTGCTAAATCTACATACTAGGGACAGTCAACCTTTCTGACAAACTCAGAAGCAACTAGTCTACAGGTAACTGTATAACCACAGTTATCACCAGTAAAACAGTTTGGGGTCGTACGAAACAAAGGATCAAACAAGTCAGGCATCAGGCTAGCTAGATTATATAATTATATAAAGTAAATATACAGTGGTTGGACAGTGAAATTGAAACACTGGCCAAAAGAGTGTTTGAGGTTTAACGCCTATATGTGTGCAGCCTGGTGGCCAATCTTCACTGATTGCACATTCCATCAGTAAGAGCAGAATGTGAAGGTTGAATTAGCAGAGAATTAGCAATTCAGACAGCGTAATGGAAGACATCAGAGTTCAAAAGAGGACAAACTGTTGGGGTGCATATAGGACCAGAACAGCAAGTCTTTGTAGTGTATTGAGAGCCACAGTATCCAGGATAATGTCAGCATACCACCACAAAGGACGGACCACATCTAACAGGAGTAATTGTGGACACAAGAGGAAGCTGTCTGAGTGGTACTAACCCAGATTCTATCGAAAAAACACTGAAGCTGCCCAACTCACTACAGAATTAAATGCGCACCTCAACTCTGTTTCCAGCAAAACTGTTTGCTGGGAGCTCCACTGGGTCAATATTCATTACTGGACTGCTATAGCCAAACCTTTGGTCACTCATATGAATGCCAAATGTCGGTTTCAACAACTTCAAAAGTGACAGCAGAGCAAATCTTGGGTTATAGACAAAGTGAAACATGTATTGTTCTTTGATCAGTCCATCTTCTTGGAGAGTTAGGGTGTGGAGAAGCCCCAAAGAGGCTTACCACCCAGATTGTCACATACCTTGAATGCAGCATGGGGATGGATCAGTGATGGCTTGAGCTGCAATATCATGGCATTCCCTAGGCCCACTACTTCTTATAGATGGGCAAATCACTGCCAAGGACTACCGAACTCTTCTGGAGGACCATGTTCACCCAGTAGTTCAAACATTGTACTCTAAAGGTGGTGCTGTGTATCAGGATGATAATGTACCAATACACTCAGCAAGACTGGTGACAGAGTAGTTTGATGAACATGAAAGTTGAACATCTCACATCTCACACTGTCACCAGATCTGAATATGACTGAGCCTTTTTGGGGTGTTTTGGAGTCAGGAAACAATTTCCTCCACCAGCATCACATAGTGACCTGGCCGCTGTTTTGCAAGAGGAATGGTTCAAAATCCCTCTGGCCACTGTGCAGGACTTGTATCTGTCATTCCCAAGACAAATTGATGCTGTATTGGCCACAAATGGAGGTCCTACAGCATACTAATGAATTATTGTGGTCTAAAACCAGGTGTTTTGGTTTCATTGTCATACCCCTATATAGTCTTATGAATCCTTTTAAAATGATGGTGCTTATAATGGTTTGAAGTTATATTTGTTGAGTTTGCATGTGCTCCCCATGTTGCATGGCAGTTGTCTGGCTACTCTGGTTTCCTCCCGTGGTTCAAAGACACACTGTCAGAAAAAAAACTACCAATCTGTACCTTTGAGAGTGCAATTACTTGTTACTGGGACTGTACCCTCAAGGGTTCAGAAATGGATGAGCATTTTTGTACCACTGGGGGTACATTATTGTTGTTTGTACCTTGGGGTACAAAACTGTATCAGGGCTATACCCCTTTGTTGACACATGCTGTTTGCACATCTAAACTCAGTGTGCACTTGTCTTTAGCCCTATTGCGTATGTAGTGATTGTATCCTTAATGTTAGCTATCCTTCCCTTGCTCCATCGTATGGAGATTTAGCATGTTCATATTTAATATAGCAGTGGGCTCAGGGAAACTACAGCCTCACAAAATTTTTGGGTTTTAATTTGTGATCCTGGATCTGTGTGTGGAATTTACTTGCTCTCCCCAAGTTTATGTGGGGTTCTGGGTAGCTAAGCGAACCAGTGGCATCTTACCCAGGTGGTCAGCTACCCTGGTCTTTTGTGCCGCCTTGATTGGGCTTTAGCTTTACTGCTTCCCTTTGCTAAACGAGCAGCTACGGGGAATGGATGGATATTTAACAAAATGTGGAGGAGCTTGAAACTGTTCGGTACAAAACTGTGCCATTATTCCTGACACTGCATGCACTTAACTGGTGTCTCTAATTTGTCCTTAATTTATCATTCTGTGCAACAGAGCATGTGCCCTGTGATAAATTGGCATCCTATCTGCATTATGTTCCCTGCCTGGTGCCCAGTTCATTGTGGCATGCATATATATTATTGTATGTATATATTATGTAATAACATACATGCTTACAAATTTATATATACAATTTATATAGAGACATCGATAATAGATTGCACATATGCAAAGCTGTATTATAACTTTAATTGCTACAACTAGTCCTTTAAAAGACCCTTCCATCCGCATAACTTTATGCAGCACCATTTCCCATCCCTTGGAGATGCGTTTTCCAGCAATATCCATGGGACCAGGCTGTACCTGGGCGGTTGATTCCCCCTAAAACAATCAGACTGGTCCCAGTTGGGTGCATTTCCAAGCAAAAACAAAAAGCCCAGCGTGCTTAAAACCATGCTGAACACATCAGCCGCTTCATCTTCTCAGCTCACACCAAGATGGGCATCTCACCACACCTAAGTAATTATCTCCAAGGTGGAGGGAGAAAGGATGCACACAGCCTAACACCAACCTCGTCTCATAATGCCTCATGATCCAGGTGGAGGACATTTTCATAACTGCTCCATGTTTCACTACACATATACTTTATCAGGCTTAGAACTTATGTTCCCAGCCTCAAGTAAACATCAGGGCACAGCTCAATGGAGACTGTTCAGCTGATCATACTGTCATTAATGGCCTTCATCTTAGGCCCACCACATCATTTCTAAACTGTTATTTTTGTGGGCCTCAGTAATGATGGTGATCTTTGGTAAGGAGCACTTGAGCGCACTCAACTTGAGATGCTCCTCCTGACTACTGTAAGTTTTATAGAAGCCCATCTAAACCCCAGGAGATTGTGTGAATCTGTGTTAACAGCTTCAGAGTCTGGTCTGAACTTGCAGAATTCAACTCCAGGGCTGCCCACTGAGCCACTGCGACACTGACCACAACACCAAAATACGTAAAAGGCAAACACACAAAGTCCATGGTAGAAATGTCCGTGCGTCACAACCACAAAGCCACCATCCAAATAAAAACTGAATGAGTAAGGGCGGGATTCCCCATTAGGGAATCTGGTGGGTGTTCCTCAGAGCTCAGCACCTGTGCCACACCCAGATGCTGGCTTCCTTTACTAAAAAAACACACCGCAAACCACCACTGACTGGCGGTGTTAACAGTTTCTGTCATCATCACAAAAATTCCTTCTCCTTCTAGTATGGGAAAGCCGTGGGAAGCTTAAATGCTGTCTCAGGGACTTTAACTGCCCTCTACAGTTAATGCACGGTAGTGCAAGTTCCATCCATTATCCATCCACTTATTATCTTCTTATTTTCTTATTTAGGCTTAGTGTACAGGGTACGAGAAGACACAGAATAAGATGTTAGTCCATCACAGGGCACACGCACCCTCACATTCACACACTATGAACAATTTAGTGATTCTACATTGCCCATGTACTTGGACGGTGGGACAATACTGGTGCAACACATATAGAAATTGAACCCCAGCCCTGTCGCTGTGAGATAACAGTGCTAATCACTAAACTTCCATAATAAAAAATAGGGCAATTAAAAATACCAACAGCAAAAAATAGCTCTGCAACTTCAGGAAACTGTCTATAACTTTGGATCAGGGTTTCAAAACGAAATAAATAAATTTTCTTGCAAAGATCTTTATTTTGAATCACTTCTGAGAAGAGGGGAAGAAAAAAATTTGAAATGCTGGAGAAAGTTAAGTGGGTTCTGGAAACAGTAGTGTGGTAGAAAAATGCTCCTGGGGCACATAGACCCCCTTGGGATGTGCAAACCCCAGGGACACTTAACCCACCTGAGGACCCTTGGTCTTCATGACTCTACAAAACATCTGGGTGCAGCACCTCAACCTCTGACTGAAACACTAGCTCTCATTACCCACCAGGGCCTTCCAGAAGTCTCTGTGAACCCCCCCACCAAGCGATGAGGGTGTTGCACGTGTGTGAAAAAACCTCTCTCAGTCATGTGGGAGGATCATCATGGCTCCTCCAACTGGCAAATGTTCAGAAGCGTGTTACTCCAGCAGCCACTGCAATGGACAGCAGGAATAATTAACGCCCTCTGATGTAAGCCGCCCACCAGCTCCTGAGGAGCTGTGAAGGCAATTTATACTAAGGCCATTTATAATTTATTATATTTCCCTCCTTATATGGCTGCACGCCAGACAGATTTTAAGAAACGGTGATAAAACATGGCGATGTGACTGTGGTGTGTACGGCATATGCAGCACGGTGCCCCAGAAATGAGAGAATGGTGAATTTCCACCTGCAGAAAAGAGGGGCTATTTTTTTGGTTAGAACAAAGGGGACCAGGTGGGCTGCAAAAAGTCAGCCAGCTGGGATGCTGAGGGATGAACACAAGCATAACTGTTAATCACTCCTTCTGAGGGGTTAGGGGGTTAAGTGAAGAAGTTCATCTAACTGAGAAGAACTGCATCGAAAAGCTAAGCAGTTGTTTTTCTTCAGGTAGAGATTTTCCTGAATTCAAAAATATAACTAAACTAATAAAAAAAACTAAACTAATATGTTAAAGATGGCATGATTTGGGAACGAAAGCTGATTGTCCTGTTTTTGATGGCCATGAGGTGGCGCTTAATTTTTTTTCTGGAAGCAAACCTTGGTTGCTTATTAAAACTTGGATGCTTATTCAGAAACATCTGGGTCTTTGGATAAGGACACCGTTCTAGTGAGTTCATTAAAGGTAAACCTCAAACTCACAGGTGTTGATTTGGATGTGTGTGGGGTGTAATGGGAAGGGAGACAAGTCACGTTCAAATCAATTCAATTCAATTTATTTTTATATAGCGCCTTTCACAACAGAGTTGCCCCAAAGCGCTTTACATGATATTGAGAGAATAGGAATAAAATAGGAAAAAAGGAAAGACAAAGAATAAAGAAGTGCCTTATATGTAAGTAGGAGAACATTGAAGTCAGTCCTGAATTTAACAAGTAGCCAATGCAGGGAACTAAGAACAGGGGTTAATTGTTCAAACTTCCTGCTCCTGGTGATGATTCAAGCTGCAGCATTTTGAATACGCTGCAAGGTGTTTGATGTGCAGTGTGTGCTCCTGGATAACAGCATTACAGTAGTCTAACCTACTGTATACAAAGGCATGTATCAATTTCTCTGTGTCTTGAACACGTTGTCATCATTAACCCATTAGTGAGTGAACGCAGGAAGGCGTTTCCAAGTCCCAGCGGTAGGCTACCTTCCATCTAGCATATCGTGCAAAAAGATTCTGTGCAGTTCCCGACAGGACATTTGTGTAGCAGAATGGTCACTTGAATGCCTTTTCCATAACTGCTTATCCAGTACTGGGTCACAGTCAGCGTGGAGCCTGTCCAGGCTCTGGAGGCGAGTATGGGATACCAATTTATCACTGACTTCACACACTACAGGCAATTTAGAGACATTAAGTCACCTAATATGTTGGTTTTCCACTGAAGAAGGAAATCCACACAAATGGGGAAAACAGGTAAATACCAGGATTTGATCTCCCAAGCCAGTAGGTGTGTGACTACTGAGCCACCATGCTATCCTGATACCTGCCACTGACTCCAAAATAAATACGCCTTAATCTTGCAGTAGATGAATCCCTCGTCAAATTGGTCGTGTCCTTGCAACACTTATTTTACTCTTTTTCAAACCACAAAAATACTAAAATGTTCCAAATACTCTACATACCAAAACACTGAATAAGTTACCTTTCACATGACACAAAATTAGAATCTTAATTAATTTAATAGTTTTTGAGGCAATAATTGTCACAAAAAATGTCATATTGAATTTCGCAGAAAGAAATATATATAAAAATATAAAACCCATTTAGTCAATATGGAAGAAGATGAAAATGACTCTGTGATCCCGCTTTGCTAGATGTCTGCTCGGATGTCTCACCTGGAAATGAAATTGTCTATATACTGACAAATCACACATCAGAACTCTAGCTCACAGTGACAGCTTGATAGTGGCTATAGCCCAGTCATCCGGTTGTTAAATTGTTTGCAGGACATTTCATTTGCCTTTTCCGCTTCATGCAGAGTCCAGTGTACCATAGTAGAAAAATCACCAACGTGTTCATTTTACTCTGTTACCTCAGCAACTCAAATTCTTCCCATTCTTTTTATCCTTGCATTTGCATGGCGCATGATATATTTACAGGTTTCTTATAATTACCAATGATGGACGAAAACTTCAGATTGTATTTGGTTGAAAAAATGGTTTCAGGGAAAAAATTAGAGTTCATTACTATATAATGATTTATATAGTTAAAATGACACAGGTGTGAATAACTGATGGGCTGGCTACAATGCTGTCATTTTAATTGAGTTTCTCCTCCACCACTCTCATTCCTTAGCTCCCCTGCTGGTTGCCTGGAAACAAGCCGTGGAGGAGGCCTGAAGTTTGCTCCAGTTACGAGAGCTGTCTTTGAAACTCATATAACACTTAGCCAGCCAAAGAGCATAGAAAACTGTGGCCATGATATTTATTCAGTCGACTCATTTTTCCCAAACAGATCATGGTGGGGCGGGGGAAATAACCTTAACTTCACTTTTCACCATGAAAAGCTTCTTGCTGCATCCATAAGCCCAGTGTTTCAGGAGCTATGCTACACAGTCCTCAGATTTCACAATAGGCCCTCTGTGTAACCCAGCAGAATAAGGTCATTACAGTACCGTTAACAAGCTCAAGGCACTTGTGATCACCATTACGGGTGAAGTTAAAAGTAATTTCAGATATCAAAAGTATGAAACACTTTAGCTCCTTTTGAAATTAAGGTATGTCAAAGATGTATTCATGTATGATGTTGCCAGTCACCAACTGGTTTGGCCCACTTCCTCTTGGTAAATTCAATGGTTCCTGATGGGTTAAATCAGTCTGAGACTGGTAACACACAGCAATCCCACCCACCATGGGTCCCATAGTCACATTTTCCATCAGTACCACAATATGCCTTTCAGTTCCTTACATATTTTTCCTCAGTACACTGTCCAGGTACAGCATTTGCAGAGGATTGCATCTTTTTAGAGGCTCTGAGACTCTAATTCCACCACATCAAGGACCTCGTTAGCTGGTATAAATGTTGAAACTGTCAAATGAAGTGCTCCTGCAGGGATGGGGGGCACACATGGGCAGGGGGAGCTTTCTCACGATACGCATCATTTCTCTGAGCACATTTGACAGGATGGGAAGGAATGTGACCAGTAATGATGGTGCACTAGTCACCACTAACCAATAATACATCCAGACTCATTTGCATGTGACTTATTAATAAATCTTATTAACTTAAATTCTTATTAATATTATTTAATAATAATAGCTTCCTATTATAACAGGCTTATTATACATTCCCTCCTTGATGCTCCAGATGCTGCAGTTATTGGTAGAGCCACATATTTCTGCTTTCACTGCGTCCAGATAAAGGTGTTATTTATAATCCCCCATGAATAAACAATGCTACATGTTCAATGCTAATCCCCAGAAAACATAACTAAAGCAATCCAATCACATTAAGACAATTGTTTCCAACAATATGATAAAATAAGTTTTCATAAATTCTATGCTCAAGAAAAAAACTTAAAAAAATAAAACTTTAAATTGTATAAAAAGATGATCAATGTATTACAAATAATGCTGTGAAACCAACACAAGTCTATCTATCTATCTTCCAACCACATATGCAGTACAGGAACATGATTGCTTGGTGCCTATCCCAGGATGCACAAGGCACAATGCAAGAGACTGCCTTTAACATCATGCTAGTCCATCACATGGCATCATCACATAATGTCTGCGACAAATGCAGGGGTGGGAGAACAAAGTAGTTTTTTTTATTTAAAAGAACCAATAACAGCTCTTTAACGGAGCACCTTCTCATATCACAAAAGCACTGGAGACAAAACCAACTGACAGCACATAAGAGCATTTTCTCCCTTTCACAGTAGCACAATTAACATCTTTTTGCTCATGATGGACAAAATAATTACCCTGAACTGTCAATCACAGCCATAACCCAATAGGAGAAACAGTAATCAATGGTAAGTAGGTTAATCCACTCAGTGATTGACATGATGGAAAGTATTTACAGTCTGAACAAATGGATTTAATATAAAATGCGCTCTCACACATCTTAATTACACGTCTCCTCATTTTCAGCACCCTTAGAGGAATTAAAATGAATACTACTTCTTTGTAATGAGTTACATAAAAATGTAAAGTGTTATATATATATATATATATATATACTGGCCCATTATATAGACTCTGCAATTTCCTTAAACCAATGTCTAGCATTTATTT
>JAAGVU020000061.1:16133414-16144990 GCA_011763525.2 Mormyrus iriodes
CATTCAGGACTCAGACACTCGAGGCAGTGTCTCTTGCTATTGTTATTCCTGTCACAAAGCTCTAAAAATATATTTAGCTTCTAGCTATATATATTTGAAAAACAGACCGTTCAAGGTTTCTGCGTTTTTTTTTTTACGTTCCTATAATAAAAACTCGCGGAGTTTTTTAAACGGATAGATGTGTATTCTGTTTTATTCCGCGGGCAGGATAGCCGACTCCATATGGCTGGCTCTGTGGGAGTGTGTGTGCATGAACATCACCTATTTCGCAAATTGCTGTTACTCTATGAAATTTTCTATTTTTCTGGTTATTTTTGTGAGTGGCTGAGCACTGCCGGAGTCACTCTTAAGGGCAGAGTATGAATGAAAATCGCATTTGTGAACATTGATGTACCATTTTGGAGAAACAAGTAAATTATTGAAATTGACATTGTTAAGCCCTCATCTTCCTTTTTATAAGTGAAAAAGAGTTATGATTTGATTAAATGTTACGGAATTATTAACGAGAGAGTTCTGTGTTCAGTAGCTCCATTCATCACGAATAATAACTGTGTCCATGTCCACTCATCGCACAATAATCCTCGTTAGCTTTAGCCAGAGGCAAGTGGGATCTTCAGTAAACTGTGTATAAAAACCATTTTTTAAATGGTACATCAGCCAATTTTGTTTTGACTGGCTTTTTTTCTTTTTATTTTCACTCAGCAAACATCTGTCATTACAATCCAATTCACAGATTGAGTGTGTGCTTGTCAGCAGCCGTCATGCCAAATAGGGACTGTGATCTGTGTCATGTACCTCTCTTTGAATGCCAGTTTGCCTGGATGGGCACCACTGATCATGTTAAACTGAAGTGGAAATGAATTCGCAGTAAAGCTTTGGTGTGAAATGCTGCAGAAGAGCCCTGATTGTGAAAGGACATGAGTAGGGATTGTAAATAGATGTTTACTTTCTCTGGGTTATTTAAAATGCTGCAGTCATAGACCTGAACACAAGGTAGCAGGAAGCAGGCCTATGATTAATTAATCAAGCAAGAAAGGGTTACGCACTGAATGATTTTGGTAACAAGCAAAATGTGGAACATGGACTATTTCATTTACATTGTGAACCTAATTGAAATTTGCAGAAACTCTTTGATTTTGAAAATGAAAGTGTGGTGGTAGTCTGCTATGCTTATATTTGGTCATTTTCACGAAAAACTAAAAACCCATACATCTACCTAAGTAATTGTAGAATAGTTACCAAATGGGTGACTGTCCTGGTCAGGTATTTCCTTTGGGAACCCCTGACCGTGTGTATGCAGTGTATTTATTTAAGGTATGTATGTATTTGAAAATTCGTGACGAATCAGAATTCAAAACAGTGTTTCACAATCAATCCAGAAAATTGTGATTTATTCAGTGTCAGTCAGTTGAAGTACATGAAGAAGAGGGGTCTCTGTCTGTCCCACCCCTGCAGAAGCGCAAGATTTACATGGTGGCTTAGGATTGTGAGAACATCCTACTTCCTTTGAACCTATTTTTTACTCATTTTACTCATAATTGAAAGAATTATTTTTTAAAGGGGTAGTTCGCCTGAAAAAAGAAAATATTTTAGAGGAGCTTTATTGCTATTTTTCTATCAAGGTTATTCTGCTGGGAGTTGAATAGTTTTGGAGATATCGTGCGTAGAAATGTCGGTCTTCTCACAAATATAATAAGACTGAATGGTATTCTTTCTGTGGTGATCAAAGCGCCAAAAAAAATACATTTGAAAAGTTCAACAGCATTGTCTCTTGCCAGAAATAATGACCCAGTTACTCAGGATAATCCACAGAGTTTGTAATGAGCAGGTTAATGTAGGAGCCATGTTCTTCTATCGAACTACACACTCCAATCGTATCACCGCGCAGTAGATATCACCGGGGTGCTCGTGTTCGTATCCAAAACCAGATAACTGAATGAAATGCTTGATGCCAGCTCGACTGGCTGGGCCTGTTTAAACACCACAAATAAATCATCAACAACCTCATTTACCTTCACATGCATTTTATTTGCACACCTGAATTGCTGTTGCACCTTTCTTTCAGTTAACTCTCTGACACAGTGTCTCAGCAGTGCCTGCTTTGATGAACTCTGTTTTTACTTAATGCTTCTCAGCTGCTGCTTGCTGCTCTGATGCCACCAGAACTTACCATATGTTCAGGAGGAGACAAGTGCAAACCAAACACCACCCTGTGCAGCTGTCATGCTGAAACCGCTTGGCTGATAGCGCTCCGCTGTCATCATTAGCTTAAGCTTTGGGTAAATTGACTCTGTACCTGGATATGCATAATAATGGACACAGCACAAACAGCTCATTCACGCCACTCTCCCCTTGTGCCTTAGCTATGTTTAGCCTTCTCTCCTTGGTGCTTAATCCTGCAAGATTGTAATACTGTAGATTTTACTCACAAGCCACTCACAAGGCTGCAACAATTTGCACAAATGACTCTGGCAATGAACAGGTCTTAATATTAGGTTTTTAATGAGCAGTTAGGAGTGTAAACAAAAGTAATTAAAATAGCACTTGGGCAGTTTATGCTTTGGCTAAAAGGGAAGTTTATAAGTTGTCTTAAGGCTTTTGTAAGCCTGGCGGTGTCTAGTTGTTCCATTCCAGAGTGCCTGTGATGCCATGATAACCCTGAGATGGTGACTTTGGAAGCTGTGCTGGTTGGCCAGATAGTCATGGCTTAATGTCTGCAGCCGCACACAGTGACATTTCAGATTGTGTAGCACTGTCGCATTTCAGACTGGGGGCTTCTGCAGGGGAGGCAGCCACTTCCACACTGTCTGGTGGCAGTATGGAGGGATCACCTTTTCTGAGGAGAGAACCCCAACTGGTACTGGTCTTCCTATAGGCTGACACAAAGCGAGTTTATGCTGATTTACTGGAATTAATTCCTGGACACGGACCAACTTAATTTATTGAATGGAACTTAAATTACTTGTGGGTAAGTAGCATAAATGCATATTAATATTGTGTCAATGGAATTTAATATCAGTTGAAATATTACTGAAATAAAATAAGTATAACAATAATTACTCAATGTGACATTTAAAAATATTTTTAAATTACTGCATTAATAATGTGTTTACAAAATAACATTACACTCCTATATTTTATTAAGAAATTCCTTTTAGCAGAATGTTTCCCACCTCCCTCACAGGCTCCCAGATGAGATGTATTTAAGTCTGTTTCCCATCTGTAAATTCTTTTTTAATTTCCTCCAGTGTCCGGGGGATTAGGCATAATCACCATGGCTCCTTCATTAGCAATATAAACAGACAGGATGTCCTGTACTTCAGATCTGGCAGCTTCTCCCCCCTCCTCCTCTGTGTTATGATGTAGGGTTTATGTGAATAGCTTTTTGGATGGATGTCACCCTCAGCCCTAAGATCTTTTCATTGGTGCCGTTTAGTTATCTCCAGTCATCTGTTTGATTGGTTTTTCACTAGCTGGTAATCTTACCTTATATTTATTTTTAAAATACAACAGAATGCCTGCTAATACTGTTCTGATGTCATGCAATGATTACAGATGGATGGCTTCTCTCAAGTATGTAACTCTTATCTGCAGTCGGTGTTGAGCATGACTATTGTGTGGGGTTGGGCTCTTCAGTGCTAAACACCCAGGATGTGGCCAAACCCACCAATGTCACAAGAATGAAAAATAAGCAAGAGTTTTAGGCTAATGGCACTTTCTGGTGATGACAGCAATGCCAGCTGTCCAGTTAACGGCCAGGGCTGGAAATGCTGCTGTGTATGTCTGGGGTTTGCTCAGCTGACCTAAATTATAAATGTGGGAAAATATAATCTCCTGTAGCCTCTAGGCTAAATATTTGTTCTTGGATGGGTCTATTGTATTTTTAAATTTGTCTGTTTTATGAATAGGTGTAGGCAGTGCCCGTGCCTACTGAACCAGCAGCCTCTGTGGTGTTTGAAGAAACAGGACATTCTGTAACCCTCCTGATTCTATCTCTGGCCTTGTAATACAGGCCTCATCAGAGGTTCTGAGACATCATCCTTATGTTCTTAGATCTGCGTTTTTGCATGATTAGAATAACTCCCCTACAATGATGAGCAGAAATTTATTGATTTAGCCTGTCGTGCATTTCTCTGTAAGCTGCAATACCTCTGTGGAATTCTTTAAGTCACTTTGATCTGTGCATGTTTGTGTATGTCTGTCATAGTAAATAATTTTCCCCTTTAATACAGGCCTAGAATGGAGGTGGATTCCTGCAGGCTGGGGCCTTGCTTGGCCCTTACATTATTGTTGCCTGGGGCAGAAGCCAAACGTTTTGAGAGAAAATTCAGCCGGTCATTTGTTAGCAGTTGTACAGTAAGCATAAATCATTGCAGTGACATTGCTGCGCTGCTTGTGAGCCAGAGCTGTATTCACCCAGTTCTCAGCTCAGGGTACCTGGCAGGATGCTGTCTGCTGAAATACGAGCGTGCTCAATGCTGATGTTATCTCTTAAACATGGCCAAGGCATGAGTACCTCCCCAAGTAGTAACCTGAGTGGTTGTTGTTTGACCCTGCTGTGAATCTTCTGGAGAGAATTGACACAAAGGAACAACTTGTCCTCTTTATAAAAGCATTGAAGAAATGTGAATCTGACAGACTTGGAGAAACACTCTTGCACTATCCATGCTGAAGTTTCCTGTCAATGATTGATGAATTATTAAAAAAAAATACATACACACATGGCTACATAGAGTTGCCAGGGACCAGCTGTCAATAAATGAAATAATTAATGAAAATGAGTTTTTACAGTAAATGAATGTTTGTTCTGTTTCTGTTCATCATATAGAACTGTGTAGTTAGGGGTAGGGGGTGAGAGCGATGATGGGGTTAGGGGGAGACAGGTGGGTCAGGGTTACGAGACAGAAACGATGGTAAGGTTAGGGGGCGTGATGGTAGGGTTAGGTGAGAGCGATTATGGGGTTAGTGGGCAATGGTGGGGTTGGTATTAGGGGGAGGGAGTGATGGTAGGGTTAGGGGATGACTGGGGTTAGGGGGCGACTGGGGTTAGGGGGCAATGGCAGGGTCGGGGTTGGGGGATACAGCGAGATCAAGGTTAGTGGGCAAGAGCAATGGCAGGGTTAGGGTGAAACGATGGGGACGGGTTAGGGGTCAAAAGCAATGGCAGTGATAGCGTGCGACTGTGGGGTTGGGGTTAGGAGGTGAAAGTGACAGCAGGGTTAGGGGACAAGGCAGGATCAGGGTTAGGAGGTGAGAGCGATGATGGGGTTAAGGGGTGACGGTGGGGTCGGGGTTACGGGGTGAGAGCGATTGGCGTGGTTAGGGGGTAATGGCAGAGTCGAGATTAGGGTACGAGAGTGATGGCAGTGTTAAGGGACAATGGCAGGGTTGGGGTTAGGGGGCAAGTGCAATGACAAGGTTAGGGGCAGGGTCAGGTATTGTTTTTGTTATGGAGCAGGAGTGATGGCAGGTTTGGGGCACAATTTCTCCCACCGTAGGGTAATGCACACCGCCATCGCCTGCTTTTGTTATGGGGCTGGTCCGTATGTTATTTCATAGTTTCACATTGGCACACAGGCAGTTCTACAGGCAGCCCCCTACATAGACTCGCACCTCATTTTCAAGATTGATGCATTGTACTCAGACAAGTGAAATAGCACTCTCACTACTGTCATTTTAGATTTGGGTGCATGGTGCTCAAACAAGGGAAATGGCATGGCTGGGTTCATTGTGTTTGGTCTTTTGACCTCCTGTATTGCCTGTGAGCAGTGAAGGGTAACTTGACAAGCACATTTCTTTATTTAATGTGACTATTTTAAAGCAGCATCTGTCCAGTTGTGTCCCCCTCTCAGCTTTGGGGCTTGTTGTAAAGCTGCTGGAGTATAAATAGTATAGTTTAGATTGCGATTATGTGGAAATGTTTAACATCCTAATATCCCCTTTCCTACTGCATTGTATTCACACCTCATTTGCAGTCGTCTTTAATTTACATAAATTCTGAAAAAGGACTTACATCGTTTAGCTTTTTTTGTTTTAAAAATCAAGCTAATTAAAATGATTTCTTTTGGTGAACCTTTTTCCATTGAATAAAGGTGAACGATAGTTTAATGCAATCATGTGTGAGTGTAGTTTTATCTTTTAGCCACGTTACTCTTTATTTTTTCCGTTCTGCTCTAGGGATGAAACAGTTATCGGTTTCATGGTAAACCATGGTAAAATTCCTAAGAGTTTGCATTACCATTTCAAATTTTAATTATCATTAAAACTGATGGTTTTTGCTCTTTATTTTCACCTTCATCCGCTATGCGCTGTCTCCCTTCCACCATGTTGCCGAGTAATCAAGAAGGAAAATTTTAATTGATGTTTTTTGGTAATCGAGTAATCAAGTTTAATAGAGTAATCATGATGGCTCTAGTTGTCATTCATGCTGTCTGTGTGATTTGTATACTGCAGAGTGGTCACACACTGACTCATCTCTTCCTCTGAGACCTGTTGTATTTGTCGGATGTTCTGCAGATGTTTAAAAGTGTGAGGTCGGGCGGGCTGGCTGTTCAAGCTGCCCATGCCGTCCAGTGTGAACCATGCTGTTGTGAGTTTCTGACTCAGCCATTCCATTTCCAATGTTTTGCTTTGTAGTGTTTTCTCAGGTCTGTCTGACTTAGGCTCTGTGAGGATCCAAGTTTATTAATGTTCAAAAGCAGCAATAACGCCTCTGTAGTTTGTCATTTCCGTCATTTGAGTCACCAAAGGAATACTTCATGTGACTGGACCTGGCTGTTATCTGTTTAAGTCACTGAAGCTGAGACTTCCCTTTATAAATATATATTATATTAATTATTATAATTATTATTACTATAAACTGGTTCTTCCCTGGGAATCTGCAATAGGCTTTTCTGCCCCTTGAATGTTTCGAGTGGTTGGCTTCAGCTGGACTTTTTCCTTTGATTGACGTCTTTTCGTCTCCCCCATCTCTGCTGAATGATAAGAATATGATCCTGAGATTTCCATTGCGGTGAGGAGAGAAATGTGATGCATACAGTCTTATGATTGTGTGTTAGTTTGACACTTTAAATAGGCCTATTTCATATGACAGAGAGACTTCATCTGATGGCATTCAATATGAATGACATGAACCTTGGCGATACATGGCCTTTGGCTATGGACAATGCAGCTGTTTCAAAGCTATTCCTATTGTAATGCAAACAGTTTTCCTTAAATACAGCCATTACCAGTTGGATTTTCATACAGCTCCAGGTGTTTTATTGCCTGCACTTAAAAGATTATAGACGAATGAGTGAACATCCAATAAAAAAGTTTCTTCAAATCTAGCAGTACCTGTCCTGTTCAGTAGTGACATATTTACCACTCCCAGTGTAGAATACCGCTGTCTGTTTGGCTTCAGTATTTATATAGTGCCCTCCACTATTATTGGTACAGGTCAGGTCAGGGAGCATGCAGTGATGCAGCGCGTTGCAGCACCCACCACATGACGAAACACCTCGGGATCCCAGCTGGCAACCCCCCAGGCAGACACACGGTCCTGTCCCACCCTCTGGAGATGGCTATCCATCTGCCGCAGCCAGGTGTTACGTGGGCATCCCCTTGGCTGGTCCAGCCGCTCGGGTCCTCAGCATTGAGGATCCTGTGAGCTGGATCACCATCAGGGAAACGTGCCACATGGCCATAGTTCCGTAACTGACGCTCCCTCACAATGCAGGTAATGTGCCTCATTTGGGACTCCCCTAGCAACTGCTCGTTCGAGACAAAGTCAAATCAGTGGTAACTGAGGATTCTCCGAAGAGACACAGTACTGAAAGAGTCCAGTCTTCGTCTTAGCTCACTGGATAGCGTCCATGTCTCACCACCATATAGCAAGACAGGGAGCACCAGGAGTCTAAAGACTTGGACCTTCGTCCTCTTGCAAAGATATCAGGAGCACTACACACGCCTTTCCAGTGACCCCATGACCCCACGTGCTCTCCCAATCTGTCTTGACTTCATGGGAAGAGTCACCAGGTATCGCTTGTAAAAATTAGAAAGGGGTTAGAAAAACATCGCTGTTTGCTGAAGTACCTTCATCTTCAACTGATTGCCAATAGATTTTTTTCTAACTCATTAGACTAATTCTTACAAGGGGCTCCAATAATAGAGGGGCAGTGTTTTAATGTTGTTTTGGATGCTGTTGAACCCTATGTTGGGCATTGTGTTTGAGGCCATGTTGGACACTGGAGGCCTTGTTGAGTGCTGTGTTGGGGCCTGTGTTGGGGCCTGTGTTGAATGCATTTTTGGGTGCTGTTTGTAATACTGCTGTAGTCTACACCGTGTTGGACACTGTGTTGGAGGCCATGTTGGTTGCTGTTTGTAGTACTGCCATGGATTACAATGTGTTGATCACTATATTGGCAGCATATTGGAAATCACTTGTAATAACACTCTGCAATGACGTCTCGGCAATGTGTAAAATCAGGTTGATGTCCAACCTACTCTGAGGCTTGCAGGCTGTGACGGCCGGGGTGTGGCCACATGTGAAGGAAACGCTTATTTGGTTTCTACCTTAATTAGCCAGGTGAATATCTGGGATGGCTGTGGGGATAATGGAGATGGTTTGGCTGAACCTTTTTTGTACTGGTATCCTTTTTGTATGTTTGTAGAGAAGCTATTTAATTATTTCTTGGATTGATTTTGTTTAGATATATTTAAGAATATTGTATGTTTGTTTTGGGTCTGTCTGTTATGTATATGTTACTTGATTTTTGGAGTTCCCCCTCTTTGCTGGGAATGGTCCTGGCCACCAGTATATATTTGGCTGGTTTGTAAAGGTTTTTTTTTCTTCTTTTCCCCCTCTTGGCCTGGTGTAGGTGAGTGGGTGGGATTTTGAGGCCTTAGACCTGCTGCCCATTGTCCTCTGCTGTGTATAGAGGCTTAGGTTTTAGGTATTTTTGTTGAGGCCTTAGCCGTCACACGGGCTTAAACTAACCGACTTTTCTAGAACCTCTACCCTAACCAGGAGAAGTGGGGGGTGATGATATCTTTCTCTGGGTCGCTCTCACTAAGTTGAGATTCCAGGGCTCTGTCAGACTTGTAATAAACTTTGAAATTGTGTGATTTTTCTTTTTTATTAAACTCTCCTAATTACTTCTTAAAATACTATAAAATAGCATGCATGCAATACTTCATTGGTGGTGAAATATGTCAAAGGACAATGCTCCCTTTTCAAAGTCAAATCAAGTCCCTTCGCTGTTCTGGGCGCTTGACCAGCCCCTTGAGTTAGCAGGCAAGCAGATTTGTATAGTCCCTAGACTTAACAGTGTTACAGACAGCGCTTTGATTTAAATGTAAAGTAAGTTCATTGCTTGCGGTTCTGTGTGAGCACTGTGGTGTAGCTTGTGAGGGCCATAAGCGACAAGGAGCAGGGTGCTATATGCACACCTTTACACCATGACACACCTTAAAGCTGATGTGCAGGAATCTGATGTGGCGGCCCCAGTGTCCATTACTGACCTGCTGCTGGGAGCAGCTTGCCTGCCTCATGTCTGTCTTTTGCGTTATGTTTATCTTCTACAGACTGTATTTCCAAATAAAGTCCAGTGATTAGTGATGCACTGATAACGAAATTTCTGGCTGATACTGATAGCTGATTATTTTAAAAACTGACAGTGATACTGATTGTTTGGGAGGTTCTGCTTAAATAAGTTTAAAAGGACACTCCACCCACATAAATTAAAGATACATTAATTAAATTCCAAAACTATGAAAAAGGATTTATTTTTTAGTAAGAAAACACCAACTCTGGCATACAACAATAGTCCCAGAGCACTATATTTTATAAGTGTATACATCTTATTTATTTACAACATGTATAACAGAGAAGGGTTGATCATCAAGTATGCATGTCACTGTGTGACAATGCATAATGTAATATTGTGTTGAAAAATTTGTTACATTTTGTCAAGTTATGTAATTCCACATTATTACATAATGCATCGTAACAAGGTGAGCAATCAAATTTGTTGTGTTGAAATGTTTATTAGTAGGTTCTCGTGAAATGTTAGCAGAGCAATGTTTGCAAAATGCATTTCTAACAACATTAAAATAATTCCACACAACAGACATTTTTTGAACTGCTCAATATGCAGGTGTGCAAAGCAATATGGGTCACTATTTTAAAGGGAATTATTGCTGGTACATATCATTGCATTTTTAATCGATACAATTGGTGCAGTGATTTAAATTTTTCTCAAATGGCACAGAGTTCCTGTGAGTATGAAACATTGACAGATTTTAATTGTCTGTGTGCCTCCTCAGGCCCTCTGGCTGCATGCTGGTGGATGCTTTGGATAATGTGCCCTCAGAGCTGCAGATCTGCACAGACTGGCTGCTATCTTACTTCCGTGATCCACAGTCCCTGCAAATAGGGTGCATGCCAGCCCTTCACCACGCTATCCTACTGGAAGGTATGTAACAGTTGGCTCAGGGTGCTGTCATTCAGTGCTGATGTGTCCCTGTGGCTGTACCCTGATCTTGAGTATCACGAGGGATGCTTCTCAGCGTTGCGATGTGAGGCTTCACCTGGAGGCTTACCCTGGGCCTTCTGGCAGGGAGAGCCAAAGGGGGGCAGTTTATGGTCCTCATGTCATTTCAGTGTTTTTAAAGTTACTCTGCATAGTAAGTTCATATTTATTGTTTAACAGAATGAGCATAAGTTTCTGAAAGTGTTTAATCTGTTTTCACTGTACTGATTAAATAATTTTTTTAGTGGTGAAAATGATATGGGAGAAGCTGTCTGTAACGTATGTGAGAGGAGGTGAAGTGAAGTTGCTCAAAAACTAGGAGTACGGTGCCTTTGCATATGCAGCATGCAAGTATAGGGCACAGCCACCTGAACAAGGTGCTCCGGGACAGCTACTCAGAATCACATCAGCAGCAATTTGGATGGCAGCTCTCGCTTTGATACAGCTGCCTCAAGCACCTTAGGTTGCAGCTGAACTCTTCGGAAATTTATTGGAGTTGTCAGAATATGCGCAGTTCTTCATTAGGTCCTGCTCACAAAGGGATTCTCCCTTCAGCCAGGAGTTATAGATACTAGCTTGGGCTGTGGATCTTGCATGCACAGAGGGGTGACTGTTATGAGAATGCAATTCATGACTCATGCATTAGCGGGATCTTCCAGTTCCTGTAATTATTTGCCGATTGTCATCGTACAATACATGTTGTGTTTTCTTTCCTCCAGTTTCAGCTAGATAACTGGGTCCACAGGTGCACTGTGCGTTAAATTATTGCACCCCCCCCAAGTTGGATTCTTCAGAAGTTGTATTACAGCTATAACGACAATAATTCTGGTCTTTCCATGAAATCATGTGGCTGGATTCTGCTCAGGGACGTGCACAGGGCACAGGACAGCCCGCCTGCCCTATTTGACTCAAGCTGCCCCTCCTAGAAAAAAAAAAAAAAATTTTGTCGCAAGCTTTCTCCGCGCAAAGAGGAAAAAAGATGCGCAAGTCATCTTCGTCAGGAAAATGCTTTTTAATTTGCCGCGCTGGGCGGAGCTCAGTCACATACAGTAGCAACTCAACAGC
>JAAGVU020000061.1:16154783-16170959 GCA_011763525.2 Mormyrus iriodes
GTAGAGTCTTAAAGCACTTATGTAAGTCGCTCTGGCTAAGGGCGTCTGCCAAATGATGTAAATGTAAATGTAAATGAGGGCAACCTTTGTCTAATGGTCTTCTCCTCTGTCGGCCAGGTTTATATGACAACCCCCCAGGAACAGATGACGCCAAGCTCATTGATATTTTCTACCCTGGAGATCAGCAATCCATCACCTATGGAACCAAGTCAAGAGTGGGGAGTGGGGGCATGGAAGCCAAGGTCAGCGGGGCTGAGGGACATGAATGTTATGCTCAGTGGTGGTGGGGAGGGCATGGAAACCAAAGCTAATGGGGTGGGGGACATGGAGGCAAGCAGTCTGACTGGCGCTGGTGTGTGTTTGCAGTGTCACAGATGTAACGCAGCAGGTGGCACTGGTGCATCACAGGATGAATTAGTGTTGTGACCAAATGAAGTTACCTGATTGGTCAAGTGACCATCTTACTGGGTGTTGCAGGTGAAGGCTGCCCTGTGGGCACTGCAGGGAGGCACTGCGGTCGTGATTGCCAATGGGACACACCCCAAAGTCACAGGGCACGTCATCACTGACATCGTGGAGGGGAAGAAGGTGGGGACCTTCTTCTCAGAGGTGAAGCCAGCAGGTGAGTAACTGTCAGACCTGCAGATCCCTCTCTTTGGGTGACACCTGGAGCGTGCACTGTTTCAAGGTGTTCAGTAACATTTAGTAGGTGTTAAGGACACGCTGATGCCTTCCAGGGCCCACTGTCGAGCAGCAGACTGACATGGCGCGCCAGGGGGGCAGGATCCTGGCGGCCCTCCTCCCAGAACAGGTGAGCTCATGTGCCTGAGGCCTCATTTAAAAATTGCATAGAAACCATCCTACATTTCATCTAAGATAATGTCTGAAAAATGTGATTCAGAGAAAATTAACTTGTGTATGCCACTCTCCCAGATGTGCAATCTATACATGGTAATGGTCATGTGCAGTTGAATAGTTTTAGATCACCACTTTAGAAATGCCCCTTAAGTAATATTAGCATATAAATGGGCTCGAATCAAAGCCTTTATCATTTGCTTAATAATGGCGAACTGCAAAAAGAAGAATGTTAGCAAGGCTGAAATTGAGGTACTGTTGGCAGAGGTGAAAATGCGTGCAGGGATGCTGTTTGGGGGCCTTTACAGTCGTGTTACTACTGGAGATGTCACAATACCAGAAATTTAGCAATTATTGCCAATACCAGTGAAACTCCCACTGGATATTGTAGTACCCAATTCAGTACCCCAATAGAAAACAAAACAATAAATCCCATGTATCTCCACATACCTCTTTATCAAAAACATTTCAACATTACACAAAACAGCAGTGGCATGTAGCCTTCAAGTATTTAGAACAATACTGTGCTTAAATAAAATAATCAACTTTTTATGGCACAGCATTACAATTGCTGTACCTGGCTAAGATATGGAAAAAAATGCAAATAGATATAATAAAATGAAACAACTATTCATATGACAAAATATAAATCTCAAACAGTGCACGTGCATGGAATTGCTTACTAAAAGTAGGTTTTTAAGCCAGACATACAAAGCAGAAGAAAAATCTTGCAGAAAACGCAGATAAGGCATTTATTTACACATTATTTATAGTTTTCAAGATGGGCTATGGGAAAATCAAAGGTGACAGAGATTGTGTCGCTAATGACAAGCAGCTTAAAAGCAAATGTAATGTAGGTCAACTTAAAAAACCTAAAGAAAATTTTTTTATTTGTATGGGTGACATTTTCAGAAATTGGTTTGTGAGGTTAACATTCTGTGACTGTCAGGATTTAAACCAGACCATGTTTATGAATGTAGTACTAGTGGTTCAACAGTAATAAGCATTTTAATTTCAGGTATCTCCTATTTTTTATTTTTAAATGGGGGGAGGTGTGCTTCAAAGGGTAACTAGAACACTTGTAGGCGTATGCTGCTCCTGTCAGGTCTGGAAGAATTGCATCCCCTGTACCTACTGTACTGTAGATAGATGGGCACCGTAATATTTTCAGAATTTTGGCATCAACTTGGTTTTTGTGACAAATCAAGACCATAAGGCGACAAAGCTCTAATAACGTAGCTCTTGGCAAATGGTACCTGCTTATCTGCCATTCATCATGCACTGCAGGATTAAATGCATAAATCTCGACTCTCCTGTTTCCACCAAAACCGTGGAGCTCACGGCAAACAGTATTTATGGTTAACCTGCTATAGCCAAACCTTTGGTCACTTGTGCCAGTGCAAAACATCTGTTTCAGTGGTGCCAGCAATGAAAATCTTGGGTTGTGGACAACATGTATTATTCTCTGAGTCCACCTTCACTGTCTAGATTTACGGTGTGGAGAGGCCCCAAGGAGGCTTAGCCCCCAGACTGTTGCGTACCCAGAATGCAGCAGGGGGGTGGATCAGTGATGGATTAGGTTGAAATATCATGGCATTCTCGGCCCACTACTTGTTCTAGATAGGCAAGTCCCTGCCAAGGACTACCAAAACATTCTGGAGGACCATGTTCATACAGTGGCTCAAACATTGTACTCTGAAAGTAATGCCTTGTATCAGGATGATAATGCACCAATACACACAGCAAGACTAGGGGCAGAGTGGTTTGATAAACATGAAACTAATGTTGAATATTTGCCATGGCCTCCACAGTCACCAGATCTGAATATTACTGAGCCGTTTTGGGGTGGGTCAGGAGCGCTTCAGGAAACGTTTTTCTCCATCAGCATTACATAGTGAACTGGCCACTGTTCTACAAGACAAATGGCTCAAGATCCCTTTGACCACTATGCAGGACTTGTATCTGTCTTCCCAAGACAAACTAATGCTGTATTTGCAAAAGGAGGCCCTACACCATACTAACAAATTATTGTGGTTCATAACCAGGTGTTTCAGTTTAATTGTCCAACCCCATGTATTTTAAGTAAGTTTCCTTCAAGGATACGTCAGTTACGCTAATAGGGTTTTGGAAAACCAATGTATGTGTTTGTATTGTTTTCAAGCCAATTGTTTTGTTTAAAGCCAGTGTAGCTTTAATTTACTTTTGATTTATTTACTTTGTTGTGCAAACCATCACATACCCCCACAATAAGGTGTTCAATCTGGCAATAAAACTACAGCAGCATGTACTACTACAATTATTATTATTATTATTATTATTATTATTATGCGGAATCAATTAAGCAGCAGATGATCATGCTGGCGCTCTTAGATTTCTGACTACCTGCAGTACCCCAACACTGCCACAAGGAAAAGTATATATGTCAAGTCTGAACCTGATGTAAGTATTTTTCCATATCAAAGAATGTTTTTATAAATCTTACCTTTGGCATGGATTTGATTGTATGCACAGTCTAAGATCAAATCTGTATGTCAGAACGTTTTCTGAATGAGGCACCAGGCACATGTTCTTCTGGAATGTTCTGTGGTTATAATGGAGCTGGGTTTGTTTGCAGAGGGGAGAGATCATCTGTCACTTGGCTGACCTGCTGACTGAGAAGAAGGACAACATCCTTACTGCCAATAAGAAGGACATGGATCTGGCAGTGAATTCAGGTACCCCCCCCCATCTCCGAGCCCTGGGTTATGCATGTGAGGGAATCTCCCGAGATGCATTTGAGGAAGGTTCTGGTTCCCCCAGGCCGGCTCTCGCAGCCCCTGCTGAAGCGGCTCAGCCTCTCACCGGCGAAGCTGAACAGCCTGGCCATTGGACTGCGACAGATTGCCGTGGCGTCGCAGGGCAGCGTGGGTCGCGTGGTGCGGCGCACGTGTGTGGCCAATGGTCTGGAGCTGGAGCAGATCACGGTGCCCATTGGCGTGCTGCTCGTCATCTTCGAGTCACGACCTGACTGCCTGCCGCAGGTGGGGCTTATGAATCGATGAGTCGTTGATGTCTCCCGCCTTCACATGCTGATGCAGGACTCTTGCTCGGTCTGATGGGTTGGCGGGTCGTTGATGTGTCCTCTCTTCACCTGCTGTCAACATTCTGGATGAAGGTATCTGCTCTCGCCATCGCCAGTGGCAACGCCCTGCTCCTTAAGGGGGGGAGGGAGGCGGCCAACACCAACTGCATCTTACACCAGTTGACCCAGGAGGCGCTCTCCATCCATGGGGTCCGGGACGCAGTGCAGCTGGTAAGAGGCAGGGGTAAGGCTTGGATGGAGGTCACATGGGCACTCGACATGTCACCCGTGCTGCCTGTCGCAGGTGAGCACACGTGAAGAGGTGGAAGACCTGTGCCGCCTGGACAAGATAATCGACCTGATCATCCCACGAGGCTCCTCCCAGCTGGTGCGGGATATCCAGCGGGTGGCCAAGGGTATCCCTGTGCTGGGCCACAGCGAGGGCATTTGCCACGTCTATGTGGATGCGGACGCCAGCATCGACAAGGCTGTCAGCATCAGTGGGTGATGTTTGCTCTTCTATGACACATATACTCACTCACCCACACACACACTTGCCTGCTCAGCAGTCTGAGGTTTACGGCTTGTGATCTAGTCAGAGACTCCAAATGCGACTACCCTGCGGCATGCAATGCCATGGAGACGCTGCTGGTGCACAGGGATCTACTGAGGACACCGCTCTTCGACCAGATTATTGACATGCTGAGGGTGGAGAAGGTAAACGCTTGTACAAATGTAGAGGAGCACTTAACTGGAAGGTTCCAAGAGGCTCGCTGTTCCCTGCATCCCACCCATGTTTCAGGTGAAGATCCATGCTGGGCCACGATTTGCTTCCTACCTGACCTTCAGCCCCTCAGAGGTCAAGTCCTTGCGCACGGAGTACGGAGACCTGGAATGCTGCATGGAGGTGGTGGACAGCATGCAGGAGGCCGTGGAGCACATCCACAAGTACGGCAGCTCACACACTGATGTCATAGTCACCGAGAATGGTGAGTGTCAGCGCTTTGAGATGAGCCGGCCTCTTCTAACCCTCTTTCCTCCACACGCTGTAACATCCACCCCCTTCCCTCCACCCAGAGGAGACAGCTGAACGCTTTCTGCAGCAGCTGGACAGTGCCTGTGTCTTCTGGAATGCCAGCTCCCGCTTTTCCGATGGATACCGTTTTGGTTTGGGTAGGACCACTGTTTCATTGTCCCCACCCCCTGCCTCAGGGTATAGTGCTGGCATTGGTTAGCGCTTAGGGTTTACTCCTGTTACCCCACTACTGATGGTTAGACTCAGGGATGCCCGGTGGTATAGTATGTGATTGTCTCCTCCAGGTGCTGAGGTGGGCATCAGCACAGCTCGGATTCATGCCCGGGGGCCTGTGGGCCTGGACGGGCTCCTCACTACCAAGTGGGTGCTGCGGGGCGATGGCCACATAGTGGCTGACTTCTCCGAACAGGGCTCCATGAAGTACCTTCATGAAGACATCCCTGTTCCCAGCAGGAGCTTTCCAGGTATTCCTGGATTTAGTGCTTCTTGATCCAGACCAGCAACCTCTGCCTGAATCTACTGGCTCTCCTAATGATGTTATGGACAGCTAATCACAGCACCTGTTGAGGTGAAGAAATTGGACGATTATTATAAAAGCTGCAAGCTTGAAGCCCCAGAATTACCAAGGTTTACACTTATAATTTGACCCTGCCCTGGCCAGCTGAACTACCCTGTGTTGAGGGTTAATTTGGACTGTCGATCTCTATAAGTTTGAAGGCAGAGCACTGTAAGAACCAGGTGTCATTAAGGTGGAATCTCTGTCCCTGTCTGCTTGCAGTCTGTTCCACCATTTAATCTGTAGTACCACACAGTGGTTTCAGAGGGACTTTTTCAACAGAGCTTTTAGTTTATCAGTGAGAACCAGGTGGTCCCTGACTGAAACTGCCTTACCACAGTATTAGTCAGAGCTCTGTATCCCAGTGCTACATTCCAGGAGAAACTGGCCAATTGTGTCATTTTACACGTGCAATTAAAGTTTTGAAAAATAATTGTATTCTTCAAGTTTCTCTCTGATAATGTATCTGAGATTGAAAAATTATTATACAAAATCTTATGATATTTCCATAGTTGGGGGGAAAAAAAGTTTTTGATCCGCTTAGTCATGTGGTGCTGTAGTGTGAAGTTTGTTCCAGCAGATGGTACCAGATGAACAAACAACTGTCTTTGCTGTTCTTGGGTTTATTTTCAGATAAGGTAAACCTGTGACTCATCGTATACAATTTTCAGTTAAACAAGTCTGCAGCGTATTATCTTTAAACGTTCATACACATTTTACTGCCGAGCAGGGATGTTGCTGGACATAAAGCTCTACTAGGGCACAGCCCCCCCATTACCCATATGATTTGAACGTGTGCCCCAGTAAAAGTGGTCTAGCAACGCCCATGCTGCAGTTTGTGTCCATGTAGGTTGAGATGTCATTGTGCATTTCAGAGTCAGTGGTTCAGTAGTTTGGTTTTAGGACAATGGGCACAGCTTTTGCTCAGGGTTATAATGAGGAAGCAAACTTTCAAATGCCCCAGAAATGGGCTGGCTTTCATTAATTATGTATCCTGTGTTGGTAGGCCTGTATTTTGTAGTAATAGTGATGATGTTTCATCTTCATAGTCTCATTTGTTTTCTTTTAAAACTGTAATAGAGGGCACTGCAGTTTAGTAATGCCCTCATTTTATGCAAGTAAGCAAAATTGATCTTTTTTATTCTTATCAGTTTTGTCAGCCCGATTTATTTAAGTACATCATGTGGCACAGGTGAATATGTGTGGCAGTGTTACCATTTCCATGACATTGCATGCTCTTAACTAATGGACAGTTTATGCTGTCTCCCTGCTGTGTCTGGTTACAGTTTGTGTTGTACCTACAGCTTATGAGTTCATCCCACACCCTTTATATCTGTCCTGGGCTACGGAGACTCCACAATGAGAAATGTGCGTTTAGCTGCCCCCTGCTGGCAACTTAAAGCCAGAGCAATACATTTTCTGTAAGATTTCTTGCATCTGTGTGAGAGTCTGGAAAACATGTCAGTCACGCCAGATGCATGAGAGTTGGAAACCCAGTGTTACTCATACTGCTTGTTCTATGCTGAATGTTTGTTGGTCCTCATTAACGTCAATAATATCAGGTTAGGTGGTTTCATGTCAGCGAAAATATGAAATTCCCTGGTGGTGCAGTCTCCTCCTGACCTTGGTCCTTCTTTCTCACCCCCTTAGTGGGGTCCTGATGTTGTGCGGCACTCTGGTCAGGTGGCCCTGTATAGCTGCTCCTGCTCTGTGCCTCAGGTGGCCTTTCGCAGGCATGCCAAACAGGCCTCCTCCTCCCGCTGTTCATGGAGGCCCTCCATCAGCTGGGCCTCCAGTGTGCAGCACGCCTCTTCATGACTACACAACACGACTTCTGCCTCCTGCAGCTTGCAGCGCTCTTGAGCCACCTGGTCCTCAAAACCAATCAATGCCGCCTCTGCTGCCTCAACCAGACTCCTCTGGCGGTCGTGCTCTCACTCCCAGCTGGCCAGCTCACCGCACAGCTGCTCCAGCTCCCGCCACTCCTGCTCCACGGACTCCCTCAGCCGTTCCCAGTCCTGTGGTCTCACTTGCACTGTTTGTCCAACTTGCTGTGCTCCCAAGCTTCTCCCCGGCATCACCTCCTCTTCTGCTCTGCTACTTCACCACCACCCACAGGTCTGCCAGACTGGAGCAGACTTGCTTGATGATGATAAGGAGCACCCGCTCCAGCAGTGCCAGTGGGGCCACTTCTGGCATGCCACTTCTGACACCAGTGTGACGCTTAGCAGACCGAGGCATCATGGCAGTGTTGGCCAATAACGAGAGGAGATGGTTTCAAACAAAGTTGTTCTTTATATGCAGTCCTTAAAAGGACCACGCAGTAAGCAGCAATGCACAGAAGCAAACATGGCACACAAATGCAGTGAGATTACACACTAGATAGGAAGGCTCACACACAGTAGGGTAATTATATAACACTAGAGCACATCTAGATTACACATATGACACAGGTAATGGTACATGTGAGAGTCGGGGGCACAAGTAATTACACTAACAAATACGTACAAGAGCTTTTCACAGGACATACACAGGGCTACATACAAGGCTCATCAGAACACTGGGATATTAAAATCCCGCCAACGCTATAATATTCTTCAGCAAAAAGCGAAGTGCATTTGTCAGTTGCACTACAACCTATATGACTGGATCGGCCTCTCCAAAATGTAGTTGATTGGCTAACTGCAGGATCATAGCCTGAAACAGCCTGCATTTATTAACAAGCGTTTTGTCATCAAACTACAACACGTTGAGTCTGTCATCAATAAGTTCTGCCTGTTGACATTTCATTGGTTGTGTAAAAGCAAAAGAGCAGCCACAGAGATTGTTTAGCTATAGTGAAAGTGATGTCATCTTAATGGTCATCCCAGAGTTAGGACAGTTTAAGATTTTGGGAAGTTGGTAAGGTTGTGTAATCCACTTTTCATATCTTAAGTTAGGATAGGAACATTGACTTAGGAACTGTTTATCTGTAATGGCTCTTTTTCTAAATCATGTCCAAACCCTAGTTATCATTAAGAAAGGACCTGGAAGTTAGGAAGTTTCTGTAATACGACCCTTGATTTCTTATTTGTCCAAATATGTCTGATCAGTGCCCAGGGAAGCGGGGGAGACATATAGACATGTGGCAGAGACATCTCTGGCCATTACCGTGGTGAGAGGGTGTTGCAGGGGTCGTCGATCAAGAGGCCGATGCCGACTCCACCGTGGGGCAGCGGAGGCAAGCTCGCACATGCAGATGGGTGGGGTAGGAACCAACTGAAAGTTTAAAGAACACAGCCCCCCGCCCCCCCCATCCTACAGCACAGACTAATTGAGTCAAAAAGATGTCGTCAGATAAGTATTCTTAAAGAGCACATGCTAGCAGACTCTAGCATACTGACGGCAGCGGTATAAAAGCACGGAGTGTGTGTGAGGTAACAAGCAGGGCTATTCAAATCACAGTCCTCAAGGGCTGAGCACTGCTGATTTTCCAGCTTTCCTTTACCTGTGAGACAGGTGTGAAATCCCTGGCCAATCAGAATCAGTATTTATTAAACTAACTACCTGGGAGAACTGAAAACAAGGCCTGGATTTGGAATCAAGGGCCAGACTTGAATGGGGGGGGAGTACAGCATAACCAAAGTAAACTCACACAGAGGTACCATAGGCTTTCCCACATATGTACAGTAGTATTGCACGGTATACCGATACTGAAAAAGTACCGTGATACCTCATCATTAAAAATGATACCATTTTCCGTTTCATTAGTATCTTTACCTTATGAGTATTCCCTATGATTTGCATTGCTGTGCAACAGCAGGTCAGCAGCTCTACTTTCTCTCCCTCTCCCTGCAGGCACAGTGGGCATGTCAACTTTTTTTTCTCAACCTGCAACTTTCACAGACAGGAGAGTAGTGATGGGTGTCCTTTTTGGGACACAGGTCATTTGATTCAGTTTACCTAAAAGATTTGTTTTGATTCAGTCACCAATTTATTTGGTGGTACTTCCCGTTTGCATAAAATAAATCTGAAACACTTGGGTTCCAATATGTCAATAAGCAAAATATTATTTAGACTAAATAGTGCTAAGCAGTAAGCTAAATACCACAAATAGGTTATGTGAGAAAAATAATATTGTTATTGATAGAGGTGCATCAATGCGATATTAGGATTGGTATCAGCACCGATCCATAGCTGTTAGATAGACTGGGTATACTGTAGACCATATGTGACTGATATTTACTTATTTAGTTTTCGGCAGCCTGTAAAAAGATAGCTCCAATTTCTTGATAAATCGATTTGTACAATCAGTTACTGACATCTCTTTCACATTTTAGACGTGTTTTTGTGGCATTCAAGCTGAACACTAACGTTGCCACTCACTCTATTTGCCTCTCAGTGGGTTTGAGTGCAGTGACTTCCGCCTGTTGTGATGTTATGGGTCTGCCCTCTGTAGTTGTGGGAGACTAAGAACATCAGATAAGAGGGTGAGGATCTGGAAGTATTTTACACTTGAAACAACAACTAGTAGCACAGTGATTTGGAATATTTGTAAAAACAATGTTTTGAGCGGTAGAATATGCCTTTAGTGGAAAATCCCATTAAACATCATGCACGCAATGGGCTGTATTTAGCTGATGTCATTGTCAAACTACGCACTACAAACTACGTTGAAAATGAGGTGGTGGTCATTTTACTGGAGTATATCGATTATAGCCTATGTGTTTGGCTGTAATAACAACAGCAAGAAAAACAAAAGTTTCTTTTGTATACTTTGTTTGTAAAAAAAAAGGCAAAAAAAGGAAGAACTGAGAGAAAGGTTGAGTCTACAGGTTGAGTTAAAAAAAATATTAGACTCGCTAAGAGGAATGTCGAAAGAAAAATTGCATTGGAGGGTAAAGATGATGTTAAAAGTTTCTTCCAATATTTTAACTCTGAGAGCTCTAAAAGCTGAAATTACTAATCTGCAGGATAGTAAGGGTCATATAATTGAAAATGAAATTGATATAGTTAATAAGTTTAATGATTGTTTTGCACGGGTATTCACTGTAGAGGGTATGAGTAACGTGCTGACTCTTATTCCTAATCCGGCTTCGTCTGTGACTAATGTATGTATAACTGAAGCTGATGTGCAACAAAGCCTAGCAAAGCTCAAAATAAAGTACAGGCCCTAATGGCATCTTACCTATAGTTTTAAAAGAGATGAAGGATATTATTTACTGACCTTTAATGTTACTATTTCAGAAATCCTAATTTGCTAGTGTGGTACCATCTGATTGGAAGCACGCTAATATAACACCCAAATTCAAAAAAGGGATAAAAGTAATTTATCAAACTACTGGCCAATTAGTTGAAATAGTTTATCTTAAAAGTAATGGAAGCTATAATCCAAACGAAAATGGTAGATTATCTGGATTCAAATAACATTCTGAGGGATAGCCAACATGGATTGAGGAGAGGTAGATCCTGTTTAACTAATCTACTGGAGTTCTTTGAGGAAGCTACAAGAGAAATCATTCACAAAAAGGCCTGTTTAAGCTCAAAGCAGCAGCGATTTTAGGTACTATAGCAGCTTGGATTAAAAACTGATTAACAGACAGGAAGCAGCAGGTAGTTATTAGAGGCACAATGTCATAGTGGGCCACTGCAGGGTTCAATTTTAGGACCAGTGTTATTCCTAATTTACATTAATGATATTGACACCAATGCATACAGTAAATTAGTTAAATTTTCAGATGACGCCAAGGTGGGTGGTGTAGCAGATACTGAACGAGCAGCACAGAGGCTATAGCAGGATCTTGATTTAATTAGTGACTGGTCTGACACCAGACAGATGAAATTTCATATAGACAAATGTAAGGTAATCCAAGCAGGGAGCAGAAATATAAACTACAGATATTTTATGGGTTCTACAGAGACAATGGTAGTTGATTCTGAGAAAGACCTTGGTGTGTATGTTGATGCTTCCATCTCCCACTCTCGCCAGTGTGGTGAAGCAATTAAAAAGGCCAGCAGGATGCTGGGTTACATCTCTAGGTGTGTGGAGTTTAAGTCAAGGGAGGTGATGCTAAGATTGTACAATTCCTTGATAAGACCCCACCCTGAATATTGTGTGCAGGTGTGTTCACCTTACCTTAAAAGGACATTGCTGCCTTAGAAAGGGTTCAACGTAGTGCTACAAGAATGATTCCTGGACTTAGAGGAATGTCTTATGAGGAGAGGTTAGCTGAGCTGAATCTGTTCAGACTCGAGCAAAGTGCCTCTGTCCAGTTAAACCAATTAGCTAAACTCTTCATGAACTGCCAATCGTCAGCTAATTGCAGGAAAATGTAGAGAACTGGACTTGGTGAAAGACCACAGCTGTCTGGGCTGAAACTGTGTTTATTTCAATAAACACATAATTAGAGGCATTCATGCAAACAAGGTTGTGCTGAGATGTGAAGTAAACACCATGGGCCAGTCAAACAGTCCAGTAACAGAGATAACAGCACCCTGGATATCTGAAGACATTCTCCATTGCCTCCACTTCCACAGCAGAGAAACGTTGAGGCGCTTACTGTGCCTTGAGCCATGCCAGTGGATGGGGCATCAAACCCACAGTGGAGGGAGGCAACAGGTAGCAAGGCAGGGTTTGGCCAGCAGCAGGTGGGGGCTTGGACCTTCCTGTAGGAAAGAAATAATGGGAAAGCAACATGTTTCCTGCTTTCCAGTCATTAGTGAGCTTGACAAATGCAACCTTTCTTTGAATGGGCAGGAAGTCCACACTAATTTTTATAACGCAATTAAAGTACACTCCAAGGTCCTGCTCTTTGTCATTAAGTACAGTATGTTTGCCTATAACGTGTTTTTAAAAGGCGAATTTGATACATTATGATACTATTACATTATAGCCTGATTTCGTCTGCGAAGAACACCCAGCTGAACAGATGTGTGTAGGAATACATGGAACACACACACCTGAAAGACTCTACTGCATCAGTTTACTAATCTAGTAGTGTTTTGCTGTTCCTCGCTTTTGCTAACTTTTATAGGTAAAACGAGTGACCATTTAATGCCCCAAAACTAAACAAATCTAATGCTATCTCAAAAAACAGGTATAAAGGAATTGGTTTTGCTCAATTATTGTAATAGTTGCAACCCACCGACACCCGCTTCACTTGCAAAGTTCAGGAGTCCCAATTAGCGAAGTTGTATTTTTTATTTTATTTTTACGCAAAACTCCGGACTAATGCTCCCTTCAAGTCCCACTCGGAAGATCCGACTAGGGAAGTAGGGAAATCATAATTACAACACGACGCGTGTTCAAGTAGTTACATAGGCGCAACATGGAAGTGATGATAAAGCAACTAAACTTAGCACAAAAAGTAAGGAAGTTTGCATTTGGTCGATTTATTTCTTTGCACTGATAGGGTAACAGCTTTTGGTGGAGGAAGTGTTGGTGTTAGGCGGCATCTTCCTCACTAGAATAACAAGGCTTGCCATCATTGGAGCCAATCTCAATGCAGAGATATCGAGATGAGATTCTGAAACCTGTGGCAATCCTATATCTCCACAGTCTGGGACCAAACTCTATCCTCCACTATGACAATGCTCGCCCTCACAGAGCGGGGTTTATCAGGGACTACCTTCAGAATTTGGGAGTGGAGAGAATGGAATGGCTTGCTTGCAGTCCTAATCTCTGCAGTCTTGTGATCTGACGTTTATTTGAGTCAGCCAGTGACTTGGGCCAAATTGTCTTGGAGAATTTAATTTGCTATTTCAAATACTAGGCCTACATCTTGTGACCTCTTCCGATGAACTGAAAATGTCTGTAATTTTCACTGGGTGCACTAAATTAGGCGTCAGACATTAGCATGCATGGATCCACGTATAAAAATAGCCTACAGTCACGAGAAAGTGATACAGAAAAATGACATTTTGTTAGTGTATAGGTCTACAGAAATGGAAGCACTAGAAAGGAACGAGTTGTCATGGACAACCAAGATTATTTTTACATATTTGATACTGTTTGCATTATGTGTAATGTCTTTACACATGGTTTGCTTTGCATTAAATGTATGTCATTTATTTGTGGGCTCCGACTGGTTGGGACCTCAGGCTCGTGCATGTAGGCACATTTACACATTTTTTTCTTTGCACATTTACAATACAGTTCTGATTTATCAATGGGAAATTTTGTACAAATGTGCATACGCCAGGTTATATAAATTTGAATTCTATTCAGTTTAATTCAATTTATTTTTATATAAATTTCACAACGGAGTCGCCCCAAAGCGCTTTACATGGTATTACATGATGGCATCACATGATATTAAGAGAGAGTAATACAAAATAGGGAAAAGGAAAGACAAAGAAATCGGCTAAAGAAAGCCAGATGAGAACGGAGGACAGGAACCAAAAACTCCCAAGTAACCGAGAAAAAAAAACCTCTGGGGGTCCAAGATCAGCTGGGTGTCCAACCCCCCTGGCCATGGTAACATTATAGATTATAGTTTTTTTTGTGTGAATGCCCAGCTCTTTTTTCAAGGGAAAGTGCCATATTTATTGTGAAATCTATCTAATTATTAGCTATGTATTATTTATTATATTGTGCTATCATTTTTTTCAGGTTCTTGTCTTTTTAAGTGGGTTTTGACTGTTTTGCCCCTAATTCCAAAATCTATATTGTTTCTGTAGCAAGGATTTGCTTAACGCAAGGATGAATGCAACTATCGCATTATAGGAGAACATACTGTACACCAAACAACAGGTAGACTCACCTGGGCTGGGGAATAGGTGTTGTGGTGGGCTCCCACACAGACGGATGTTCTTCCTGCAGGTCATCACTGATGAGAGGGGGTGTGTGTGACAGCAGGGTTGCCAGGCTTGGTCAACTGGCTGGCAGGAGATTTTAATTCTGCATACACATGCACACATTTACATGTATGTAAGATTTTCATTACCTTGTAAATAGTCTGTAAGGATTGCAAACTAGACCAACATTTTGATGTAGCTAATCTAAGGTTTATAATGAAATAATAAAGATTCGCCATAAGATTTCTTGCGTGAGAGTGATTTTCTGAAAGCGTGAGTGTCATGCCAGATGCGTGAGAGTTGGCAACCATGGGACAGGGGAGGATTTCCACAGAGACACTGTTAGACTGAAATTGAGGTATTTTATGTGCTCACACCATAAATGGAAGCATAAACTGATTGAAAGAGAAAGAGAATAAATTAACTGTAATATAACAGGGCTTTGTAAGACTATCATAACTAAAATATTTGAGTTATTTAATCACTTAATATTTAATGCCCTGCGATAGACTGATATTCAATCCATGGTATCTCCCCCAACCCCACCCCCACCAGAAGATGGATGGATGACTTCTGTAATGGCTGAAGTTTTGCCAACATTGTTGTGTGTATGAAAACCTCAGGATTATAGTTAATCAATCTGCTGCAGCAACATTGTTATTGTACAAAGATTTCAGAAAAATAATTCTGTACCAGAGAACATGAGATAGCAATTCTAATAATTCTAACCTAATATTATATGAAATTCATTAATACTCATTTTTATAATGTAAATTTTGTACTCAACAAAAACAATGTGCCTCTCAAGGATTCAAAGTTTGGGTAACTTAACTCATTGTATACTCTAGTCAGTTTATCAGGCTTAAGTTTCTCTGCTAAAATGCTAAAGGAAACATACCTTTTGGGCTGCAGTAGCCAGTACGCTGATGGATGGGTCCTAGAGCAGCATATACCGACTGTCCGGGCGCTGTCAATGGACCCCTGACTGGGGTTTTCTTTGCTAATGAGCATAATAACTATAGTCAGTTTTCAGAAAAGCCTTATAAAGTGTAGGGAATGCCTGGAAATGTGTTGGTGGGTCGACCAGCTCAGGGAACGGTCACTCACACTCCATTAAGCTCTGGGTTTCCACCATCTGAGCTGATGCTGTTCACCCATTTGCATGTGCAAATTATGAAAAAGCATCATGAGAATAAAGTGCAACATTTTCCATCAGCATAACATTAGATGTGAGATGTGAGGCTGGATTAACAGCAGACATCTCACTGTTGAGCCATACAAATAGTTTTTTGATTCTTTCAAAAGTGAAGATTTGTTCTCTGCAGAAACAATAATATGCGGAATGCTGCCTGGCTCTCTTTCCCACTCTCCTCTGTATCACATCCTTTGTTCTCTGGTTCTGCTAGACAGGATCATGCTTATGAGCAGATGAAGAGGAGACCACCATATGTCTGAGGTGTGGAATGAGGAACAGCTCTGGTTGGAGTCCAGCTCAACGGGGCATTGATTAACAGACGCAGAGGGACAAGGGGAGACAATGTCTCACTGCAAGGATTCTGCGAAGGAGGCACTGAAACATGTCCAAGGCAGTGGTGTCATCATTTAGGGTAGAACTGCCCTTAATTACAACCACTGCATGAATATCATGTTATTGTGATTTTTAATCAAATCTGTTTGTTTCAGTATGAGAAACTGTGTCTCTGTCAAAGTGATTACCAGATTGAACACATATAAACAATACACAACATCCATCCATCCATCCATCCATTTCCCAGAACCGCTTATTCCATTTCAGGTCGCGGGGGGTCCGGAGCCGATCCCGGAGGCTGCAGGCGCAAGGCAGGGAACAACCCAGGATGGGGCGCCAACCCATCGCTGGGCACACTCACACAC
>JAAGVU020000061.1:16171059-16194878 GCA_011763525.2 Mormyrus iriodes
ATTATTATTATTATTATTATTATTATTATTATTATTATTATTATTAATAATAATAATAATAATAATAATAATAATAAGAAGAAGAAGAAGAAGAAGAAGAAGAAGAAGAAGAAGAAGAAAGTGGAGTTCTCCTCTCCTTCAAATAAAGTCGAGATTTGAGGCCAGCCACACAGACCCGCTCAGCTGCATTTATTCATATTCATGAATTCAGTCTGAAGATAATATACAGCTTTGCACGTGCTCTAAAACCACCCATCCATCCGTCATTCATCCATTAACCATAACTGCTCAACATGAAACCAGTGAGTATATGCATTTATGAAGCTGTTTATCTGTTTTACTGGTTAAAATGTAATTTCACAAGCTAAGTGCTGAATTTGGTAAGTTTAAGAGACAGCATTCATTTAATAAATACAAGCATGGAAAAGCCCAAAGGCACACTGTTCTTCTCATTGTTCTACTTACTAAAAACTTACAAATTTTATTCCAAAACCAGCTGGACTGTGTTATATATGTCACACAAGTGCTGAAACTGTACCTTTCAAATAGATTCACAGAAGTAGCTGGTGGAAACCCACCGGACACATTTTTCTTTGGAATTTGACAGGGGTTCTTCAGACTGTTGAGCTTTCTGTGTTCTTGTCAATCTCTTTGCTTCTAAGTCTGTTTATAGTGAAGATGGATGCCACAGTAATCCCTAAGAGCCAAAGGGCTGAAATAATTAGGGCTAGAACAGGTGTGATGTCCTTTAAGTTCAGTTTTTGATGCCAGATTTCAACTTGATAATTCTGCAGGGACTTCCTGTGATTTTTCAGTTTATATAAAGATCACTAATCAACAGTATTCATGGGTAAAATATGTCTTTTGGGTCAAACTTTTGCTATCAAAAGATCACACATATTTTGAAATAATATGTATAATCCAGGTTAAAGACAGGTAATAAAGTTTCTATTAAATAAGTGATGGAGTTTTGCCATCTTTGCGAAATAGTTTGAGATTCTTTTGCCTGTCTGACTTACCCTCAGGTCAGGAAATAAACATGATTCACAATATAGTGGCTCTTTGTTTACTAGTGATTAACATTTAATATCATTTAGCTCACTTGAAAGGACCTAGAATTTCTGAAATTAATGTAACAGTAGTCTTCTCTGTATGTTAGAAAGCTGAGATGATGTCTACTGTTGCATCAATTAACTAAACAAATGCTTGCTACTGCAACCTGTCAATGGATTGATTGAGGCCTAGTTACAGCTTTTATCAAAACATGTAATCAGACACAGTCTCACATTTTGAAGAGTTAGGGATAGTTTGGGGCTGATTGAACACCAGTGTGGTTTTATGGTCTGAGTCTGAAGAGCAAAATATGTAGAAGTATCATACACTCCTGACAACTTCCATGCCCTTCAGAAGGTTTTGTCAAAATTAAGAGCCTGTTATGGTCCTGAATGTCATACAGATGGTAAAGGGTTACATCAGCCTATGGGAAAGCTATCAGGGTTGGGGGTTTACTTGGAGGACAAAGGGAGGATAGTGTTAGGGGTGGCACAGCATGCTGAGGACAGTCAGGTGAGCATACACGGTAGTGTGAATCCTTGTGTTTTATGTGAAAGATTTACGTAGAAAGGCAAGGGAGAGGGAACAAGGGGTTATACTGAAAATGTCTTGGGAACTCACACAATGCAGTGCAGGCTGTGCAGGTCATTGCTTGAAGATAGATTTTTGGGTCCACATAGTGTTTAAATTTATTATAGCATCTTCTGGCATTTGTGAGTTATATAGCTATTTTGTATAGCAGCAGTTATACTGAAGCCGGAAACACCCATGACTTCACATATACAATATGTATATGTACCAAGACATTTTGGACAATTCTATGCTTCCAACATTGTGGGAACATTTTGAGGAAGGTCCTTTTCTATGCCAGCATGACTGTGCCTCAGTGCACAAAGCAAGGTCTATAAAGACATGGCTTAGTGAGTTTGGTGTGGAAGAACTTAACGCCCAAACAGAGTCCTGACCTCAACCCCATCAAACACCACTGGGACAAACTAGAATGGAGATTGTGAGCCAGGCCTTCATGTTCAACATCAGTGCCCGACCTCACAAATTCTCTTCTGGATGAATGGGCAAAAATTCCCACAGACACACTCCAAAACCATGTGGAAATCCATCCCAGAAGAGTAGCAGCTATTATAGCTGCAAAGGAAGACCAGCTCCAAATTGATGCCTATGATTTTAGAATGGAGTGTCATAAAAGTTCCTGTAAATGCAATGGCCAGGTGTCCCAATTCTTTTGTCCAAATAGTGTAGGTTACAGTTGGGGTTCTAAATATCACTTCTATTTGCAAAACATAAGCTGAACTGTAATAAAAATGAAATAGTGTATTATCCGTCTTTTTGAGAAAGGTGAGCAGTATCTTTCTAGTTAGAAATGTGATTTTTTTCATGGTGTGTAATGCCTAAGTGTCTGTTTTCAGGACTCGGAAGTACGAGTTTTTTTGAGTGTGTGTTTTCAAAGGATATGATACATTTACCTTGTGAAAGGCGGCCTCCTTTCTGTTAATATAAGTGTCCCGTTAAATGTAATACTAGACCGGTCATTTTGAACTTGCTAGGCTGTGGTCCTGGCCGCTGTGTCCGCGTTCGGGTTTAATTCCTCGATCACGGCTTTTCTCGGGCCGGATCCCTCTGCTGCATCCCCTTTGGCTTATTATAATGAGAGAGGAGGCGGTGGGCAGGATCTGCCGGATGGGGAGTGTCGACTGCCACGGCAACGCACATACATCACGTTTGTAGCGTGCGGGAAGGAAGCTGGCGTGTTCACATCCCGAGGTAAGACCTCCATCACCAGGCACTCTGTCATTACGGACGGAATGTGGTTTCTTTGAAACGTTTGGAGTCTTCCGCGGTATTCGTGCGGCCATGGTGCAGCAGTGATCGATCTGCCGCTTCCCACCGCTGGGAGGTGTTACGTCTGTCCGTGGTGTCATGGTGCGGCTTTGAATGTAAACCTCATTTCAGTTCATACATTTACAGTCGTCTACTTGAAGCTGATGTACGGTACTAGTGTACATTACCGCAATGAGGAAATTCCAGATGCAAACTGAAGTAATGCGGTTTGTCATTTCGGGAAAAGCAGAGAGCATTACGGCAGCTTTCATATCACGGTAAAAAAATGCATATGAAAGTCAGAGCCATGATCACCGAGCAACACTAGGAATAAAAGGAAAAAGAGAAATGCGCCGTCCAGAGCGGCGGCCGGTGGCGACGTATTAACGTGTTTCCCGTCGGGAGTTCTTTTAAAATATCCTGGCATACTGATCCCAGCAATGGGACATAAACCCTCCGGCCGAAAAAAAGGTTGTTTATTGATGCGGGCTTCACGGTATCTCCTTGGATGAGACCGTCCCATATTTTGGTTGGGTTTTTTTTCGCCACGATGAAAGTCATGGTTGGAGTAATCAAATTTACATAATGCTGATGAGGCTACACATGTTGTCATGAACAGGTACAAACTGCTTGACTTTAGAACGGTTCTAGATACAAACTCCTATACTTTAGTTGGACAAGTAAAAATTGCATTATTTGTTATGGATTCCGGTAGCTTAAAAAGTATTTCTTTTTTTGAGAGATTGAGGTATCAACTGGTTTTCTTTAGCGTGGTATAGGTACAGATTTTTTTTTTGGAGGCGAATGAATATAAACTGGTTTAATATGGACTGAACTAATGTACGACTGTTTAACTTTGGGCGGATATGGGACAACCTATTTTACTGTATACTGATATAAGTACAGTTTGTTTCACTTTGGTCTGATCTAGGTAGGACTAACTGTCACTTTTTGGACAGATATAGGCCTAGGAATAAACCGTTAAGGTATACACATAGGTATAAATATAGATGTAAACATTGGACGGATATTGGTATGCACTGTTTAACTTTGAGTGGATATTAGTATAAACTCTTTAATTTTAGTCGGATAAAGATACAACCTGTTTTAGTTTGGACTGATCCAAATATAAACTGTTTCACTTAGGACTGATATATGTACAAGGTATTTTTAGTTGTTACGGATATAGGTATAAGCCGTTTTACTTTGGACGGATATAGGTATAAGCTACTATTATTTGGCTGCTGTAAGGTCAAAGCCCAGAGTAAATGGCCCTGAAAGTTGCGTTCCCACCAGCCGGCCCCGGTTACACACACCGTAATGAAAGTGAGTGTCAAAGTGCGTGTCTTTGTGCTGATACCACTGTTAAACATTAACCATTAAGCAGTTACGGTCGCTGTATGTGGAATGGACGCTTTTTAGTCCACAGTGCATTTTCATTAAGATATAATTAATAAAACGTGACAACAATTGAATGTTTCAGTCATTTAAACCCAGGAAAAGGGCATTGTGAAAGTTTACAGTTAAACCTTAATTAGCCAATTCATAGTTCTAACCATTAACGTTTTATAATAGAACTGCGAACTGTTGTTTTACTTTGAAGTTCATATTCATCTTTTCTGGTGTTAAATAATTCTGACAGTGAAGTTTACGGTGCAACTGTAGATTTCACAGCAGAACCATGAAAAGCTGTCAGTTCCCGGTAAAAAATAATAGTTGAACTGTGAAAGTACATAGTAAATTTGCCAAACAAATTTACAGTTTTACTATGAAATTTCACAGTGCATTTTTTTCCTGTGAACTGAAGTTGTCACGGAATTCAGAGTTTCTTTTGCCAGAATGCCAGTGGCTTTTTGCCTAGGGAACAGTAAGTGGGATTCTGCCTTGTCGTGCAGGAATGGGTTCAGGTGCACCTGAGACACTGGGACTTCTTCACATTAGGCCTTGTATTATACATGTGGTGTCATGCATGCGGGGCTGACGGTGAGGCAAGACACGGGTGGAAAGGACTCAGTCGAAAACCAGATCGGTTTTGCCAAGGGAAACCCTGTGTGGGTACTTTATTATCATGACAAGTGGTGCACTCAGACGAAAAAGGACAGGCTACAACGACCAACAAGGAAACACAGGACACGGGAACTCTTATACAGAGGAACACATAGGAATAAACAAGGGGCACCTGTGGCTGATTAACAGGGGGCAAGAACACGAGGTAACAACAACGAGCAACATGCATGGCTGATTAAGCCCAGCCTGTGGGAAACACCAGGAAAAGATTGGTAGGGCAGGGCTGGACATGACATATGGAGTATTAATACGAATAAGAGCATGACTTGATTACAGAGGAACCGCAACAGTATGAAAACTTACATGCGAAGATAATTAAATGACTCTGACATAGTTATTTTCTGTTTTTAAGTAACCGCATGTGTTTCTCAAACTTAGATGAAATAATGTTCACAATAATGAACCATATATTGCATGCTCCAATACCTTTTCAATATCTAGTAGCCTATAAGGACTTTAATAAATGAAGTGCAATTAGGGCTATGATATCATTGTTGCGTTTAGCCTACTAAGAAACAGTAGTGAAGTTTTCACTGGAGAAAGCAAGCCTCCCGAAGATTAAGTCCTGTCATTGAGCAATTTATTTGGAGGGAGTGCTAGCCTGCATTTGATCTTAGGTAGTATTTATTAAGAGGTTACATAGGAAACTTCTTGTGACATGATCATAATGAGAGTGCGGTTGGGTCTTAGGTGATTACACGATAACCTTGGAAATGCTACACTGTAATGCTCAGTAATGGTGAGACGTTTGCGAACGATTCATTTGCAGGGAACGAGTCAAATTTAGTTGATTTTCTCATCCATTAATTAATCTCAGGCTCGTAACTTTGGATAGGTATAACGCACAGATGTGAATTGCAATTGTCTTTGCAATTGAGAGAATTCACTCAATCCGATCGTTCAAGTTGCAACGTTGTGTGCTGAAATATTCCAGAGTAATCCTGTGCTCAATGAGGCATATATTTTAAACATTTTACACGAAAAAGCACACCTAATAATCCATAAACCATCGATACTATTCACATTAGACGGAAAATAAAGCGCATATTCACTTTCGCAATGATCTACGCACTGATCTTGACTTAGTTTAGGCCTGCCTTGTTCTTGGTCTTGCCTTGGTCTCGCCTCTGTCTCAGTCTCAATACACTTTGGTCTTGGTTTAGGTGGTCTTGACTAATTCAGTGTTTAGTACCACTTCTGGCATTTGTAATTTAGCCGAATTTATCGAGGTTTTGACCTATGACTGGTATGTGTGCCTGTAAATTATTTAAATTATTCAATGTATTTATACCATACAACTCAATGGGTCTAACTATGTAGGTTGCTAGTAGCAGGTTTTGGGAAACACAACCCAGACTGTGAACTAGAGACCCAAAGGAGTAAATGACAGTCTCAGATAGGCTGCTGAATGAGAGAGCATTCCTTGGTTTTGACTGAAATACACCATCTACTGGTGTAGTATATAGCCCACAAATGCAGTGATTTCCCATTCATCCTTTTTCTGAAAACACTATTCTGGGGTGCAGGGGGTCCAGAGCCTACAGGCAGGGAACAATTCACGATGGGGCACCAGCCCATCACAGGGCACACTCACACCATTCACACCTATGGGCAATTTGGCAAGTTCAATTAACCTTAGCATGTTTTTGGAGTACCTAGAGGAAACCTCATGACAACATGGGGAGCGCAAGAAAACTCCACACACATGGAGACATGGCAGAGGCACAAACCCTGGTCCCAGAGGTGTAAGGCAACAGTGTTAACCACTGCACCATCATGCTGTCCTACTGTCTTCCCATATGTTGCAAGTGGATTTTAGAGATTCAACATTTTAATGATTTAACATTATTTTAACCGAGGTTTGTTAGCATTTGGACTCATTAGCTGACCATATGATGAGCTGTCAGGTTTGTGTTTTTAACAAACATGAGTAGCTGAGGTACAATGTCGAAAGACTAAGACTATAATTTAATAACAAGTATTATTTTTCTCACATGACGTATTAGTGGTATTTAGCTTTTTTCCTTAGCACTATTTATCCAAAATAATAGGGTATTTTTTGGAAAATCAGAACATAAGTGTTTCAGATCTATTTTATGCTAACAGGAAGTGCCATTGAACAATCTGGTGAACGAATCAGAAGTTTTTTAGGTGAATTGAATCAAACGAACTGTGTCCCCAAAAAGTAGTTTCGCTCATCACTAAGGCTCAGTTAAGCTGCATATCATGGCATTAAATATTATGTGCTTTGTGATAGTTTACACATCACATTGTGTTTTTCTATGTGGAATGGTCATTATTCTGGTGTTAGATCCCAATGATCCTACAGGCACTCTGATGAGGGGTGCAGCTGGGGGCTGATCTGCGTTTCTTTACCAGCATCTCAGTGTGCATGTGGACGTGATGTGTTTGGCTCCGTGCAAACTCTGACACAGTCTTAAATTCACGGAAAGTTTGCACCTTACCTTTGGCTATCTGTATTGACACCGGCAAAGCCCCTCACAGGAACTGGACAAATATGTTTTTTGTATTTTGCCTGTTTTTAGTTATTTTTCAATTTTAGTAATTTTTTAGTTATAGTTAGTTTTTAGCTTTCAAAACTGATGCATGTGCGACTCAAATCCTCGGCTGACTCAGATCCTGTAATGACAGGCATATATATTCTATGATTTATACATTGAGAGCATAATATCATGTCTTATCATCGTCATGTGAATATTAAGTGTGTTTGCCCCGAATGGGACCACTTTCGTGATCATTAAGTGTATCCACTTCAAAAAGGACCGCTCTTATCTGATTATTTAGCGTGCCCTCCTCAAACTGGACCTCTCTCATGATTATTAATTGTGTCCACTTTAAATGGGTTCACTTTTGTAATTATTAAGTGTGCCGGTGTAACAGAGTTAGAAATGGCCTTTATTATGAATTTCTACAAATTTGATATGCAAAGCTCATACAGTACTCAGCATAAATGAGTATACCCCCTTTGAAAAGTAAGATTTTAATCAATAGCTCAATGACCACAAGAACAATTTCCAAAATTTTGATAAGACTGAGTTTTTTATAGAACATTTGCTTAACTCATAAACATGAAAGTATGGTTGTTAATATAACTTAGATTACAAAATCTTCAGTTTTACTCAAATCAGGTGATGCAAAAATGAATACACAAGACAACAAAAATGACTACAGCTAGTATTTTGTATGATCTCTGTGATTTTTAAGGACAGCACCAAATCTTCTAGGCATGGAATGAACAAGTTGGCGACATATTGCAACATATATTTTTTTTTCCCATTCTTCAAGAATGACCTCTTTTAGAGCCTGGATGCTGGATGGAGAGTGATGCTCAATTTTTCTCTTCAGAATTCCCCATAGGTGTTCGATTGGGTTCAGATCAGGAGACATACTTGGCCACTGAATCGCTTTCACCCTGTTCTTCTTCAGAAATGCTACAGTAGTCTTAGATGTGTGTTTTGGATCTTTGTCATGTTGGAAAAGTGCATGACGACCAAGGGCACAGAGTGATGGTAGCATCTTCTCTTTCAGTATAGAGCAGTACATCTGTGAAGTCATGCCATCAATGAAATGTAGCACCCTGACACCAGCAGAACTCATGTAGCCCCACATAAGGACACTGCCACCACCATGTTTCACTGTAGGCACCATGCATTTTTCTTTGTACTCCTCACCTTTGTGACGCCATACAGTTTTGAAGCCATCAGTTGCAAAAACATTTATCTTGGTCTCATCACTCCACAGTATAGAGTCCCAGTAGTCTTCATCTTTTTCAGCATGCACCCTGGCAAATTCAAGATGGGCTTTTTTGTGCGTGGGCTTTAGGAGAGGCTTCCTTCGTGGACGACTCCCATGGATGCCATTGTTCTGCAGTGTACGCCGTATTGTGTCACGGGAAACAGTCACCCCAGTTTGGCTTTCTACTTTTTTAGCTAACTGCAGTGAACTTGCATGGCGATTTTCTTCAACGCTTCTCATCAGAGGTGTCATCAGACGCTCCTGTTGAGGTGTTAACTTCCATGGATGGCCTGGACGTCTCTGTGAGATGGTTGCAGTTCCATCTTTCTTAAAGTTTTGCATCACTTTTGCCACAGTATTTTGACTGATAAGTAAAGCTTTGCTGATCTTCTTGTAGCCTTCACCTTTCTTGTGTAAAGAAATAATTTCCTTTCTCAGGTCTTGTGAGTTTTCTCTTCCATGTGGTGCCATTGCTGACAGCATGGAATGGGAAGGGGTTTCTTTGTTAAGTAATGCCCTTTTATAGTCAAAATGCCTGTCTAGTGAATAATTAGACTGACCTGTGGTTGATAACTTGTTAATTCGAATTTTGTAGTGTAAAATTTAGCTTTGCTCCTAAGACTTTCAATGGGGTGTACTCATTTTTGCAACATGGTCTTGAATGAATTTCTTAGGATATTTTACTTTTTTGTGTGAGCAAATGAACAAATCTTGTTTGCAATCAATGACCCACATTTGTGGGAGTATTTTGTAGTATAGTATTCCATAGAAAATGTTGATTCTGGAAGGAAACTAAAGGTTTTCTGACAAATATGTTGGGGTGTACTCATTTATGCTGAGCACTGTATATAGTTTTAGAGCCACTTGGTGGTTTAATAGCCATACTGCACAGATAGGATTCCTCTTTGCACGCGGTATGTGCCTCAACAAAGAAAAATACTTTTAAGCTGGAGATTTGAATGTTGCAGTTGCACAACACACTGTTGTGACTGTGTGATGCTGATTTTTTTACCAGCTGGAGTAAAGAAAGCCGAAGTAAGAACAAGTCCATGCCATCCTTCCTGCACCACAGACCTAAGGGGACACATCCACCAAACCATACAAATAGGCAAGATCTGTTTTACCTGCCTCAAACGGGACCACTCTCATGATTTTTAAGTGTGCCTACTTCTAACAGAACTGCTGCTGTGATTATTAAATATACCCACCTCAAACAGGAATGCTTTCATGATTATTAATTGTGCCCGCCTCAAACGGGACCACTTTCTTGATTATTAACTATGCCCACTTCAAACAGGACTGCTCCCATGATTACTAAGTATGCCCACCTCAAATGGGACCGCTCTTGTAATTATTAAGTATATCCACCTCGAATGGGACCGCTTCTTTGATTATTTAGTGCCCACCTCAAATGGGACCATTCCCTTGATTATAAATGTGCCCTCCTCAGATGAGACCTCTCCTATAATTGTTAATTGTGTAAACCTTGAACGGGTTCACTTTTGTAATTATTAAGTGTAGCCACCTCAAACTGGACCGCTCCCATGATTATTATGTATATCCGCCTTGAACGGGATGGTTCCTGTCACTCCTAAGTGTCCCTGCCTCGAATGGAACCATTCTCGTAATTATTAAGTGTGTCCGCCGCAAATGGGACCGCTCTTGTGAATCAGTATGATTATCCTGACAGACAGCACTCTTAAATTGAGAACAGGCATCTTATCAGCTTTGTTGAAACAAAATTTAGGATTGACTTGTAAAGGTACTATCAGATGAATAAAAAGAAAATATTCCAGAGCTGTTGACCTGAGTGGTATGAGGGCGGGAGTTCAGGTGTGAGGCTGCAGCTTTATAAACTCACCAATCCGTTATAAATATGTCATTCATCTATGGCCATACAGAGTTAATAAATATCATAAGCCCCAATTTCCTGAAGGTGACAAAATCCTGAGGTGCCATGCGTGTCACAGCATTGCAGCAGAACAACAGTCCATCCAAGCTGGTTCCTGGCCCAAAGTCCCCCAGGCCGGAAATGGAGACTGTCAGTTTAGCAGTATGGGGACTCGATACACACAGATAAGCTCAGAGGTGTGCAGCCTGTGTTGGGCTGGAGCAGCAGACGGGACGGCTGCCGCTGCCAAATCCATTCATGAATAATTAGTGTGGTTGCAGTAAATATTTCAAATTGTGTGTGTGATATCACATTACCAGGTCCCTGGAAAACTAGGCAACAGTTTCACATGCCAAAATGGCATTTTGTATAGTAGTTTCATTTGTATAGTAATATTTTGATTTCTAAGAATAACTTACATTAAGTATAAATATCAGAATGAAGTGGGTCTTCAGGTGCAATTTCAGGTTTGTACTGAAATGCACAACATTGTCACAGACTTGTTACCATCTTCTTTGGCAATTCATGCAAGTAAAGGTCCTTCTCTAGGTCACATTTGCTAATGCTAGGAAATCTTCCTTTTCTCAAAGTAGGGAAAGTGTCTGTATATTACACAGTGAGAAGCGAATGCAACACTTTGTAATGTTTGAACTTTCGATCTTGAGTGTACAGGAGAATGTGAGTGTGCCTATGAATCTCCTTCACTGCACCCCATGCAGAATCGAGCAAATATTATTATATCACATTATATCGCTGCAGATGCATATGATGTTATAGACTGTGTGATCTGTCCCCATGGTGACAGTGAGAGAATGTTCTACTGTAATATCATAATGACCTTTGACTTTGTGCAGAAACTCAGTGTCCCTTGTATTTTTTGTGTTGCCTTTCTTTGAAAGAACATTGTTTATCTCTGTATCAATAGGGCTGCTTTGACCCGTGGGAGATGTCACCAACTGCCAGTTACTAGCTGTAGCTGGGCCCAATTTCGCATCCATTGAGGCAGCATCCTTGCTACAGAAGTTAAGGATCATATACTTTTTGTCCATATAAAACTACTTGGGTATCCAAAGTGAAATGAGCCTGAACCATAAAGAGAATGAGACAGACGTGTGTAAGAGGGGAGCCATGCATCATTGATATCAAGTGTGATGAAGTCTTTCTGAGGTGCTGCTGTTTCACGCTCAAGCAGGAGAGTGCACAGAGCGCTTTACATCAAGCTTCTTCAATATTCATGTCCCTTATTAATGAGAAGCAAGCTGCTTGCTTGGCACTAATCAGAAAAATCAGTATCAGAATCATTACTGTGGCTCAGTCACATAGGTCACATGATTTGTGTTTATGTTTATGACTGTTGTATTTCCTTGCCTTTTGCTTTATGACTGATAGCAGGCTGAAATTACAGTGATGTATTACTACTATAACACTGTTCACCACCTTCTACACTAATTAGATCTACTACTCTCTTGCTGGTTCTGCAACCACGGGCACATACAGTGTGTTTTGCATTTCAGTTCTGTCCCGATCAAGCTCCTCAAGTCAGGTAGGAGGTCTCTTTCACACAGGATAGCTAACACTCCCTGATTGCATGTTCTCCTAAGCCTGTGTTTCTGTACTTATCTCTGTTTGGTGGGGGATTTGGCACCGATGCTTGTGCCCAGCCCAGATGTCTGGGATGCTGAACTGTTGATTTTTAAGCTTCCATATCAGAGGAGAACCGAAGATAGTGGAGTGACATGGCTGTTCTTATTAATGGAAGGTTATCAGTGTTCTGACTAAATAATCAGACTCTCACATAACTCAAGTTAGTCAAGACTTTAAAAAAAGCAGCACACACATGGCACTTGAACTGAAACACAATGTACAGTTTAATTAGTGGCTTTTATTCTGTTGACACTGGTAGTTTATTCTGTAAGACTTCAGAGGAGGGCAGTCAAACATTAACCTTTGTGCATCCAAAGTCAACCAGGTGTGGTACCTTGAGGAAGTGTATCCATGACATAGCTGAGGTTGTGGCTTGAGAAGTGTAAGCATGATACAAAGTACATTCAGCTTCTTGTGTTTTTGCTTTTTCTCAAAAGCCCAGTTGATTGGGCAAATGCAGAAGCAGCTTAGAAACAGGCTCTTCATTCTGTGATGAATAATAGCATAGGATTAAGTTTTATTCCAAAGAACCACCTTTCCCAGCTGATAGGGGAGCATGTGGTCACAGGCAGTTAGGGTTTAAACAAACTACATCTATGAAACGGTCACAACCAGCAAAGAGAGTTCTTTGTTTGGGCAACTTGTATCTTACCAGTGCCAGGGTAACACACAGAAGGGGGTTCATTTGTAGGGGTATGTGTACTGTGCAATAAATGAGGGCTTTTATTGTGAAGCTCATAGTCTTCTGCTTGACCAGACAGTTGGGACAGTGGTGGACCATGGTGGCAGCCTAAAGTTGGACCTAGTTCTTTAACATATGAACTGTACAAAACTGTATCAGAGACCATTTTGTTGTACATTCGCTAATCTGCCAAAGGCTTCATGGGAAATGTGCTGAGCCTGGGTGTCTCGCACTGGCCTTTTATCATCCACTCCAGTACAGACGAGTGCATGGCCCCTTGATGGAGGCCAGGCTTCTGCGGGTGTCGCATCCATTCGAGGTGGATACACCATTGCATGCATTGTCCCATGCATCACCATATGCTTTTCCTCCATTAGAGAGCTGCATGGGAATGATATCTATTGCCATCCCCATCCATCTATCTAAACTGTCCCCATCCCATCCACGAATGCATGAAAATGGTCGCCACCCCATGCCTGCATGCACCAAAACCGACCCCATTCCAGTGTTCATTACCACACCAGCAGTACAGTGTAAAATTAAGCATGGCCATATTTGCCTTTAAATATATTATTAAATTACTCACTTGGTAGTTACCCCCAAACATATTTATTTTGCATTATTCAAACCAAATGATCCAAACATTTATATTTTGAAAAAGAAAATAACTTGGAACTCTGTGTTTGAGAGTTCTGCGCATATTAGCATGTCTCTTGTGTATTTCGACAAATTGTTCTTCAACAGACCTGTACAGCCTAGGTTACACTGCCACCAGTTGGGTGAAACAAAAAATTTAACAGAACAGAAGGACTTATAATTAATATACCATTTAGGCCTATAAGCATAAGCATATACGAGCAGTTTCATTACCATTACCACAGTGTTACCATTCATTTCATTGTCATCCCCACGAGAATACTGTAAAGATCATCTCCATTCCAGCTGTTACCACGAGAATATTTTTATTTTTTCTCCCATTCCTGCAGACTCCCCTGCAGCCCTCTGGCCCCCATGCATTGTCCCATGCATCAACATTTGCATCACTAAATGCATCGCCTCACATCGCCACATGCATTGCCCAAATATCACTGCTAATTAACAGCTCATTGTCGGTCCTGCACTGAGTGAGGTCCCCTCCTGCCTCTGCATATACTACATTTCACAGTCATTGCCACCTTGTGAAGGTCTGTGTGTATGTTTTAGTGGTCCCCTGCCAGGCCTGCACATTTGCTGAACCTGTCGACTGTGATGGTGTGTGTGTGTGTGTGTGTGAATGTGTCACAGGAATGTTTAACAGCTCCTGCCCATGTAGGCTTTTGTGTATGATGCTGTTATTTGTGGTATTTGTAGTCTCGCAGCATCATAGAGGGCATCTAGTTGAGATGACCCATCTGTGGTTAGTCTGGGGACAATTTATGTTCAAATCACTCTCCTGATCAAACTGCTGATGGCTGTCGGATTGGTTTGAGCCCAGATACGAGGTGATGTATCCCTGTGACCTGTCTGCTGGGATATATACACCTTCTATGGTAGAGCTGGCCCCCTTTATTTCAGCTCCTACCACGTGCACCAGGACCTAATCATGCTCCTGGTTATTCTCCAGCTACATTTCATGATCTAAATGTTGTGCCAGGCACTGTCACTTAATTTTCTCCGGTCATGGCTTACGTCATTGTTATATGTGTCTTATTTATTTCGTACAATCTGGGTTGGGCACCATTAAAGTGTAACGTGCCTTTCGCGACGTGCCATGCCATCAATCAGCGAATGAGGCACTGAGTCCTGAACAGTCATCACAGATGCTCTCTTCCCGGGCTGTGTTTCCCATACTACAATAGAGGTTACCATTAATAATAAGTCATACTATGTTAGTTCAAACTAATATAACAATCTGAATTATGACTGTTTCCCAAAACCATTGTACTTTGTTAGTACCACAGTAGTTTGAACCATGTTAGTTTGCACCACCATCGTTTGAACTACAATGGTTCCAGAGACATTTGGTCTGACTTTCACAGCGGGTCACGTGCAAAAACTCACAGACTTTGTAATATTATTTCTAAATGCGAGTTGTGTCGATATTACATTATTAATTTATTGTGTCAGTCATATAACAGCAATAATAATATTAACTCTTACGCTCCACCAAGTCTCCATAACACAAAAACAACTTTAAATGGAAAAGAATGAAAGGGCAGGAGGAGGTTTATCAGAGGATCACAGCATTTCAGAGCCGAAGACTTTCCCATACACACGGGATTGCACCAATATTACAGGACAATAAACAAACAAGGGTTAATGTCTATGTGCTACTTTATGGCTTCAAGCAAAAGACTATGTGTGTCATTCTCACTGCAGGTCAACACTACTGACTCGTTGACAAGCCTTTCTTCTTTCATCTGATTTTCCCAGAACCATATTTATCACATCTAGCCTGTATACACAGTTTAGTCTGGTCTAATCACAGAGCAGATAATGTGGATATGGTCTGTTGAGTGAGCCATTTCTGTTTTGTCTGAAAGGAATTTTACCAAATGATATGTTCTCTGTCCCCTTGGGAGGAGATCATACACTGTAAGCAGACTGACTCCAGAGGCGCACATTCTCAGGGGCGTCACCCTGCAGCACTGGGATCCTGGAGCATTGACTGGTGGTCTGGCATCGTTTCATCATGTGAGCGATCTCACTGCTGACTAAATGGGAAATATTGAGGTCCCACACCTGAACACCATGTAGGGGTGACCCTGACTGTAAAGAGCAAAAGCTTCAGGCAGAGCCCATCTTCTCCAAACTTTTCCCTTTAGGTATTCTGAAGATGACATCAGAGCGCTTGGCGCTGAACAGACAGACATTCATCATCTCATGTCCTTAGAGAACAGTGCCATACAAGGCAAAATATGCGGCGCTAGCCTCAACATTGACACTGTCCCCCACGCGCTCTGTGGCGCAGCACATTCACTCAGCAGAGATTTATCTGGTGCTCACAGGTCCTGTGTACATGATTGCTACATAAAAGGAAATGTATGCGCAGCTCTGCACTGGCAGGGGGCCGCAGACACTCAGTAGAGTCCCCAGCCCCATCAAGGGGGGCAGCATCACACAGCTTAACAATTAAGAGCCCAGGATGCTCTGACTTCAGTGTGCAAACTGAAGCAACTGCCTGGGGGTGCATTTCCCAAAAGTATAGTTGCTGACTATGTTAGCAACTTGCATAGTTGGAACTATGAAGTTACGATGCAAGTATTTCCTGAAACCATAGTTTGACCTATGGAGATAACTATGTTACGAACTTACCTAGTACAAACCATCGTTAAACGACACAGGTGTTTTCCAAAACCATAGTTTGAACAAACATTCTCAAACACTGTCATTATGTTGTGTAGTTAGAAGCTTAGTTCTGGGTGACTACGTCATCGATGGTGGAAAATGCAGTCGAAGGAGGGTAGACACTGTGTAAGTAGGGTGAAAATATTAAATAATCTTGCTGTACAAACATCTGTAATGTCAAGTGCTTCAAAAATGTAGTTGTAAGAGTACTTTTGTACTTCTTCTACTTTTTTGTACTTCTCTATTCATGAGTATGATATGATTGGAGAGGATGTTGTTTACCCTCCTTGTTTGTGATATTATAGTAGAATTGATTACACAGATAAATATATATTTAGGGCTGCACAATTATGACATTGCAATATCACATCGAGTAAAATTGTGATATTATAAAACCAAAAATGAGATGAAATTACCCCAAATTAATTATTGCCAAATAGAACTTATCTAACAATAGTGTGTGTCTAGTAAGTTGTTGGTGTTGTCACAAGTTGTAGAAAAGCAGTCCCGACATATGCAGTATGATTATTACGTGAGAGTTTTTGTTGCAATATGAAAAAGATAAAACACACCGATGCTCGAAAACGAACCCATGGCTGTGTAGGTAAGAAATCTGGTATACCATGTGAGTATAAATCCAGGTGTTGTTCACCCCCATCACTAATAGACTGCACAACCAATGATAGATCAGGAATTTATAAATGTTTATAGTGTGATTAAAATAAAACATAAAGGTAAGGTTGATTTCACCAAATGCATTGTAGCCTAATAGCTAATAATTCTATTTTTCTCCTCTACAAGACATGTCATACAAGCATCATACAAATATGACGTTATTGCTATTTGAGTTTTTAGAAGGCAGAGGATTAGAGTCAGAGTATGGTTATGCCAGGCGTCCTTTATCTCTGTGACCCCTCTACTCCCACTCTCATCATCCTTCGCAACCGCCTTTACTCTGAGGACCTTCACACCACACAGGGTCAGAAGACCAACAGAGAGGCTCTAATTAAATTCTGGCATTTGGCATGTGGCACTCAGCTCATGTTGATCACCCTGTCAGGCTGGAGAGTTTTGGGTATCTATTTAAGTCAGCTTACAAAGCTAAGTATAATAAGGATCATAACGTTCCTGTCATGGTTTCGGGCTGCGCGGCGAGGCATGATGCCGGCGGAACATACACTGCGGAAGACTCAGGCTTGGACAACCCCAGCAGAGGACTTTATTTGCCAGGGCAGCCACATGGGTAGGAACAGGCAGTGGGGGAACAGGCCATGACAGTGACAAAGACCGACAAAGGGGTATTGGACTAGGGAAGCTAATATACAGGGAAAACAGGGAGGACTAAACTAGGGGCACCTGTGGGTGATTAACACCAGGAAAAAACATGAGGTAACTTAGCAACACTCAGCAGGCGTGGCTGCTACCCAGCCCCACCTGTGGGGAGACACAGACCAGGAAGGGCTGGACGTCACAGTTCCCAACTAACTCTGAGCTCAGACAGACAGCCTTGCCTGTTTTCTGAATGCATGAGGTGGATCCCATACTAACAGCATATAGGGAAAGTCTCTGATTGCTGCCACTGCTGTTCACTGTCTATTCAAACACCAATGAGCTACAACTGTTGTACAGCCCGAGCTTGCTTGCTGAATGACGATGCGTTCATGAAATACTGTTGCTAGGCAGCAGGCTTGAGGTCTACAGTAATAAACTAATTAGTCACTGAAGCCTGCTCCTTAGAAATCTGAGACTATCATCTGTATCCTGCCAGCTGGCTACAGTGTTTCAAAGGAAACATAGGATGTCCTTTCTCATGAATTCTAGATATTTGTATTTTCAGTGGTATGTTTGTTTGTCTTGTTCAGATGGGCGTGAATGTTACTGAATTAGCAGCCTAAAGCAACGGACCACGGGTCTGCCTGTTGCCAACAGTAGGATCTGGAGGAGATTCATGAGAGGTGGTACTATGGGATGCTCACACCCGTGTCTGTTTGTGAATGTGGTGCTGTCTCTCACCCAGTTGTCTGTTTGAAGCCACATTAACCTCATTAAAATCATGCCAGTCCTGCTTTGGCTGAGAGGCCTCTGCTTTTCTCCCTACTGCACAGACCCCACAGATTAATTCAGAAAAACACATTTGATGTTTTGCTTTGTCGTAATGGTCACACTGGGCCTCATAGTCTATTATTTTTCTGGTTTAGGATTATGGCGTCACATTCATGTCAAAACTCGAGGGCGATAAAACACAAAGTGAAAAATATAAACCTGCAAGTTTTAACATTCATAAATATCCCACTCACAAATATGAAACTCGTGAGCACAGAAAGAAGAATTATGTGTGTGTGTGTTATAATACTGCTCTCAAACTTGTTTCCTTCTTGAACATTTATTCCCTTCTCGATATGACAGATATCCTCACATGCCAAGTGCATTAGATTCTGCTGTTCTCTGTGCTCAAGTGAAATTTTTGCACTCAGGTTTGACCTAGTGGTGGTATTGAAAGTTTGGGGGTGGGCTCCTGGCCATTTCTGTTAGTGAATGTCAGTATTGGCTGATGGCTCCTGGTTTTGTGATTGCACCCTACAAAAAGCTTCTTCAGAAGACAAAGATCATGGACAATAGTGATGGGAATTCTTTAGTGAGACAGATCTGGCTCAGCTAAGCAAAAATAGCTGGCTCTTTAGGCTCCTGAATGGTTCTTCATTTAGTATCACTTTTGACTTTTATAATTTAGCCATGTATTCTGTAATTTAGCAATATAATTTAACTAAACAGAATACCATAATTTTACATTATGTTTTTATAAATCTGTTTTGTCCTTATGTTTGTTAAATTCGGTTAGCGAAGCATGCCACATGCCACTGTTTTTGGTATATCATGGAAGCAAATTATTAGCACTGAAGTGGTGGTGAAGAAAGGGAAAGCCCAACATCCATAACATCTTTTGAAAGGGGATATTATGGATAAACAAGGTAAAGACGTCAGTGGTGTGGCAGTATGTTTTGCAGTTTCAAGTCTGACATGTTTATTAAACCTAAGAATACTGCAAATTTTTACGGAACACTAATTTCTGGGTGTCATAATACGCCTCTTATTAATATTTTAGGCGTACTACTAGTCTGTTTACCAAATTGTGGGTGTTAGTAAATGTCTGCATAGTACTGAAAAGCTGGCGTCTGGACAAATGTTTGCGCCTTCTATGTAAAGCCCTGGCGCCATATGACCGAGATTATATTGCAACAGCGTAATGCAAAAGCATCAAACACTGTTAAACTATTATACACTATTATATTATGTGCATTGCATTTTGTAAGTTATCATTTCGCTACAAACACTAAACGTGGTGCATCTGGTCCTTGTGCATGTATGTTATAATTCTAAATTGGTGATCACGCCATTAGGTGGTACTCTTGATTTGCTTTGGGACATGCTTTGTGCCCTTTTTTGAACAGAGAGCACCATCTAGTTGGGTCAAAATACAGCAAATGGTTCATGAAATGCCACATTGTCCACCACTAAATTCTAATACTACTGTCATGTCCATATCAAATAAAATAATAGAATAAATAATAAACTATCCGAAACACAAACCATTGCAAACAATTCACACCCAAAACAGAACATGGTAGGCCATATAACAAATAAAAAATAAATGACAATGTGCAAAACAGCAGTGAATGGAGTACCCCTGGCCGACCAGTGTGGCGAAAAGATCACCCTATTATTGTCTTGTATTAATTAACAATATGAAAAAAATTAATCATAAAGCAATAAAGCCAGCTCCCATCATTCAAGTAAAGTAGTCAACTCGTTTGTGACGTACAGGAACATCAACAGGTAACTTGGTTAAAAAAAACACGCTTTATGTATCTTATAATAATAATTAAATAGTAAAGCTTTTTTGCATGCAGTCAATCACAAAACCTGGAGACATTAGCCAGTAGCATTCACCGACAGAAATGGCCACGAGCCCACCCTCAAACTGTCAAAACCACCCCTATGCCCTATTTCCTCCTTGTTTGAGGGGGAAAGGTGACCATGCCTTCTCCGTGGCCGGGCCCATGTTGTGGAACAATCTTCCTCTCCATGTCCGATCTGCCGTCACCATTGAATGTTTTAAGTCGAGACTAAAAACTCATTTATTCGCTGAGGCATTTTAGATAAATGTGCTGTGTGTTTTATTACAATTTTTATAAGTATAATGTTTATTTTATTATATTCTACAGTTTACTTTGTTTTACTTGTTTTATGTAATTTGATATTTAAAAACTATTATTTATTTATTTATCCCCTCACTACGATTTTTATGCATATTGTTTTCATTTATGTAAAGCACTTTGGTCAGCCATTAGTTGTTTTTTACAGTGCTATATAAATAAAATGACTTGACTTGACTTGACTATGTCAAAACTCAAACACAAAAATTTAGCTTGAGCACAGAGAGCAGCTCAAGGTAATCCACTTGAGGTGTGAGGATGTCTGTCAAACTAAAAAGGGAATAAACATTTGAGAAGGAAGAAAGACAGTTGAGTGTGATATGACACGAGCATGTAGTTCTCCTTTCTGTGCTTGCTAGTTTCATATTTGCACTTGTGAGTGAGATATTTCAGCATGTGAAATGTTGAAACTAACAGGTTTGTGTGTTCCACTTTGTGTTTTATCGCCCTCTAGTTTGGATGTGATGTGGGAAATGGATGTGACACCATATAGGACTGTTTAGTCAATGAACGTGTATCTATAAATAGTACATCTGTGTTCTCAGTTTTCAGTTTTATTTGGATTGATTCATTTTTGTTACTGGCCACAGTGTCATGGATGCCCAGCAGGGGGTATCAGAAAGGACTGGACATATTTTCTTTTGTATATAAGTAATGTACGTAGTGTGTAAGTGAATTATACTAATTATTACACTAGATCTTTTAGTTAAATTTTGTTTTTGGGCAGTAACTCCCTGGATTAACATTTATAATCTGGCATGCTTTGCATTTGTTCACTTTTGTCACAAATGCAGTACTGTGTAGTACACCTGCTAGCCTGTACGAAGAAAAAAACACATGATTCATATAAGGCTATCAAGCATTTTTATTATTTCAATTACATATGACAACACATGATATACGTTCACTCCAGGTCAGTGTTTTTCTTGTATGATATTGGCGAAGCGCATTTATACTAAAAAACACACTTGACATGTAAGGTACTCAAGGGAAAAGCCTATAGGAAAAATGTAAAAGGTTTACAGCAACTTTACATTTTACCATACGTAATAACATATAGCTTTAGTGGGAAATACATGTTTATTGCTTGTTGTTTCTTAATAAAAATTTATATTGTTTTTGTATTAGTCTGTTGAAAGACATGCATGATGTCTCCACATTCAGTTGGTTGAATTAGACACGAGAAAATTGAAAGTAAAAAGTGAACTGAAAAAGGATGTTTCCTTTTAAAAATACTCTAGTAAAAATTTCTAGTTTTGTGAAACAACTGTCTGATTCAACTGAGTTTAGTCAAAGAATCATGCATAAAAACTAATACTGACAAAACATTCATATAATGTGCATGTGATAAGTATTTTACATGAATAGAGGAAATATATGACTAATGACACATTAAGTTAATATGGATTGTGTATCTTATTAAAAGCTTATATGATTTGGGTAAAACGCATAAGAGTCACATGCTATTTTTAATAAAGTTTTCCATATGAGAGATTACGGGAATAAACAAAACCATTGTGTTTTTGCCAGGAGCCCACTATGGGCAGCATTTAATAATGTGCAGACAGTCCCTGGCCGCTTCTCTGAGTAGAGCATGAGGTAGAGCGTGAGGCTGTCTGCCAAGCTCCTGAATGTCAAGCAATACCCTTTGAGGTGCTCTGGTCTCAGTGGCAGGGGGTGGAGCTGTTTGGGGCCCTGGCGACAGTACATTGCAAGGTTACGCCAGGTGGCGCTGCGGAATGCGTGTGAGCTTGCGCTGGCTTTAGCCTCAAAGAATGTGGCACAAAAGCGACCTGGACAATCATTATATTGAAGGCTCCTGGACATTCTATGTTCTCGTTCGCAGGGTTTTCCAGCCGAGAGCTTTGTGGGGCCGGACCGTCCCCCCCGTAAGTTACGAGTCTGCTGTGTGGAAAGTGAGGGTCTTTGTTCCTCCATCACACTACTGAGATTAAAAGTGCACAGCCATCTTGAATGGCTGCCCCCTCAGTTGCTGCCCCTCCTCCAATAGCACGCTCATTTATTTCAAATAATTAACATTTAATGGTTTAAAAAGGAGAAAATTGAACACATTTAGAGATTAAATATCACGTTGGCCTTGCATTGCGAAACAACAGCTGAGGTCTTTAAAATACCCCCATACTTGTGTTGCTCATTCTGCACAGCGTAGTCACACTGTGGTTTGCACACAGAGGTATAATATTTACCATTATCTTTCGTTATATCTCTTTTAAAAGCATCTTGTGTGTCATGTATGTCATCCCTTTCATTGTAACACATGTTTTTAGACTCTGGCCTCTGTCTTCCTCTTCAAGGATTTTCTGTGAGGTCCAGCCTCGTTGACATGCTTATTATGATTGTTTGGCAGCTCCTAAAGTTCTCACTGTCCTACGGAGTGTGTCTGCTGTCAGAATAACGCCTCTGAAGGAGATGAAGAGCTGCCCCGACTTGATGCCTGCTGCAGGTGTGTCCTCAGTGAGCTGATTCACCAGGGACTCCCCCAGAGCTGACGCTTCACTTGTAAAGCAGCCAGTCTGTCTAACGTGACCCTCCTTGAGATAAATGCAGCTTTATTAACGGGATCCTCTAACGTGTTCACATCACTCTGCTTTTCATTAACTCATCACTGTGATTCTTTTGATGGGGTTGTTGAATGTAACAACACAACACAAACCTCTTTCACTGTAATCACTTTAAAAATTCATTTTGTCCCTGAAATGATTCTCATTAGCAGCCTTTGTTTGGTAGCAGATCTCCACTAACTTGAAATATCAGTTAATGATGCCAATTCGTGTTTGACAGCTGGGTAACCTGGGAGCTACCGAGGGGGCTAGGACGAGTATGGGGTAACCTGAGCTGCCCAGGGGGGCACTGGGATAGAGTGTGGGGTAACTTAAGCTGTCTGGGGGGGTCTGTGGGAGAGTGTGGGGTACCCAGAACTGCCTAGTGGGGCCAGGGACAGTGTGGGGTAACCTCATTTGCCCAGGGAGGGGATTGTGGGGGGGGGGGGCGGAGTATGGTGTAACCTGAGCTGTCTGGTGGTCCTGGGAGAGAGTGTGGGGTAAAATGAGCTGCCCAGGGAGGTGTAGGGGTATTTTGGGGTAACATTCTGCTTCATACTCTGCAGGGATGGACCCCTCCAGGGTGTGTAAGGGAAGAGGAGCTGTCACCCTGCGCGCCACCCTCATCCACATCGACGAGGATGATGGCAGCGACGGGCAGCAGCAGCCTGCTGTGGGTGAGTATGAGTCATGTGACAGCAGTATGATAGCTTTATATACACTCACCTAAAGGATTATTAGGAACACCATACTAATACGGTGTTTGACCCCCTTTCGCCTTCAGAACT
>JAAGVU020000061.1:16221629-16236654 GCA_011763525.2 Mormyrus iriodes
TGGTTGATTAGATAATTGCATTAATGAGAAATTGAACAGGTGTTCCTAATAATCCTTTAGGTGAGTGTATATTCTTATTCCAGGGGTGGCACGGTGATGCAGTGATTAACACTCTTGCCTCACACCTCTGGGACCAGGGTTTCAGTCTCTGCCATGGCTCCATGTGTGTGGAGTTTGCAAGTTGTCATAGGGTTTCCTTTAGGAACTCTGGTTTTCCCCCACAGTCCAAAAACTTGCTGAGTTTAATTCTATGCTACCAAATTTCCTGTAGGTGTGTGTGCCCTGCAATGGGCTGGTGCACCATCCTGGGTTGTTCCCTGCCTTGTGCCCATAGTCCGTGCCTGATAAGAACTGTGTGTGCTGTTAAATGCTCTGTATTTAAACTTGCTTATACAGCTCTGAAAAAATTAAGAGACCAGAGTAAAATTTTCAGTTTCACTCATTTCTCAATTTATGGGTAAACCCCTTTGTAAAATGTACATTTTTTGCAAACTCCAGCCTGCCTTTTCCTTGCTTCTCCTTGATGAAGGGCTTCTTACTTGATTTATTGGTCTTCAGTCCTGCTTCTAGGCGCTTGTTATGAAGTATCCTACCAGTGCACTTCCCACCACTTAATGTTTTTCCCATTCATTTTGAAGGTCATCCTCCTATTTATTAGGCACTGCCGGATAAGTTGAAAGTCATCTCTGGCATTTAGAAGTTGGTTCTGCTCTTGATTTTTCATTTATTGCCAGAGTCTCCTGCTTCACCTTGTTCTTGTGTACTGCTGTCTTTGAAACTTTGAGCCTGGAAGCAGTCTGCCTCGCAGTTTAGCTTTCTGCCAGCAGAACCAGAATTAAACCAGGATTTAAAAATACAGATAAAAAAAAATTATAGAATAGTCTCTTAGGTTTTTCCAGTGCTGTAGATTCTCTCTTCAGAGATCATGCGGAGGGATCTTCTGGCCGCAGTAGTGTTACGGAGGTCACGTGTCAATGCGGGCAGTGAACTGTGGCCTCCTCTGCACCACTGACATTTCTGTGGTTTGGGCCTTTGCAGAAAAAGGTGATCATCCTTCAAGGGGATCCCTGGACATCCGCATGGACCCACGAGATGGCAGAGTGCCCATACTGCCAGTGCCGGCCCGGTCGTCCTCACTCCGAGCCGCTTCTGAAAGGTCGGTCCAAGTGTGTGGGTGATTTTGGCTCCTGTCATTATCCAGTGTAGGAGAGTGATCCCTCAGTAGAAACCCATTGAAATAATCCTTTCAAGTGACTAGGAGTCGATTGTAAATTTTCCACATAGCTAAGATGAAAGGTAGATGGCTGTTGGTCAATTCAGTTCAATTCTATTTGTATAGCGTATTTTCACAACATTACATTGTCTCAAAGTGATTTGCATTATCCCTGCCCAAAGCCCCTAGTGAGCAAACGAGAGGGGACAGTGGCAAGGAAAATCTCCCTAGAAGGAAGAAACCTTGGGAGGATCCAGACTCAAAGTCCATCCTCCAGGGGGCGGCGAAGGAAGTGAAATGAGTCCCAGATCATATTGTCCCAATTTTAACATTTAAGTCTCAAAGCAGAGGGCAGGCAGGTGCTGATGCTACTTCAGATGGAAGGACGAACAGTGGTACAGCAGTAGGGCATACAAGAGAGATGTCAAGGCAGAAGGGCGAGCAGGCTGGAAATACGCCACATGAAGTGGAGACGTCACAGGCAGCAGGGTAGGCAGAATATCTTGGTGATTTGGGGTCTCTAGGCAGCACACCCCAGGAGGAGTAGGGGAAATAAAATGTGTGATTAGCCAAGTATGGGAGACTAGAGTCAGTGCAAACAGTTAAATGAGTGCAATATGTAAGCTCCGGCAGATATGGCTATGGCAGCATAAATAGGAGGGAGAGGCAAGTGGGAGCAAAGGCATGGGGAGTCCCTGAAACATCAGCACTCCAATTCCACAAGGGAGTATGAAGCTAGAGTGACAGCACTGGCAGTTTAGTTCATCCAAAGCCAATGACACTTATCCCCACCTAGCTCTACACGTTATACTATAGGTCTAACTGGGAGTGTGCAGTTAGCTAGAGCTAGAACTAGAGTCCCTATAAACTAGACTAAACGTGTGTTTTTAGTCTTGAGAGTGAGCCTGAATCTCGACATCCACTGGAAGACTATTCCACAGCTGTGGATCTCTGTATGAGAATGCTCTGTAGCCTGTCATAGTTCTTTCTACCCTAGGTAATAGATATCCTGCTCCTTGAGATCAAACCAAGCAAGGAGGGTTGTAATAGGCCAGTAGATCTCTAAGGTATTCTGGCGAAGTTATAAAGGCATGTATTCGTTTTTCTGCATCATGAAAAGATAGCTCCTTCTGAAGCTTGGCTATGTTCTGTAGATGGTAGAACGTAGTTCTAGTGATACTTCTTATGTGATACATCGAATATAAATCTGAATCAACCAGGACACCAAGATCTCTGACCACGGTGTTAGGCGGAGTAAGAAGACCACCAAAGCTGAGGTTCTTAAACTTATTTCAAGCAGCCTTGGGACCAGCTAGCAGTACTTCTGTGTTTAACATAAGGAAATTGTCGCCATCCAATGCCAGATATCTAGTAGACAGTCGTCTAGCTGAGAGAGCTGTGATGCATCATTTGGTTTAACGGATATACTGTATACAGTACAGTGCCACCAGAAGTATTCACATCCCTTCAATTTTTCCACATTTTGTTACATTACAGTCTTATTCTAAAATAGGTCTGAGTATAGTTTCTCAAAATCTACACCAAATGGTCCTTAATGGCAAAGTTAAAACATGTTTTCAGACATTTTACTAAATTTATAGAAAATGAAAACATTTTAACACAAAGGTACGTAAGTATTCACACCCTTTGCTAGGACACTCAAAATTGAGCTCAGGTGTATCTGATTTTCACTGATCATCCTTGAGATGCTTCTACAACTTGGTTGGAGTCCACCTGTGGTAAAATCAGCTGATTGAACATGATTTGGAATGGAACACACTTGTCTATATAAGGTTTCACAGTTAACAGTGCATATCAGAGCACAAACCAAACATAGAAGTCCAAGGAATTGTCTGTAGACCTCCGTGACCAGATTGTGGCAAGGCACAAATCTGGGGAAGGATAAAAAAAAATTTTGGCAGAATTGAAGGTCCCGAAAAGCACTGTGGTCTTCATTATTTGGAAATGGAAGAAGTTTGGAACCACCAGTACCCTTCCTAGATCTGGCCGCCCGACCAAGCTGAGTAATTGGGGAAGAAGGGCCTTGGTCAGAGAGGTGACCAAGAACCCAATGGTGACTAAGGCAGAGCTCCAGTGTTCCCTTGTGGAGATGGGAGAACCATCCAGAAGGTCAACCATAGCTAATGCACTCCACCAATCAGAACATTATGGTAGCGTGGCCAGACAGAAGCCACACCTTACTAAAAGGCACATGGCAGTCTGCTTGGAGTTTGCCAAAAAGCACATTAAGGACTGTAAGAAGGAAAATCCTCTGGTCTGATGAAACCAAAATCGAACTTTTTGGCCTGAACTCAAAGCGTCATCTCTGGAGAAAAACAGGTATTGCTCATCACCTAGCTAACACCATCCCTACTGTGAAGCATGGTGGTGGAAGCATCATGCTGTGGGGATGTTTTTCTGCGGCAGGAACTGGGCGACTAGTCTGCATAGAGGGTAAGATAGCAGCAGCTAAATATAGAGAGATTCTTCAAGATAGCCTGCTCCAGAATTCTTTGGTACTCAGACTAGGGCGATGATTCATCTTCCAACACGACAATGACCCGAGGCACACAGCCAAAATAACAAAGGAGTGGCTTCAGGAGCAGTCTGTGAATGTCCTTGAGTGGCCCAGCCAGAGCCCAGACTTGAATCCAATTGAACATCCCTGGAAAGACCTAAAAATTGTTGTCTACTGGCACTGCCCATCCAACCTGACTGGACTTTAGAGCATCTGCAGGAAAGAATGGGAGAAAATCCCGAAAAACAGGTGTGCCAAACTTGTAGCGGCATACCCAAGAAGACTTGAGGCTGTGATAAAGTTGTTTTTGCCTTGTCATTATGGGGTACTGTGTGTAGATCTTTAAGGAACAACTACAAATCTACTCAAATCTATTTTAGAATAAGGCTGTAACGTAACAAAATGTGGAAAAAGTGAAGGGGTGTGAATACTCTCTGGTGGCACTGTATAACTGTGTATCCTCATCATAACAATGAAACCCAATACCATGATTTCTAATAATGTTACCAAGTGGCAGCACTTATAAAGTGAGCAGTAACAGGCCCAGCACTGATCCCTGTGGGACACCATAATATGACTTTAGTGGGCTTGGAAGATTTATTGTTCATGTGGACAAACTGATAACGATCAGTTAAGTAAGAACTGAACCAAGAGAGAACTGTCCCCTTAATGCCAATCACAGATTCTAGCCAGTCCAAGAGAATATTATGGTCCTCAGTATCAAATGCTTCGGTTAGATCTAATAACCACCAGCGTGTAGCTGAGTGGACTAAGCCTCTGTGGCTGTGATTGGAAGGCTGCCGGTTTGAGCCCAGCATCACCATGTCTGTGGGTCTCTGAACAAGACCCTTAACCCCTAGCTCCCTGTGCTGCTATGGGTGGCTGCCCTTTGCGGCCAGCTTGCTCTCACCCACAGAGTGTGAGTTGGGGGAGGCATAAAGAGAATTTCCCTGTGGGGATCAGTAAAGTGTCAGTTATTATTAATACCAACAAAGACATGCAGCCATGGTCAGAAGCCATGAACAAATCATTCATTACTTTGATTAAAGCCATTTCTGTGCTATGGTTTGGTTTAAAGTCAGACTGATATAATTCATTAGCATTATTTTTCTGTAGTGAAAGACAGCTGATGAACAACTTTTTTCAGGATCTTTGAAATGGAAGAAAGATTTGAGATAGGTCTATAACTTCCTAAATCACTAGGTTCAAGATTTAGTTTCTTTAGTGCAGGTCTAATAACAGCTATTTTAAAAGGTCAGTCAATCAATCAATCAATCAATCAGTCAATCAAACCTTTATTACAGACTTAGACTGACTTAAAAAATGACTGACACTAGTTAAATTACATATAACAAATGCATACATAGTCAACATACAATGCACTTACAAAACTATAATAATTGAAACAAATATGTTCTATATGGAGACAAATATACCAATGTCAACACTATAGGGACTGTCTTACCCAGATGGCTGTTTGAATGTGATTAGGTACTGCTCATGTTGGTGATCTATGGTGATCTCTGATGAGTTGCATGGTGGCCTTCAGCCACATCATGTGATTATTATGATAAGCAGCAGAGTCACCCTGCTGTTTCTACAGGCACCTGCAAGCCTCTAGCTTCCTTTACAGTCCTGCTGTGGACCCAGTGTTTCTCCAAGAGAGACTCTGGAAATGAGACAATTTGGAAAATTGCACGACTGGACAGTTTTAGCTTCTGTTACTGCATAATATGCAATGTTACTGTTTCAGTAATACCCATCTTACGAATTAATGACTTTCTGTCTATTTAAGGTATCTGACAAGCTTTCTGTTAGTAATATCCCTTGTGAAGTACTGTGAGGCTGGTTCCCTCTTAATGGCCTAATCTAGCTGTTTGTGTAGTTAGTTTGCTGTTTCAGAATGCCATCATGGGTTTAGTCTGGTTAACCTCTGAAGAAGCCGGAGGTATATTCAGAACCCCGAGGACATGCACATTTTAGCAGAATACCTATGGTCTGTTTTGGGTAGTTGGTGGAGATCCCTTTAAGGCTCAGAGCCCTTTAAGGAGTGGCGGCAATAACTGTAGACCCTGTAAATCTTTGTTTCACAAAAATCCACTAAATAAGGTATGCTTGTTTCCATGTCTTTTTATTTTGGATGTTGTCTTCATGCTACTCCATGGTACCACAGTAGGTTGACTGTTGTCTATTCATGGGTACAACACCAAGCACTACATAAGAGGTTTGCACAATAAAAGCATAATTAAGTTACAATAAATTTATCAAAACTTACAATTAGCATGTGGGGATATAAACACCACAGTCTATTTTGTAAGGGAAGAATCAAGCTAATGGGACACAGTTTAGATGTAGTCAAATAGGGATTAACAATATAATAGCACGGGCAGAATCAGTGTACAGAGACAAACTGGTTAAGGTTTTACCCAAAAACTGCCAAGAGGGTTGCCATGGAGACTGTCCTCTATTGTGATTCGTTCTCCCCCCTCCTCAGGAATGACTGGGAGCCCCCCGACAAGAAGGTAGACACCAGGAAATACCGTGCCGAGCCCAGGAGCATATTTGAATATGAGCCAGGGAAGTCGTCAGTGTTGAAACAAGAGAGAACGGTACAGTGCTGCTTTTTGCTACTTATGTCCAGTCCATGCATCTGTCTTTAAAGTTCTATTCTGCTCATGTCTGACCACGTGTCGAGACCAGGGAAGCTGCTTAATCAACTAACCCTCTGCTCTGGATTACTGCTGGTTCTCATGTGGTCTGTGTTGCCAGTTACCAGTTACTCAGTTTATCAGTTGATTATATAGGCTGCACTGCTCAGTTTAACATGTAATCTGCCTTTCCCTGTAACAAAATCTGTGTTAGTTTAACAAATAGTGTGTGTTAACCAGTTTATTATGTAATCTATGGTATAGTCTGTGTGTTTATTAAATTGCCTCTGTTGCACAGTTTATGGTAAATTCTGTATCAGTTCATTGTACGGTCTGTGTTATTCAGTTTATGGTGTAGTCCACATCAGTTTATTATGTGGTTTGTGTTATTCAGTTTATGGTATAGCCTGCATCAGTTTTATTATGTAGTCTGTGTTACTTGGTTTATAGGATAGTTTGCATCAGTTTTATGTGGTCTACGTTACTTGGTTTATAGGATAGTTTGCATCAGTTTTATGTGGTCTATGTTACTTTATTTATAGGATAGTCTGCGTCAGTTTTATGTGGTCTGTTTTTCCTGGTTTCTAGGATAGTTTGCAGCATATTATTATGAGGTCTCTGTTACTTGGTTTATGGAGTAGTCAGCATCAGTTTATTATGTGTTGCATGTTATTTGGTTTATGGTGTAGTCTGCATCGATTTATTATGTGGTCTGTGTTTATGGTGTAGTCTGTATCCATTTATTATGTAGTCTGTGTTACGTGGTTTATAGGATAGTCTGCATCAGTTTATTATGTGGTCCGTGTTACTCTGTTTATGGTTTAGTTTGCCTCAGTAAATTGATTATTGTCCGGTGGTTTTGGCTTCTTTTTTCCTTCATTCACCTGTCATCTGTCCATGCACAGATGGTATATCTCTTCAAGACACCTTTCCTGTGTGGCATCCTGCTGCAGAGTTGTTTTGCTATTCTGTAGAACTGATACAGAACCACAGGTTGCTTCTGTCTCTCCTTATAAACAGACCCTTTTTTTCTCTTCTCTACTGTAAGGTATTTGAAGTTGCTGTTATGTTTAATGTTGTCCTTGCTTTTTTCCTCTTCTCCTCTCTTTCTATTAGTCTCATTTGAGGTTGCACCTGTCTTTGGGCTGGGTGATAAAACGATAATTATCACGATATAAAATTTCTCTTTATGGGTGTGACAGGTGCTTGATCAAAGTTCGATATGATTTATGGCCCAATACGTTGCCAGCAACATATCTTGCAACACAATGAGATGACATCACTTTTTCTGTGACTGTTTGCCAAGACTGGCAGCGGAGAACAAGCACAAACAAAGCCGTGAAAATGGGGAATTTATTGAACAAATAATAGAATGCAATAGGGAGGTAGGCAGACACCAGACATAACCGTCAAAACAACAGGGCAACTCACCAGGAGAGCAGGTAAGTTTAAAGCAACCTGTTCAAAAAGGGTAATCCAGCAAAATGCAAAAGGAAAGTACACAGTAAAATTCAATGCATGAGAAATCCCAACAATAATAATCCACAGAGAATTAAGAAATGATAGGAAGAATGCCAGAGGCGGCATTTTCTCAGCGATGATTAAAATAACTGTTCAACTTCTATCTCAGACTAGTGAAATGTGAAATGCTGTTTGGTAGTGATGGCCAAAATGACACTTTATGAACCATTTGCAAATTTGGTTGAGCCCACGTGGCACTTTCGGCTTCCCTTTTGGCATGCTTTGAGCCATTTTTTGAATACAGAACTCTGTCTACTGGGGTCATAAAATCAGAATCTTCACTTTGTCCATCACTAGTGTTTGGAAAGTGTTTGTCACATTCTGATGATAAAGAACAGTTTATAAGTAAGACTAACCATCTAGTTTCTTCAGTTGTAACTCAGGAATAAAAGTCAGCCTTTAAACAGGAAAGAAATAATGATGTAATATTTAGAGTGGTAATTATTGATATCGGAAGACGTGAATTTTTTTTATCGCGATAACATTTTTGGCCATATCGCGCAGCTCTAGTTGGTCTGCTAGCTGTGCTGTTTTATAGAAATACAGCTCCGTTGTCTGAAATTTACGTATACTGTAGTCTAAATTTTGAAAGGAAACCCTTTCCAGCTTATTAATAGTATGCAGAGTCCTTATACCTCTTATTTTGCTTGCTGTTGTATTGATTTCAGGCTTTCTTTAAAAAAAGATTGTAGGGTTCTGTTTTAATAGGACAAGCGGTTACAGAAGATGGTTGGATGGATCTGTTCTGTATTCTTCTTTAGATATACTTTCGTCATACTGTAGATTAAAAATGATGATAATATGAATTCTATTACTAGCATTAGCATTATCCTAAATTAACTAAACACTATTAATAACAGGTCCACGGCATAGTTATAAATATAAACTTAATATATTTTAAAATTTTACATTTTATATTCAGTTTTATTTAATAACTAAACATTCTAAAAATGAAATATATGAAATAAATATTTACTGATGAAATTTGCTGCCACAGTGAATGTGATACCCTCACATGGTCTCTCTCTTTCACACATTGCCATTTGTTTCCCAAATCTGATCAATTTATAAAATCAATACCTCCGCCGTGCTATGCCTGATGTGATTCAGCAGGCTGAGGTGATCTTGGCTCCACTAGCCAATCATCCACAAAAGAGTCTTCTGTTAAAGTTTCAGTTCCATCCAGGCGGGAACTTTGCTCATTTTACACTGGAGCTGTCACAAAAAATATCTAAACGTCACTAGTTCGGTTGAAATGCTTGTATGAGCAGTGTCACAGTGCATTGTGAGAATGCGTGTGTCTATTGTCCTTGGTCCCTTTCATTTTGTCTTTGACCTCATGTCAGTATGTTTTACCAACCAAACACTATGAATGTCTTTCATGTGAACTATGAAGCCTAAATTGAAAAAATTGTTCTGGAGGAACAAGCTCTGTGGCTGGAATGGAATGAAAGGTGTTGTACTTACTGATGAAGCCCGTTGAGTAGCCAGGAGGAGCCACTGACAGCATACACAATCAGATGTGATGTGCTGTGATGCCACACATCCCACCTCTTGAGCTGACATGCTGTTATACTTTGAAGGGGAGACCTACAGGAAATGGCGCAACTGCTCCTAAAGATCTGGAAAATGGTGGGAAAACATATGGATCGAAGGAATAATAACAAATATCTAGATATCTTGTGAGAACTTCAGACAGCAGTAAGCCATGTTTGTCATCATGATTTTAATGTGTTCCTGTTCAGAAATGATCAGGCCTCAGTAAGTGTGCTGGAATTTACTCCAAATTTATAGGTAACAGTGATGTGATCTCACCGAGGCTCTGTATCCCAGAGCAGCCCTCGTTTTCTCTGCATGACATGTTCATGTTCCTCTCTGCTCAAAGGCAGACTCATTGTAACTGTGTGCATGAGTGTTTGTCCTTATTCTGTGCTCAACTCTGCTCTGTTCTCTCTTTGTCCTTCTTCTTCTTGTTACCATGCCCTTGTAGACTCAGGATATAAGTCCAGAAGATGTAGATATAGAGAATGAACCTTGGTATAAATTCTTTTCAGAGATGGAGTTTGGAAAACCGGTAAGTTCCACAGATAAATTGTAATATTCTGTTTAAACATTAAAAATGTGCCTATTTGCCATAACACTGTTTTCAGTTCTACAGTACTTTTGTACAGTGTAATCACTTTAAACTTGCAGGTTGTTCTGACACTAGGACATCATCTCATGCTTCCCTTTGCTATCTGTCACTCCTATCATTATGTGTTTGATTTTTTTCATAATGCAACAATAATATGAGTACTGTCCCTTAAAGGAGAGGCTGGCTAACTTTACTCCTATGCAGCAAACTTTACACCTTGGTTTATGTTGCTATGCTTTTCATTATTGTTGGTGGATTATGGCCTTATAAATGTAAGATGTACAGTTAGGTCCACAAGTATTTGGACATTGATGCAATTTTTGTAAGTTTCTCTCTGTATACCACCACAATGGCATTGAAGTTAAGCAATCAAGATGTGATGGAAGTATAGACTTTCAGCTTTAATTTAAGGGGTTTAACAAAAGGTATTGCATTAAGCTTGTGGAAATTACTGCCATTTTTCACTGATCCCCTCCATTTTCAGAGGCTCAAAAGTAATTGCACAAAGTAATATAATATAATTTATATAATATAATTAATATAATATAATATATATTTTAATACTTAGTCAGAAATCCTTTGCAGTAAACAACTGCCTGAAGTCTGGAACCCGGGACATCCCCAAACCCCAAGTTTCCTCCCTTGTGTTGCTTTGCCAAGCCTTTACTGCTGCCGCCTTCATTTGCTGCTTGTTTATTGGTCTTTCTGCCATTAGTTATGTCTTCAGTACCTGAATGGCATGCTCTGTTGGGATGTGATCAGGTGATTGGCTTGGCCATTGAAAAATATTCCATTTCTTTACCTTGAGAAACTCTTGGGTTGCTTTCACAGTATGTTTTGGGTCATTATCCATTTGCACTGTAAAGCACCTTCCAATCAGTTCTGTAGAATTTGGCTGAATCTTAGCAGAGAGTTTAGCCATGCACTTCAGAATTCATCCTGCTACTTCTGTCAGAAGTCACATCATCAATAAACACCAGTAACCCAGTTCCATTGGCATCTATACATACCCATGCAATAACACTGCCTCCACCATGTTAGACAGTTGATGTGGTATGCTTCAAATCATGAGCTGTCCCTTTCTTTCTCCTTACTTTTCTCTTCCCATCATTCTGGCTTTCATCTGCTTTCAGAATTGTAGACTTTGACTGTGATGCACCTACCTCCTCAAGGGTGCTCTCGACCTGGCTAGATGGTGTAAAGAGGTTTTTCTTCACCAAGGAAAAAATTCTGTGATCATCCACTTTAGTTGTCTTCTGTGGTCTCCCAGGCCTTTTGGTCCTGCTGAGCTCACCAGTGCATTCCTTCTTTTTAAGAATGTACCAAATTGTTGATTTGGGCACTCCTAAAGTTTTAGCTATCTCTCTGATAGGTTTTTTTTGTTTTCCAGCCTAATGACAGCCTTCTTCACTTGCATTGACACCTCTTTGGACCTCATGTTGAGCTCCAGTGAACAGCTACCAAATGCAAATTCAGTGCTTGGAATCAACTCCAGACCTTCTATTTACTTAATTTGGCATGTAATAAGGAGGGAATAAGCAACACCTGGCCATGAAACTGCTTGTCAGTCACATGTCCAATTACTGTTGAGCTCCTGAAAATGGAGGGGCTCTGTGAAAAATGGCAGTAATTTCCGAAAGCTTAATGCAATACCTTAGTTAAACCCCTTTATTTAAAGCTGAAAGTCTATACTTCAGTGACATCTTGTTTGTTTAATTTCAAATCCATTGTGACGGTATGCAGAGAGAAAGTTACAAAAATTACATCAATGTTCAAATACTTGTGGACCTAACTATTTGGTGGAGTCTGTGTTTTAATATGGGTGATTTACATAAATAGTCAGTCCTGCTACAACACGTGATACCACACAACGAATCTGTTGTTATGCGATTGATGTATTAGTCCTATACAACGCGGAATCACATTTGTGTTTGTGCGATTTTCAGTTGGAAAGAAAGGAGTATGGGAAGTTCAAAGCAATGCGGTCTTATTGAGAAACACTACTTGCATGCAAAGACAGCTATCCAACTAAATGATAGCGATGTCTGATTGATAATGAATCATTTTTTGAACTAGTTCTTTTCAGTGAATCAGTCGAACCGGTTTTTGTAGGCTACTTCCGTGCATTGCACAAGTCAAAGTCTTAGATTCTAAAAATCGAAAAATAAAATGTTTTTATTATTTAATTCATTTTGTTAAGTTAATTGTTACTGCGTTTTGGAGTCGCATTCCGCTAATCCTATTTTTCCCATTATTTATGTATTTTAGTATGCGATTTTAGTGAACATGAGGTTTTTCAGGAACGCATTTGTCACATTGTAGCAGGACTGACTGTAAAGCAAATAAATACCGCTGTCACTCGATTATATCAATAATTATATTATATTATATACATTGCATTTGGTGTAAGGCAAGAACCAACCAACCATTGCAGGGTAACACATACGGTCAGTGTAGGCACTTTAGGCACTTCATTTAAAGTTGCATGTTTCTGGACAGTGGAAGGAAACCGAAGACCGTCCAAACGACATGCACACAGGGGGTAAACACGCAAACTCCACCTGCACAAAGCAGAGGTGTGCAGCGACTGCGCTACCCACTGCACCACTGTGCCGCCCTAATAGGGTTGCACAATGTACGATGTTAATATTGACGTGGCATTTCATGCACATTCAGTTGTAACATCGCAAAGACCACAATAGTCTGCTGGGTTCAAACCATCAATACGCTGCGTTAAAACATTTTTGGGCAGTCAAAGGAAAGAACATTTGGCAAGCTTTGCAATTCTAACGATGGCTCCCTTTTATAATTATCTAGTATATGTCTAAAACATTGTTTAAATCCAAATTTAAAAATTTTCTAAAGTTTTCCGCTTTTGCTTGAGCTCTGCATGCGCTCTCTGAGACAATTGTAATCACCTCATCTTTCCTATTTGATTCACTCACAGACAATGAGGCGAGTTTGTGAGAAATTAAAAAGAGTAAAGCAGAGAAACGCGAACTAGAACTGGTGACGAAAAGACCGTCTTCCGTTGTATGGAAATATTTTGTATTTGACAGAGACCATATTGTGCAAAGGCAAGTGATTTGTCGGCACTGCTTTGTACCTGTTGGCACAGCTAACGACAATACCATCAACTTATTTGACAGACTCTGTTGATAGATCAGTTATGTTGACTATATAGTAGTTTTTCAGCTTTTTAAATATCGCAAAAACTCCGATCAACCGTCGACATTATTAACATTATATGGTTTACCTGTAACGTAGTATGTTAGATAATGCGGCTAAGCGACGGGATTAACATTTGTTTTGGCAGCGATCATTTTGACATAGAGGAATCATAGAAAGTAAATTAAGCAAAATGATTTAAAGTAACAGTGATGACAATGACGGGCTAGGCTACTAAATGGCGCATACAGTGCCTTGCGAAATTATTCACCCCCTGTTGAAATACCAGGTTTTTGTAATGTCAAAAATTATCCCAGGTTAAATCATTTAATGTAACCTATAACCTATACAATTCAGTTGAAAAACAAACAAATCTGTTAGGGGGAAAAGAATAAAATACAAAAAACATACACTAAGCTGGTTGCATAAGTATTCACCCCCTTAAAGTAATACTTTGTTGAAGCACCTTTTGATTTAATTACAGCATTCAGTCTTCTTGGGTAGGAGTCTATCAGTATGTCACGTCATGACTGAGCAATATTTGTCCACTATTCCTTGCAAAGCCGTCCAAATCTGTTAGATTGTGAGTGCATCTCCTCAATCCTGACAGATGACTGCATTTTCGTTCACTTTTACTGTTAAGTGCTTCCACACAACTGATGGTTTTCAGTCTTTATTTTCACCTTCATCCGCTATGTGCCTTCTCCCTTCTGCCATATTGCCGAGTAATCAATGCTTTTTAATAATCAAGTAATCGAGTTTAATTGAGTAATAGTGACAGCTCTAGAAATAAGCTTTATGATCAGAGTGAAGTGAGTGAATGTTCAGGACCCAGATCGACCAATAGTTAGGGATGCAGCAAGAATTCTGAAGCCGGTTTGTGGAAACCATTACCAAACATTGTTTGGGTTATATGAAGTGACCTTTATTCCGAGAAACACTGGCCATTCACATCCATCGAAAACTCAAAGCATGGAAACAATACAAAGGTGCTGTTTACGAGCCACACTGATGGAGAGGGTCACTTTCATGAGCACTGGTGGGTTGCCTGGCCTATTTCTGACATGGAAAGTAGGTGCACAGCTCAGCTATGTCTGCTTATTTATAGTGGCAGTGGCACCTGCCTAGATACATAGTTATTGCATCAATATTGGAATCGTTGTCATATTTTAATGCTCTATTAATAAAAATTACCCACATTACAGGCACGGGCCAAAAAAAGGTCAACGGACCCCCTAAGGGCTGCCTTCACAACTTAGATGTAGTGCAGTGAACAGCTCCTAATATTTATTCATGCTAATTTTGGTTAACAGCACATACTTGTTTCTTTATTATTTTTAGGTTTATATTAATCTCTTTGGAAAGCTGGCACTGTGATGCCTCCATTTCTTCTCCATAGCTGACATTATCTGACAGCAGGCGTGGCTGCTGAGTAGAGAGCACTCCTAGCAATCAGGCGGCTGGTGAATCTCTTCTCCGTGCGCTGATGTCACTAGAGGCTCGTTCCTTGCCTTTTTCAGTGACTGTGGTGTGGATGCAGCCTCGCAGCTTTAATCCTCAGAGTCAGAAGAGAGTCAGAAAGTGATGTCTTGACGTGGTTACACTCTGACAGCTATGGCAAATATGAATCATCCATCTGTTCTGTTATGACAAACTTGTGCACAGAACATCCCTCCTTCCACTCCTGAGCACTCCAGACCCACTAAACACGCATGACAGCTCTGGGCTTTAGTTCTGGCCTTTGGACATAAGAACATAAGAACATAAGAACATAAGAAATGTACAAACGAGAGGAGGCCATTCGGCCCATCAAGCTCGTTTGG